>CM060948.1:50346101-50798187 GCA_030765055.1 Mantis religiosa | reverse complement strand
CAGTGCAAGTTACCAATTTTTAAAATATTTTCAATGAAAAAGGCCGTTCAATTCAATGAGCAAAACATCTTTCAAACAGAAAATGCAATTTTCCCTCTATAAAAGATATGCCTTCATATATTTGATCATTTTGTAATACCTTGAAAACATTTCTAGCAAAGTTGTAAGCTGGAACAAGATTCAAGAAGCATACACAATTCAACAAAATTCATCTTTATCATCATGCCTGACACCTTCCTGACAAAAAGAAAGCTACTGAGGTCCATCATAGATGACTCTGGTGAAGGCGGCATCTCATGCATTGTTCCTGCTGACTTTGCCCATCTTTTCTGACAGACTTATTTTAGGCAAATGCACAGCAGGTCATTTTCCTTATTTTTCACTTTTGGGCAAAGGTTACAAGATATGAGAAAAACAAGAGAGAGAAGGAAGAAAAACAAATAAGGGAATGAACAGGCTTTGGTGATTTCTGCATAAGCATCTTCAGTAGTTGTAGGGGTTTGTTGGCTATAGTCAGAAGTGCTGGGCTATAGACATACCACAAGGGTCACATATATTATGTCTGTAAATCTTCTTTTGAGGAAGAAAGAATGTAAGATATATTTTGGTACTTGGCCACTCACCTTATAAATTGACCAGTTCCACCACTCTTGTACTGCCTTTCAAAAAAGTAAATGTTTACTTTCCACTCGGCAGTATCATTCAGGCATTACATGAGTGAGTAGAGGGTATGAAAATTAAATGGCCATGGTCGTGGATGTACACTGTTGTGGTTATCATTTTAACCTGTCACTCAACATCAATGATTTGTATACTAATTATGGGAATCAAACAGACAGACGCTTGTAGGTAAACCTTCAAAGAACTAAATATTTTAAGTGTATATTCACTTTACATATATGAAGTAATAGTAGAATTATTTAACAGGCAAGATAAAGGTAAAACAAATAAACAAATACATGAGCACTACACTAGAGGTAATACAAATTTTTATTTACAGTCACACAGATTAGAACTATATAAAACCAGACCTACTGCTGCAGCTCATGAACTGTATAATAAACTCCCTACCTATCTGAAAAATATTCATAATCTTATAATATTCAAGAAAAAATTAAAGAAATTTTGTATGGAAGGTTGCTATTAAACAATTGACGAATATCTTAGATAATACTGACTAAATAAATAGTATTCGTATTCTTTTAAGCAGATAATAAATGAATGAATGAATGAATGAATGAATGAATGAATGAATGAATGAATGAATGAATGAATGAATGAATGAATGAATGAATGAATGAATGAATGAATGTTATATTATGACAAAGAATGGTGCACCTCCACCAGATTAACATTCAAAGAAGCAGGCACCTCCAGATATGATGTTCAAAGTAAGCAGGCACCTTCCCAGATGCAACGCTCTATGCAACTTAAGCCATTGGACATCACTTAGTGTTTCCACCTGAAGAGGAAATGTAATCGAGTAGCTCAGAGTGTTACCTTCCTAAGGGATGCTAAGAATGTGGTGAAGGATTAGGATTATCTTTAAGAAGTGACGTATAGCTCTGGATAAATAGTGTTTAATCTATATAAATAAAGTTACTGATGATCAGAAGAGTACAGATTGGTCAGTAAAAGTCAACTGTTGGCTTTACCTTGGCATCTCAAGTTCCTTGTCAAAGATAGTCAATGGGAGCTTCGAAGAGGCATCGCAGGTTCGTCTTAGCACATGCAAGACTATTCCCACTTAAACCAAATTCTGGGGGTTTAAATATTGTCTTTCTGTAACAGAACCCTAATCCCCCTCAAAATTCTGAAAGTTGATGATTTTGACCCAGTGTATGAAATTTTATTTCTAGGAGTGCAAATTATTTTCTGAATAGTTGGAAATTCACCTTGGTCATAAAATTTGAACACAGTTCTACGTACATCCTTGTCAGAGTCACTTAAATTTGTAACCCTCTTCGGAGGACCAACAGGTTTTCTGTGCAACACAAACACTTGGACACCACTGGGATCAGTTTTTCTTGCCTCTCCACAAATGTGGGACACACTTGCTTTACCTACACCACAAGCTTCAGCAATAATCTGTTCAGCATTTTTGAAATCGAGCTGATTTCTATATTCCTCTTGCCCAATTTTTTGAAGAATGCAGAGACCTTAAAAATAATACTTCAAGCCTGACTTTGCAATACCTGCCTCTTTGACTCGCCACAAAATTCACCGCTAGAAGCCACTGCACTATGTAACTCTTACTCTACTGTAGTCTAAAGAACAACTAAATGATATTGAACTGAACTCTCTAGAGTAAATAAACACTGCTTATCCAGCATTCATTCATAAACATAGGCATACAGCATTCCACAGGTAAACAGGAACTGAATTTAACACCTTGGCTTATTCAAAGTAATTCTTTTATCACGTCATGTCAATAGTTCAAATTTCAGTTCTGAGTAATTACAAATATACGTCCACACATACAAGCCAACCAATAATGACCATGCTTCCTCACGATGGGTCGGTAAATACCAGGTGAGTCGCCTACCCCTATTTATTTTTTAATTTATGCAACATGCTAAGCGACTTATGCCTTTCTTGAATGTGTTCTAAGGGATGACTTGCAGAGCACTGAATTGAGAAAGGGTAGATAACTTAGTGAAGAAGTGTTGCATGGGACATAAAACAATCACTATGCATGTCAATTCCAAAAACATCATACCCAGACACACAAAGCTCCATTAGCAATTTTAGGCAAGATTGCAAACTTTTATTCATTAGTGTACATTCACACACACACCTTTAAACATGCCCCTGAAGGAACAGCCTATCCCATGCATAAGTTGACAATAATATTCGAACACAAAATGGCAGATCTACACATTGGGACCAATAGGATTCAAGTCTTCAGTCAATACATGTTTTCATTGTACAGCCTGTCAAAAAGTGGTAAGAATTTCTTTGTTTTCGCTTCTGTTGAACTTTTAGCTCATACAGTAATTGCAATGGCGGATGCAGTTGTGTTTGTGTTAAAACTACCAAAACAAGCTCTAAACACTATATGAAGCTGTAAAAAGCATATAAAGATTTGAGGTGGAAGCCTGAGGTCTAAGGTTACATATTCATATGGAAACCTCAGTTCGCAAGGTAGCATTGGCTAAATGGTATTATACAAGTTACCTCACCACTCTGCAGCTACAAGTTGGATTCAAATCTTTTGTGTTCAGCTCCGAAATTTTATTACCCTTTGTTTTAAATCTTGTGGCCCATAATTTGATATTATGATAGAAATAACATTTTTATAACATTATGCGTGTTTATAAAATACAATAATCACGTTTTCCACTGGCAGATATTATAAATTTATAGTTTATTGTGCTTTATATTTATTGTGCTTGACCCATTTAACAAAGTTTCAAACACGTTACAAGGCAAAGTAGCTTTAACTCTTTACGCCTGCGTCAAAGTTTGGTGTAAATGAACGCCTATTATCTAGATAATAAGTATCTAAAACCTTTCAAATACTGTCGGGGTCATCATTTTGAACATTTACTGCATTGATGAAATCACACTCTTTGGCAATTTATTTTCCTGTTTAAATGAGAACTTAACATGTTCACAACTCCTTTGCCAGTAGATTTACTGCCATTGATATGCTCCTAAAAAATGAAAGCTAATTACGTAACATGGCTTACAACACCAGATATGGTACAGTTTATAAATGGTTACAAAGCTGACCATAACTCCTAATTATCGGAGTATCATTCTTGTGTCTTTGGTTCACAAGAGGACAAATAGCAACAATAAATAAATTAATAACTAAAACACAGACAATAAAGACTAGAAAAAAAGACAATATGACATCGTTTCGGACCTTGCCCTTGCATTGCTATATATACACAGCTAACCAACCAACTTGATCAGCTGCCATGTATTCTATGTTGCTCTTTGGGAAAGCATTCATGTATGACCTTGCTAGTATTATATACATGAAAAATCATTTATTTAAGCTTTCCACAACTTCTTGATCCTCATTCAAGGCATAATTATTAATGCTGGGTGAATATATTATGGAACAGAAGGGCAGAGCTACAATAATGTTGGAGTGAAGGAGAAGAAAGCTTAGAAGAAAAAACAACAAATGCAATTGGCGAAATATCTCGGTACTTTCTAAACAATGGACTAAAGTTAAATATAGGAAAAACAAAATTTATGACATTTCAAAGCGATGATCTAAATATAAACATTAATAATATACCTTTGGAACGGGTAAGAAACTTTAAATTTTTGGGCGTTCACATAGAAGATACTCTAACCTACAGTACAAACGTAGACATGGTTTGTAATAAAATGAACTCGGGACTCTACCTATTACGACAACTAGCAAAATATGGGAATATCAATACTCTTAAAACTGCGTATTATGGCATTATCTTCCCACACTTAACATATGGTATTGAAATTTGGGGGGCAACAAGTAAAACCAATATGGACAGGCTATTAAAAGTACAAAAGAAATGCATACGAACCATGTACAACCTTCGTTTTCAACAAACATGTCGGGATACATTTAAATCACAAAACATCCTAACAGTAGTATCACTCTATGTATTCAAAACCATTATACTTGTAAAAGACCGAAAACAACATAACATCCTCAATAAAGATTGCCATACATATGATACGAGGAGAGCAACTGATTACCATAGGGTGAGCACGAATAAAACTCAAACTAATAAAGATCCATTTAAAATAGGAGCCATATTGTATAATAAATTGCCATCTGTAATTAAGAATACTTCTGACTCAAAATTTAAACTGGTCTTAAAATCATACCTAATTCAAAAATGTTTGTATAGTATAAATGAACTGTAATATATATGTATGTATGTAGTATAAATGAGTTGTATACCTATGTATACAATAAGGTTTGTACGTAAGTTAGGCATTTTGATCTTTTTAAATAACTTATACTTTTGTAAACAACTCTATATTTTGTAAATAACTTATGTATTTTGATCATTTTGTATTTTGACTGTATAGAGATAATTGACAGTGTCAGATGCTCTTGTAAGAGTCTATTGGCAGCAATAAATTACTAAATAATGGCTTGTGTTAAAAGAGTCAATGTTTTCACATTAGGCAATAAATTTATTCAAAGTAATTCTTAAATCACATGTCAAATGTTTATGTTTCATTTCTGAGTAATTAGAAATATACATATATGCATATATATTAACCAATAATGCTGTTCATTACATCACATTCATTCATTACGTCACAATGCACTGTTATAATATAATTGTGCTTTATTTGTATTAGGAAAACTATTTGAGCTAAAAATATGGTATTTTTATAGTTATGTTAGATACATTACTCTCTACCTTCCACATGGATCAGTTGTGGCAAAATCTGAATTTTTGTCTTAGTGCAAACAATATTTAACAGGAATTGATTAGGTTGCTGCTCATCACACACCTCTTAGTGGGAATGCAATAAAACACCACAGGACTTCAATTGGTTGCTCACCTAGTACCACTCGAGAACATACATCCTCCCATTTGAAACAGATGGTAGTCATATATGTGATCATTCTCATGCCAGGGATATTGTATGCAATCATACTCTTTTGTCAGGGAATTTTCCAGAAAAAATGAAACACAGAATTTTTAAGCCTTTATACAAAACAGGAGACAAATGCCTAGCTTGCAATTATAGATCTATCTCGCACTTGACATCTTTTCTAAAGTAATAGAGAAAGCTCTATACAATCAGGATATATGGTACATGGAGTTAAACAACATTCTCACATCATCCCAGTTTGGGCTTAGAAAAAGAATGTCAACTGAAAATGCTACATATCTGCTGACTTGTGAATTATTAACAGCCTTGGATAAAAACTAACTACAATTAGGAATATTTTGTGGTTTAGCTAAATAATTTGACAGTATAGATCACCATCTCTTGTTGAAAAAGTTAAAAATGTATGGTTTCAATGAGACCTCTATAAATTGATTCAGATCTTAATTGAACAGAATTCAGAAAACCAGAATAAATGGTTCATTCAGAACAAGGTGTAACAGAAGGTATATACTCATCAGGTCACTGTTCCTCCCCAGGGGATGCCGCCTTATTGTAGCACTGACTGTGTGGGTGGGGAGGTTTGTGTGCTCTAACGAGCCTGAGAGCTATACCGACGGTAGTATGCTACCAGAAGGTTCACCCATGTCAGGCAGGTCTCATGTGGAGGAGCTGGACGAAGAACGTCCTACAACTTTCTACTCTTGCTGGTGAATACATATATTCTTAAATATATCTTACTACCATACAAAGAATTATCATATTTTTACAACAAACCTTGCTGTGCTAGATCACAGTAGAAGGAGTATAAGCAATCTGCAAAGACCAAAAACAGCTTAAACTTGGGTAAAGGTACAGTTGGACAGCGTATGAATAAAGCTCGAGCGTTTTCAACTCCCAAAGCATGCTTTCACAGAAAACACCAACATTACGTAAGGAAACTATTGTGTTAATTAACTTTAAAGAGAGTCGATTAAAGACACTAGACAACACTTACTTTTAAATTTTTCCGGAACATGTTTCTGAGGCTTTGCCTCTATCATCGGCCAGCTCTCGACTGGTTCTCGTTGGTGTAGCTGACGATATTTTGTCACAGGTCTCCTCTGGTGGCGGTTCAAGGAACTTGCTGAACAAATCTTTCTGGGGGATGTCGAAATTGAATACTTTGTTCCTATTTTTTGAAATGAAGATTTGTTCCCATGTGGATAGTTCTTGTTTTCCTGATGTATGTTTTAGTAGTTTTGGTTCTGGATTTATGTTGTGGTTTTTTTCCCAAAAATGTGTGGCAACTGCTGATATTTCTAATTGCTTATATTTTATGTTTCTAAAGTGTTCCTTTGCTCTTGTTTCTAAATTTCTTTTTGTTTTTCCAATATAAATTTGACTACAGTCATTGCATTCAATTTGATATATACCAGATGTTTTGTTAGATGGAATGGCATCTTTGATGTTTGAGCAAATTAGGTTTTTTAAGGAGAAATGGTTGACTGGTGCTAGTTGAATATTTTGTTTTTTGAAGACTTTTTTGAATTTATCATAGGCCCATGGATGGTAAGTGAATTTTTTGAAAATCATATTAGTTTCTGTAGCTGAGAGAGTTGTGGTTTCCTTTAGTAGCTTCTTCTTTTTTGCTAAGTTCACTTTTTTGTCCACTAATGATTTGGGAAAGTTATTTTTTGTGCTATTTCAATTATTTTGTTGTATTCTGTTTTGTATTCTTCTGCTGTGAGAGGGATGTTTACCAGTCTGTGTGCTAAACTATTGAAGATTGCCTGTTTGTGGGATCTTGGGTTGTAGCCATTAGCTTTTATGTAGTTGTCTGTCTGTGTTGGTTTTCTGTAAATGCCAAAGTTTAGTCTGTTTTTATTCCTCATTATTTTTAGATCAAAAAATGGTCAATGCTCATCTTTTTCTATTTCTACAGTGAATTTGATGCTTTTTTCTTGGATATTTAAAAGTTTTAGTGCATCACTGATGTGTTTTTTTTTTGGTACTATTGCAAAGATGTCATCTACATATCGTTGCCAGAGTTTGAACATCCAAGGGAAACCTTTGTTGATCCTTATTTCTAATGCACTCATGTACAGATCGGCCAGGAAGGGTGATAGGGGGTTGCCCATTGCTAACCCTGAAGTTTGGTGATAATATTTTGTTTGAAACTGGAAGAAATTTTGTTCTATGCATAATTTGGTTAGTTCAATGTAGTCTGAAATTTCAGATGATGCCATTCCAAGTGATTTGAGCCATTTTTCTATCAACGGTGGGAGTTGATTAACTGGTATGCTGGGAAACAGTGATTTAACATCAAATGAGACTAGTGTGTCCTCTTCTTTTAGTTCAGTATCCTTAATGTGTTCTATAAGTTCATAGGTGTTTTTGATGCTTAGGCTGTCGAATTTTGGAAATGAATTGAATTTGTTTGTTAGCCACTTTGCAAGTTTGTATGTTGGTGAATTTATACTGCTAACTATAGGTCTCATTGTTATGGATGGTTTGTGTATTTTGGGTAAGCCATAAAGTCTAGGTAAGGTTGGGTTATCCGGTTTAACTGTATATTTGTTTGGTATTATGCTTGATTTTGCTATTGTTTTTTCAAATGACTGTATGCAAGTTTTTAGAGGATTTTTGTTAATGGTTTCATATTCATTGTCAGTTAGCATTTTTTCCATTTTTTCAATATAATCTGATTTTTCCATTATGACAATCTTGTTGCCTTTGTCTGCCTTTGTGTAAATAACGTTTTTCTGTTTCAAAGAATGGATAGTATTATGTTTTCTCTTCTGAAAGGATCTGTTCTCTATTTCCTCCAAAATATTTTCACAATGCCTTTTTACTGAATTTTGTATGGATACTGGTAGAATTTGTGTCGAAATGTTGATATCTGCAATGTAGTCTTCAATTTTGTTTGAGAAACTGACCCATGTTTTTAATCCATTATTTAAAAGATCCAATTCTTTTGTGGAGAAATTTTGCTTAGATAGGTTTACTACGTTTTCAAAGATTTGTGTGCTCGATTTTTCGTTTACGCAACTTATTTCACTATTGAATTTAGCGTGTGTGACGATTGCTGATCGACATACGTTGATATTCCCGACGTTTTTAAACTTTTTCCCGGTATTTCTGTGTGAGGACATGTTGCACAGATTGGCCAATTTGTGTTTTAGTCGTACGGTCTTTTCTTTCATTTTCTTGCTTAGGATTGCCAAATAATTATGTTCAAAGTTTTCCCACATCCCTCTCACAGCAGAAGAATACAAAACAGAATACAACAAAATAATTGAAGTAGCACAAAAAAATAACTTTCCCAAATCATTAGTGGACAAAAAAGTGAACTTAGCAAAAAAGAAGAAGCTACTAAAGGAAACCACAACTCTCTCAGCTACAGAAACTAATATGATTTTCAAAAAATTCACTTACCATCCATGGGCCTATGATAAATTCAAAAAAGTCTTCAAAAAACAAAATATTCAACTAGCACCAGTCAACCATTTCTCCTTAAAAAACCTAATTTGCTCAAACATCAAAGATGCCATTCCATCTAACAAAACATCTGGTATATATCAAATTGAATGCAATGACTGTAGTCAAATTTATATTGGAAAAACAAAAAGAAATTTAGAAACAAGAGCAAAGGAACACTTTAGAAACATAAAATATAAGCAATTAGAAATATCAGCAGTTGCCACACATTTTTGGGAAAAAAACCACAACATAAATCCAGAACCAAAACTACTAAAACATACATCAGGAAAACAAGAACTATCCACATGGGAACAAATCTTCATTTCAAAAAATAGGAACAAAGTATTCAATTTCGACATCCCCCAGAAAGATTTGTTCAGCAAGTTCCTTGAACCGCCACCAGAGGAGACCTGTGACAAAATATCGTCAGCTACACCAACGAGAACCAGTCGAGAGCCGGCCGATGATAGAGGCAAAGCCTCAGAAACATGTTCCGGAAAAATTTAAAAGTAAGTGTCTTTAATCGACTCTCTTTAAAGTTAATTTATCATAACAACACTGTTTTCAACACTTCCAAGAAAGGAATTGAAACTATTGTGTGTTTCACATGGGATGATGTTTGTCCTTGAGTGCTGCTAGGTGAGCAACCAATCGGAGTCCTGCAGTGTTGTGTTGCATTCCCCCTATGTGGTGTGTGATAAGCACCAAACTAATCAATCTCTAAGAAATACTATTGGCGCTAACACAAAATTTCAAATTTTGCAAAAACTGATCCATGAGGAAGGTAGAGAGTAATGCTCAAATAGTTTTCCTAATACAAATAAAGTACTATTATATAACAATGCATTGCGACATAAGCACTGTAATGAATATCATTACTAGTTGTCCTGTATGTGCAGGACTCGTATGTGTTCTTGTTCTGGACTCGTGACCTCTGCGAGATGAGGTGTGGGGGAGAGGGGAACCGTTGTCTGGTTACGCAGCGAGTGAGCAATACAGTAAACATTCAGCTATCACCTGCAGAAAGTCATGTAGCTTACTTGTGTAGCAAGATGCAGAACTGGTTCAGTGCAGTAGGATTTACTAGTCTTCTCACCATGTCTGAAGATCTTAAGAAATTTAAGGTTGTGCATTCGGAAGGACGTGAAGTTATTAGTAGCGTTATAGATAAATGTGATGAAGAAGGATTGAAAAAACAATATTCATATCCAGTGTCACAAGCTACACAACAGGCTGCCGCTTGTGTAATAAGTAGGCTGCATGTTATCTTCCCAGCATTTCTACCTGTGCGTGACTTGTATATCATTAGGTCACCTTGCATATACGTGTGTATAAAAGAAATGCTTTGAATAAGCCAAGGTGTTTGTTAAATTCAATGAGAGGAAACAGTAATCTTCCTGCTGGTCTGGCAGAATATGTCTGGTCACATTATATCTTTGTTTACGAATGGTTTGTAATCTCTATTTACTCTAGACAGTTCAAAGCAGTATAATTCAGTTACTCTTCCATTTAAAAATGATGAAAAAGTTTATATCAGCTGGATCAGTGAGACACGATCCACTTTCCCCCTTACTAATGCCAGAACAATCCAATTGAGTTAATGTGGGCTCAAATTATGTTGCAAACAGAAATGATATTTTCAAACTGACTGACATTGAATGACTTATTCAGGAAGAAACTGACAAGAAGCACATCAAGACTGGGAAAACTGTGTGAGACATCAGATAAACTACAATATGATGACTTTTGAAAGAAATAGCACGTAATGAGATTTTGGAACCTATCATCATTGATTTGCAGTACTCAGACATTGAAGACAATGACAATGATTAATTATCTCTTAACCTTAAGTACCATTCACAGCTATATGGATGCACCGCTGGCATTTTCATTGGATTAGTAGACTCACAAGTGAGAGAGAGGGAAATATAAAAAGAGTGGGGGTAATGAGGTGGCAATGCTGAAGGCTCTAATGCATCTGATTCGCTACAGGTGAGAACTCTTCCCATTTGAAACACATAATAGCGATACAGTATTATGTAAGGAAACTGTAGCAAGAGATCATTGCCTGCTTGCCTGCCCACTCTAGTCTCGACAGCTTCACAGTAATGATACAAAATTGGTTGTTAATATTATCATTATTACCATCATTATCATTACACACTGCTAGTTTCCTTATGCATTAAGAGTGTCGACAGTTGAATAAGAATAAAAATGATAATGGTGCGTACTATGCAGTATTCCCATTACAGTCTCGCTAGTTTACAATTAAAAAAGTTTTGGCGACATTTCCCTGTATTCGCATATGAATAATAATGATGATGATGATAATAATGAGCTTCCTACGTAGTTTTCCCCATTACAGTATTGCTAGTTTATAATAAGAAAAAGAAAATGTGTTGGCGAAGTTTTTCATATTTGCATATTAAGCTTACTACGCAGTATTGCTAGTTTATAATAAGAAACAGAAAATGTGTTGGCAACATTTCTCTGCATTTGTGTATATCAGACCTCTGCAGTTGGCAACAGTTTTATACAAAAAGAAAAACTCAAATTTAATTACATTACTTCACAGAATAAATTATTCCTATATTATATGTAATTTTTTTTATATTTAAGCAAACATCGGGCTTTGAGTATGCACTATCTTCAGAAATGTTTATAATGTAAACCCAATGCCTTCGACAAAGATAGTGATAACTAGAAATAAACGGTATAGAAATTAGAGACCGGCAATTCTTGCATCACTCACGCCCATGGTTGGATGCAACGGCAGCGCGAGTCACTACATACAGAGGGGTAATTGGGAGGGGAAGAAGGCAGCAGGTTCATTGCTTACCTAGCTATTTACCATACAGCGCTCCTAGAGTGACCCTAGCCGAACCAAGAGCGACCATGACTTGATTGACTATTCAGATATCTGTTGCATTGTGTAAGTTGAAAATGGAAACGGAGTCTGCTGACAGCGTTAAACACAAAGTGAGCAGTGGTGTATATATTGCCAGAGAAAGGTCAGGTACGAATTCATCATAGGAGACTTTTAAAGAAATTTACACAGCGGATGGAAAAATTAAACTAAGATTTACACAGTGCAAAACATGCAATAAAGTGCTTTCTCACAACTCAGGTATGTCAAGCCTGATTAGACACAAGTGCTTGGTTCGTGCCCACCTCGGTAGCGTAGATGGTAGCATGTCTGCCTCATGTTCAAGAGATCCCGAGTTTGAATCTCGGTCAGAGCGAGTTACCTGGATAAGGTTTTTCCGGGGTTTTCCTTTTTCCTAAAAGACGAATGTCGGGTGACTCTAAGCTCCATGGACCTTGGGCCCATTTCAGCATCATTTCGTCCATTCCATTCATTGTCCGATATGACTTAAAAAGTTCAACGACGTGAATTTAAAAAAAAAAAAAAATGGTTTGGTTCCCCGTTCCATTTCTGCTACAGTCAGTGTTAGTAAACAAGACCGGAAGACTATCACCAGGAGCTGTGTACTCATGTGCGCGAGTGACATCCATTCAAAACTGTTTCTGGTAAAGGGTTTCGTACTGTGGCACAGAATCTTGTACAAATTGGGGCTAAATACGGAAATATAGACATTAATAAAGTACTACCAGAGCCACGCACTGCGTCCTGTAATGTACATGAAATTGCTGATCGAATACGACAAGACACACTTCCTTGTGTTCTCGAGGCAGCAGGAAAATGTTTGCTAGCATGCACTACAGATATGTGGTCTGATGATTACAAGAAAATTAGGTACACAACTATCATGAAAAATTGGAAATTCCAATCTGTAGTTCTTATGACTGCGAAATTCCCTGATCAGAACAAATCAGGTGATAATTTGAGAAATCAAATCGAGAACAGATTGATGTCAATCGGTTTACCTATAGAAGACTTGATTAAAATTAAGTTTGTATCAGATCAAGGTAGTAATATCAAGAAAGCCCTGAAAAATTACCAATAGCTTACTTGTGCAGCCCATATATTAAACACTGTTCTTCGCAATACCTTCAAAGAAGACTTCCTGAAAGAAAATTTACCAAGAGTCTGGTCCTCCATATCGGCATGCAAGGAAACTACAGCTTACATGAAATGCAGCGGACTTGTAAACAAACTTACCAAATCCCTGCAACAAAAGTGTGACGTTCGCTTGAATTCCCGCCTCTTAAATTTGAAGTCAGTGCATGCTCAAGATAGGATATTATAAATCAATTACTCCAGCACAATGCTGAGAATAAAATAGAGAACTATTACAGAGGTCTTGTACGGGAACTGATTGAATTTTTAGATCCCTTCAAAGAGGGTTCCGAAAAGAGGGTTCACCACAAAAGGAGGATTCTGAGGTAAATATTGAAACACAAAACTGGAATAATAATTTTCATTTCCATCTGCTTCAATCAAATTTTAACATCATTGTTCTTTTATTTCAGGAAATAAAACAACTGAAAATACGTACTGCACAAATCATTGAAGAAAAATTTGTGCTACAACCTCTGCATTATATGGCAACATTTTTATGGCCTGCATTTAAACACCTAGCAATGGTAAATGAAATAGAGAGGGAGAAAGTTTATGCAGACACCCGAATGAGATGTGCTGTTTATCAAGAATCATCTGCGCCAGGAATTCCGGCAGCCATGAGATGAAGATGGAGCACCAGTGGAATGAGATGGCGGGGAAAACCGGAGGTCCTGGAAAAAACCCATCCCAGCGCTGTGTTGTCCACCACAAATCTCACTTGCGGTTACCTTGGATCGAACCCGGGCCGCCTTGGTGAGAGCCAAGCGGTCTAACCACTGAGCCACTGCGCGGCCTGTCATTCTATATCATCCATGTCTCTGCCATCTTTCTGTGGTTTAATCTGAGATGCATACCTTTTCATGGCAACTTAATATGCTGTGAATAATTACAAAATCACTATTTTATAAGAAAAAGAAAATGTGTTGCCAACATTTAGCTGCGTTGGCATATTTCACAATTCCACAGTTGGTAATAGCTTCTTTCCATAGCGTGATTATATACCAACTATGTCTATGCCGTTTTTCTGCAGTTCTTTCATGGCAACTTAAAATGCTGTGAATAGTTACATCCCACACTTCATAGTTTAGACGATCAGGTTAATTAATGGATGGAAATTAATAAACCAGGATTTTAATAAAGCTTACGCAGTGCTCAATTGTTATACTACTTTTGCGACACAATTCTCCCAACCTCCTAATCCTTAATTTAGAACTGTCTCTTTTTTCAATTACTTACACATCCAGAGGAGACCTGTGACAAAATATCATCAGCTACACCAACGAGAACCAGTCGAGAGCCGGCCGATGATAGAGGCAAAGCCTCAGAAACATGTTCCGGAAAAATTTAAAAGTAAGTGTTGTCTAGTGTCTTTAATCGACTCTCTTTAAAGTTAATTTTACATAACAACACTGTTTTCAACACTTCCAAGAAAGGAATTACTTACACATCGTTTTCCTGCATTCTGCAATTACACTACTGTTATATAAACATATCGCTACAACTTCTGCAGAATTACTAAAATGATTGAATCTACATTTTTAATTCTAGCATTTAAGTTCTAAACATTATGTCTACAGAATAACAATCCTATACAGGCTCAATTCACAACTATTAAAAAACGCAAACATTCGGAAACTTGTATGGTTAATTCCCACAATATACTTACAATGAACTATTTTCCAGATTCATTTTGCATTATTTCGTTAAACTGCCAAAATCCTTTACTGCACAACACAAATTGTTTAAGAACAACACCCTACAACAATACAAGTGAAACGTTCCCGCACAAACAAAAAGCAAGAAGTAACGCGCCTACCAGATGACACACGTACCACCCGAAATTTCCCCAGAAGATACTTATACCGGATCAGGTTCGCCAATCTGAAAAATGGAAACGAATCGAACCCTTCATTGAAAAGCACCAGAATAACAAATATAATTAACATTCAAAATAATTCCAAACTAATAAAGAATTTTGACAAAGTAATAAAACTAGTTATATAATACACATATGTAAAACTTTATGGGCTGAAGCAGTTAAAACATTCCTGGAAGCAATGTAACATTCACATCAGTAAAACCGACCGGCCCTGAGTGATCCGTCCTCTTGTAGCTCACCTAATGATATATGCAGAAATGACGCGTAACAATGTGTCAATGATTTTATTGCTATTGTATAATTTTGTTGCTTATGTTATGAATTTGTGGCCCTGTTTTAGAGTTCAGTACATACAATGAGTGCCTTCTAAAGGAAATATGTTACGCTAGACCTAAAACACACACTCAAAGTTTTAGATAAGCTGTAAAGCCGTTGCGTGATAAAGCCTGCTCTCATCGTTTTATCATCACTGTGGCAACTGCAATTTCGCGACATGTTTCTTAGAAGTGATATTGTAATTGCACACTAAATCTGTAAATTTTATATAAAAATTAAAGTATCTATGGATAAACAAAGTACAACATAGAGCCAAACATTATCAAATCAATAATCACGCACCCATATCTGCAAGGAATGACCAGAATAGCGAGAGTTTAGTGTAATCTTGTATATTGTGACTTCATGGGTTAGCAGAATTAAGTATTTCTAACATAAATCACCTACACGTATGCCAAAATCAGGCCCTGCGACTAATAACCGGTGCATCAAAATAAACTCCAATCATATCAATGCAAGTCTTAACTCGGAACTATCCAATATATCTAACTTTAGAGGAGCAGGCACTAATACAACATGAAAAAATGTTGCGGTTAAAAACAACAAAATGGGAGAAAAGATTACTACAACCAACCCAGATGAAAACACAAACAAGTTTCCTACACAAAGTTATGGAACTAAAAACAGATCTGAATCTTCCTAATTCTAAAGAAAACATAATCAAAGAGAACCCACTGCCTTTTCAACAAATTAATATTCAATTAGATTTAGAACAAACAGCTACAAAATCTGAAACTTTCAAACCTGTACTAAAGGCACTAGCATTAGAAACTGTGTACAATAGATACCCACCTGAAGAATGTTTACATATCTACACAGATGGATCTAACTTGGACAACAACTCAAGGAGCAGGAATTAAGTGTGCACTGTTCTCATTCTATCAACCAGCAGGATACCACACAACAAATTTTGATGCAGATGTAACGGCTATTCATATTTCACTCCAACACCTTCTACACAGAACAGATACATTAAAAAATGCTGTCATACATTCTGATTCTAAAGCAGCATTATGTGCAATAAGTTCATATAAACTGAGGTCAATCCAAATTTAAGAATGTTACAAAATGATCCGACAACTTCAAAAACAACAGAAAAGAATTATATTACAGTGGATACCTGCAATTGTGGAATTGCTGGAAATGAATCAGCTGATTTTCTTGCCAAAAAAGGTGCAAATTTAATTCAGAACAAAAGTAAAAACATACCCTTTACATCCGTAAAAGATTAATCAAAAGCAAATATAAAAACAACAAAACCAATCCATATCTAACAAAGCCAAAGATAAAAAATGGAACATTTTAATTAAAAATCCAGAAATTATTCCAGAAATCCCACCTAAAGCTGCAGTAGCAAATTTTAGATTACTTACGGAACATAATTATTTGGCCAAACACTTACACAGACTAGGAATTTATACAAGTCCAAATTGTCCTGTGTGCAACAAATGACTGAAGAACATATTTTAAACTGTGAAGCCCTACCTGCCGGACCCACTACACAGAAATGTTGGAGAGCAAGAGAGCTAATGGCTTCATTGGCTAAGCCTAGCATTTGAAAACAACAGAATTAACAGTCTTGCTTGCAGGAATTTAAAACACTCTTTAATGCAGAAAAGAGAAGCTTTGTACACTGCAGCAACAAAAAGACGTGACACTGACAAACAGCAGTATCCAAGGTCATCTCATTACTCCGCCGCACGTAAACAAACAAGATTCCACTGCGGTACATCACACAACTCAACTCCACTGCACAACTGCTACTAACTCTGCTTCTCACACTTTGCCGCTCTTTATACCTCCCAGTCATTCTTCTAGAACGCAGACCACTCAATAACAATCACGATGGCCTCAGAAAAAAGGAAAATTCCAGACTTCTCTTTCTCTTTCTCTCTCTTAGCAAGCTCCCAGCTCGGCACCCTACTCTGTCTCTTTATTTCCAGCCCAGGCGCACAGCTCTGGCTTTACGACAGCCCCAACACAACAATGTGATCGGTGAGAATATTCACGTAAGTTGTGTTTGTTATTAAAATTTCTTATTCACATTCTGAACTTCCTGAAGCACAATCTTAGGAGAATTTAATACCGTACTGTAATTTATTGTTTCTTGCATATTTCCTTCCAACTTATCAGGATTGATTTTTCTCCCTTCTAGTGTTATACCCAGCAATGCACAAAGCCATCCATGCACCCAGCCATGCACTCAGCCAGCCAGCCAGCCAGCCAGCACTAGAAGAATGAATGCAGATTTAAGCATGAAATCCAAAACTATTAGATTTAGTGTTGTTGATATGCTCCAAAAAAATGAAAGCTAACTACGTAACATGGCTTACAACACCATATACGGTACAGTTTATAAATGGTTACAAAGCTGTCTATAATTCCTAATTATTGGACTGTCATTCTTGTGTCTTTGTTTCACAAGAGGACACATAGCAACAATAAATAAATTAATAACTAAAACACAGAAAATAAGACTAAAAAAAAACAATATGACATCGTTTCGAACCTAACCCTTGCATCACTGTATAGGTACTCACTATCTTGACCATCTGCCACGTATTCTATGTTGCTCTTTGGGAAAGCATTCGTGTATGACCTTGCTAGTATTATATGCATGAAAAATAATCAGTTATTTAAGCTTTTCACAACTTCTTGATCCTCATTCCAGGCGTAAGTATTAATGCTGGGTGTATATACTCGTATTATGGAATAGAAAGGCAGACTACAATAATGGCTTTTGTGTTAAGGTAATAAACTGCGGCTTGCATAGATAATAAATTGGGGCAGCTGACTCACCTCGTATACTGATATTTGTTTATAGACAAAAATTAATTGAGCTGATACACTTTTACATGGTTTTTAAATGGAAGAACAAGTGAATAATACTGCTTTGATCTCTAGAGTAAATAGAGATTACGAACCATTCATAAACAATGATATAATGTGACCAGATTCATTCTGCCATGCCAGCAGAAAGCATACTGTTTCCTCTCATTCGAATTTAACAAACACCTTGGCTTATTCAAAGTAATTCTTAAATCACTTCATGTCAAATGTTTATGTTTCATTTCTGAATAAATGGAAATGTACGTACATGCATAGATACCAACCAATAATGCTATTCATGACAGTGTTTATGTCGCGATGCACTGTTATTATATAATATTGATTTATTTGTATTAGGTAAACTATTTAAGCTATAAATATGGGATTTTTATAGTTATGATAGATACATTACTCTCTAACTACCACATGGATCAGTTGTAGCAAAATCTGAATTTTTGTCTTAGCGCAAATAGTAGGGATTGATTAGGTTGGTGCTCATCACACACCTCTTAGTGGGAATGCAATAAAACACCACAGGACTTCAATTGGTTGCTCACTTAGTACCACTCGAGAACATACATCCTCCCATTTGAAACAGATGGTAGTCATATATGTGATCATTCTCATGTCAGGGATATTGTATGCAATCATTCTCTTTTGTCAGGGAATTTTCCAGAAAAAATGAAACACAGAATTGTGAAGCCTTTATACAAAAACGGAGACAAATGCCTAGCTTGCAATTATAGATCTATCTCGCACTTGACATCTTTTCTAAAGTAATAGAGAAAGCTCTATACAATCAGGATATATGGTACATGGAGTTAAACAACATTCTCACATCATCCCAGTTTGGGCTTAGAAAAAGAATGTCAACTGAAAATACTACATATCAGCTGACTTGTGAATTAGTAACAGCCTTGGATAAAAAAGAACTACCATTAAGAATATTTTGTGATTAGCTAAATAACTTGACAGTATAGATCACCATCTCTTGCTGCAACAGATCCTTTGTTGTCATGAAAGAAGATATCCTGTCCCAGCCCTATGCAAGGTAGTGTCCTTGGGCCCCCGCTTTTCTTAGCATATATAAATAACCTTCCAAACCTAAGAGGCCGCAACCTGTATCTATTTGCCGACGATACCGCCATAACAACTGCGTCAAAACGGCATGATATTGCTGTGCAAAGAGCACAGATATTTGCAAATATGTTGTATGCCTGGTTTGCGACGTGGCAGTTAAAGTTAAATGCCACAAATTCCAAAGCAACCATTATCACACAACGAGAACTGAGGGAAGTACTCAACCTAAGTATAGACGGTACAGTAATTCCATGGTCAATGCAGGCAACATACCCAGGTGTGCTTCTAGACATGCGCCTTACTTGGTAGGACCACTTAACAGCGGTGGCTAACAAAGTTAGCAAAAGGATGGCCATGTTGTATCTGTTGTATAACCGAAAGTCGCTAATGGCTCTCCACAACAAGCTCCACCTCTACAAGCAGGTATTAAGGCTAGCAATGACCTATGCCTGCTAAGTCTGGGGTGCAGCAGCCAAAACCCACCTCTCCAAACTCCAAGTCATTCAAAACCGCTACCTTCGGACTGCAGTTGCAGCTGAATGGTACATCCTAAACCACAATATCCATCTAGACCTATCCTTTCCAAAAAATTTTGACTACATCCTACAATTGTCCCACTGTTTCTACTCAGAATTACCAAGCAGTTTCAACAACCTCATCCGAGGAATTGGGGAATACGACCTGGACCCAGGAGAGACATATAAGAAACCAAGACTTGTCCTAGGACCTCCTTAAGCAACCAAAATACATCAACAGTATCTATAACATCCTTGACCAATTATATTCTACACTTAATTAAAACCACCACCATTAATCCTCATTAATACTTATAACTCCTCACGATGCCAGTAAGGCACCAAGTCCTTTTGCCAGTATGGCAAAAGTCGAAGGACCCTCCTTTGCGGAGGAGGACTCCCTTCAACAGCACCTCTGTGCTGTGCTGTGTATCATAGCTGGAATGCTGCAAATAGTGAAAGCATGGAATCACTGAAAATACCAACATTACGTAGGCAAACTAGCGATACTGGAAAGATCAGACTCAGAACCTCGCTTATAATTTGGGTGTTGAGCACCAATAGATTTTATACAAAAAGAAAAATTCAAATTTAATTGCACTATTTCACACGGTAAATATTTCCTATTTTACATGTAATTTTTTTATATTTAAACAAACACTGCATTTCGAGTATGCACTGTCTTCTGAAACGTTTATAATGTAAACCCAATGCCTTCAACAAAGATACTGATAACTAGAAATAAATTGTACCTATAGAAATGCACATTCAGTTTCTTTTACTAGCGATATGGAACTTTGTTTTGTAATGTTTCATGTTCTGCGCTTGCATAATGTATATAATACCATGTTTCCGATGCTACTTCAATTTCATCATTTTTCCATGCATCAAGCATATATCGTATTTTTGCATCAACAATAAATTAAATATAAATTCCTTCCTAATTTATCATAAGCACTCCTATCTCATGCTAATGTTTTATCATTTCTTATTATTATAATACACTGCCAGTTTCCTTATGCAAAACAAAATCACTATTTTATAAGAAAAAGAAAATGTGTTGCCAACATTTAGCTGTGTTGGCGTATTTCACAGTTCCGCAGTTGGTAAAGGCTTCTTTCCGTAACCATCATTCTAAACCAACTAGTCTTTCTGCGGTTTAAACTGAGATGCGTACCTTTCGTGGCAACTTAATATGCTGGGAATAATTACAAACTCACTATTTTATAAGAAAAGAAACTGTGTTGCCAACATTTAGCTGTGTTGGCGTATTTCACAATTCCGCAGTTGGTAACAGCCTCTTTCCGTAGCGTCACTATAAACCACCAATGTCTAATGCCGTTTTTCTGCAGTTCTTGCGTGGCAACTTAATATGCTGTGAATAGTTACGTCTCACACTTCATAGTTTAGACGATCAGGTTAATTAATGGATGGAAATTAACAAACCTTGATTTTAATCAAGCTCACGCAGCGCTTAATTGTTATACTACGTATGCGACGCCATTCTCCCAACCCCCAAATCCTTAATTTAGAACTGTCTTTTTATTCAATTACTCACACATCGTTTTCCCGCATCCCGCATATACACTACTGTTATTTTCACATATCGCCCCAACTTCTCCACATTTACTAAAATTACTTAATTTACATCTTTTATTCTAGCATTTAAGTTCTAAATATTATACTTCTACAGAATAACTATACATGCTCAATTCACAACTATATAAAAAAATGCCATAATTCTTAACTTGCATGGTTAACTCCCACAATATACTTACAATGAACTGCGTTTCGGATTCATTTTCAATTATTTCTTTACACTGGCAAAAACCTCTACAAATTATTTAAGAAGCATCGCCAACAACAATGGAAGTGAAACGCTCCCGCACAAACTCAAAGCAAAAAGTAACACGGCTACCACATGACACACGTACCACACGAAATTTCTCCAGAAGATACTTATTCAGGATCCGGTTCGCCAATGTGAAAAATGAAAAACGTATCAAACCTTCCTTAAAACGCACCAGAATAACAAGTATAATTAACATTCAAGATAATTCCCAACTAATAAAGAATTTTGACAAAGTAATAAAACTAGTTATATAATACACATGTGTAAAACTTTACGGGCTGAAGCAGTTAAAACGTTCCTGGAAGCAATGCAACAATCGCATCAGTAAAACCGACCGGTTCTGAGTGATCCGTCCTCTTGGGTATGCACTGTCTTCTGAAATGTTTATAATGTAAACCCAATGCCTTCGACGAAGATACTAATAACTAGAAATAAATTGTACCTATAGAAATGCACATTCAGTTTCTTTTACTTATGATATGGAACTTTGTTTTGTAATGTTTCATGTTCTGCGCTTGCATAATGTATATAATACCATGTTTCCGATGCTACTTCAATTTCATCATTTTTCCATGCATCAAGCATATATCGTATTTTTGCATCAACAATGAATTAAATATAAATTCATTCCTAATTTATCATTAGCCCTCCTATCTCATGCTAATGTTTCATCATCTCTTATTATTATAATACACTGCCAGTTTCCTTATGCATGGCAAAATCACTATTTTATGAGAAAAAGAAAATGTACTTCACAATTCCGCAGTTGGTTACAGCTACTTTCCGTAGCATCACTATATACCAACTATGTCTATGCCGTTTTTCTGCAGTTCTTTCGTGGCAATTTAATATACTGGGAATAGTTGCGTCCCAAACTTCATAATTTAGACGATCAGGTTAATTAATGGATGGAAATTAACAAACCTGGATTTTAATCAAGCTTACGCAGCGCTCAATTGTTATACTACGTATGCGACACCATTCTCCCAACCCCCAAATCCGTAATTTAGAACGGTCTCTTCATTCAATTACTCACACATCGTTTATGCATCCTGCATATCGCCCCAACTTCTGCAGAATTACTAAAATTACTTAATTTACATATTTTATTCTAGCATATAAAGTAAACATGGCCATCTGAAATTCAATGTAAAACAATAACCAAGCAGGCCATGTAGATGATGCAACGAATGCTTAGGTTTATTAAAATCCCAAATTCAGAAAGTTCCGGAAACTAAATCTACACAAATTGTGACGTCGGACAAATCAAAATTTAGTATTTCGGTAACCTAGCAACGAAACAGAGAAAAGAACCAATAATTTTATACTTTCTTTCTTCTTCTGGCTTGTACTCTCGAAGCGTGTAGACGTGCTTTTGGGTAAAGGCTCTTAAAAACTACAGGAAGTTAGTGTAGTTCAGCGTTCATTAACGTGTAATAAACGATTAAAATATACGCTGAATACGCGACGCAACGAGAAATAACATAAGTGGAAAGCCGTTGCATCATTCGCAAAGTGAAGGAGAAAATTAAAAGTTAATAAAGTGCTATATCAGTGAAAAAGTCGCTTGTAAAGCAAAAGATGTCGAGAAATAAATACATGTAAAGTTAAACGGTGTTCATAATTTTATTTCATAGTAGCCCAAACGCAAAAGCCCTTTTGAATCGATACCACGACATTGAGGTTAAACATATCGCTCCCGCAGCTACCGGAAGGAAAATTTTGCAGAAATCTTCGAGATCATTATCTTCATGGCCTCGAGACAGGAGAGTTCATCGCTCCTACATCGAGGTTAGGTTTGACTTCTCCACGCGTCGCCACAACGAAGGAAACTCGAAACCGTTCACGAGTGTGGGGCGTGGACCTCACGACAACGAATCCTACTTCAAATTTGTCGCCACATCGTGTGGCATAAATCTACCTTCAACAATATAACCACTTCAGTATTAAGAAACAAAACCTTTGCTTAAGAAAGGTGCCTTTAGAACAGGTTACTTTGGTACTTTCACTACCTGTTGCAATTCCAAATTATTTTCTAGGGTAATTCAAAATATAGCCAGCAAGTGCTTATATTGCAAAAAAGGGTATACATATTATTTGTAATGTTGGCACCCATCATTCCTGTAAGCCCTTATTTAAAACCAAAAACATTTCTACTCTTGTTGGTGAATACATATATTCTTTAATATATCTTACTACCTTACAAAGAGTTATCATATCTTTACATCAAACCTTCCTGTGCTAGATCACAGTAAGAGTATAAGCAATCTGATAAGACTAAAAACAGCTTAAAGTTGGACGGCATGCGAATATAGCTTTTGAGTGCTGTCAAAATCCAAAGCATGCTTTCACAAAAAACACCAACATTACGTAAGGAAACTATTGTGTCGAGATTTAACTGTATTGGAACACCACAGTGAAGCGAAAGATTATTAAATTTTAGATGAGTCGTATTTCTTACACATCTGCTTCACTTTCGTACCTATTTTGAGGACATGTTTCGCAAATCTTCGTTTGCATCTACGGCTCTTGTGCGACTGACGCTAGATCCAGCGGTGTGGGTAATTCTGGGGTTGTTGCTGCCATCTGTTGATTTAGCGATGAACTGAAATGTGGGATTCTCTTCTAGCGGGATTTCAAAGTTCATTAGTTGGTTTTTATGTTTTTCTATGTATATCCTCTCCCATATGACGAGTTCACTATGTTTTTGTACGTATTTTAGTAATTCTGTGCTATCTTCAATTTCATGATTTTCAGACCAGAAATGAGCTGCTATTGCGGACTTATCAATATTTTTGTATCTTAAGTGCCTGAAGTGTTCTTTCTTTCTAGTGCCTATGTTTCTTTTTGTCCTCCCTATGTAAATTTTTTCACAGTCTTTACACTTAATTTTGTAAATGCCTGACTTTTCCTCTGGTTTTATCTTATCAGTATTATTACTGTGAAGTAGGTTTTTAATGTTGTAATTGTTTTTTGGTGCCAATGTTATATTGTATTTCTTGAATATTTTTTGGAACTTTTTTGTGGCCCAGGGGTGGTAAGTAAATTTAGCAAATCTAGTTTCTTGTTTTATTGGTGTGAGAGCTGTGATCTGTTTTAATCTCTTTTGAAGTTTGAATAATTTTAGTTTTTTATCTACAATGTTTTTTCCATATCCATTTTTAATTGCAGTTTTTAAGATTTGATGGTATTCGTTTTTATATTCTTGCTGGCTGAGAGGTAGATTTACTAATCTGTGTGTGAGACTGTTGATGGTTGCATGTTTGTGTGGAATTGGGTTGAAACTATTTGCTTTGATGTAATTATCTGTGTGTGTTGCTTTTCTATGAATGCCAAATTCTAGTTTTTCATTGCCTTTTTTGATTTTAAGGTCTAAAAAAGGTAGAGTACAGTCCTCTTCAGTTTCTACTGTGAATTGTATGCTGGGTTCTTGCACGTTGAGTAGTTTCAAAGCATCATCTATTAGTTTGTAGGGCACTATTGCAAAGATGTCGTCTGCGTATCTGTACCATGTTTTAAACATATGAGGGAAGGCTTTAGTAATATGTGTTTCGAAAAAGCTCATGTATAGATTGGCCAAAAATGGTGATAGCGGGCTTCCCATAGCTAGTCCTGAAATTTGTTTATAATATTTTCCATCGAAGACAAAATAATTTTGATGTATACATAATTCAGTCATTGCCAAATATTCTTCTATTGCATTGGCATCCAGGTTTATAGAATTTAGCCATTTTTTCAGTTGAATCAAAAGTTTGTCTAATGGAATGCTAGGGAAGAGGGAGCGGACATCAAAGGATACTAAAGTGTCATGAGGTTTTAGTTTAAGATTTTGAATTTTTTCTACCAGGTCTAAAGAGTTTTTTATACTCAGAGTATGGAATTGTGGAAAGGACTGAAATTTTTTGGTTAGCCATTTTGCCAGAAGGTAAGTAGGAGTGTTTATATTATTTACAATGGGTCTCATGTACCAGCTGATGATAACAGCAAAAGCTCTTGAAATATGTCCTGTGAAAAAACAGTGTGAGTGAAGCAGTGTGTCAATATCTTCTCGATTCACTTTTGTGCTAAGTTGTGCTTCACTGTCTCTATGCTTCTTTCGAGTTTATACAGAGAGTAATGTATCTAATGGTAAAAGCCCCATACTTTTAGCTCAAATACTTTTCCTAATACAAATAAATAAAGTACTATTATATAATAATGCATTGCAACGTAAGCACTGTAATGAATATCTTTACGGTTGTCCTATATGCGTGTACGTATATTTGAAATTACTCAGAACTGAAACGTAAACATTTGACATGAAGTGATAAAAGAAACCCTTTGAATAAGCCAAGATGTTTGTTAAATTCGATGAGAGGAAACAGTACCCTACCTGCTGGTCTAGCAGAATGTGTCTGGTCACATTATATCTTTGTTTATGAATGGTTCGCAATCTCTATTTACTCTAGACTCTAGAGAATTCAAAGCTGTATTATTCAGTTACTCTTCCATTTAAAAACCATGAAAAAGTGTATCAGCTGGATCAGTGAGACAAATTCCACTTTCCCCCTTACTACTGCCAGAACAATCCAATTGTGTTAATGTGGACTCAAATTATGTTACAAACAGAAATGATATTTTTAAACTGACTGACATAATGACTTATTCAGGAAGAAATTGAGAAGAAATGCATCAAGCTTGGGAAAACCGCATGAGACTTCAGATAAACTACAAGACGATGAAGTTTGGAAAGAAATAGCCGGTAATGAGATTTTGGATCCTATCATCATTAATTTCCAGTACTCAGACCTTGAAGACAATGACAATGATGAATTATCTCTTAAGGTAAGTAACATTCACAGCTATATGGATGCACTGCTGGCATTTTCATTGGATTAGAAAAGTAAGTAATTCATAAACTATAACTAATTTTAACTAAATATTTAAACCATGTGTGTAATATACAAATATCCATGTTGCAATTGTAATTTCAACAACTGCATTATTATGAAACTTAGGAAAATTCAGTTTATGTTCCCTTACGTGTAGTGCCAAGAAGACTCGCAAGTGTGTGAGAGAGGGGGAAATATAAAAAGAGTGGGGGTAACGAGTGGCAACGCTGAAGGATGTAATGCATCTGATTCACTACAGGCGAGAACTCTTCCCATTTGAAACACATAATAGCGATACAGTATTACGTAAGGAAGCTGTAGCAAGGGATCATTGCCTACCAACTTTAGTCTCGACAGCTTCACAATAATGATAAAAAATTTGTTGTTAATATTATCATTATTATTACCCTCATTATAATTACACATTGTTAGTTCCCTTATGCATTAGAGTATGGACAGTTCAATAAGAATAATAATGAGAATGTTGCTTACTATGCTCTATTCCCATTACAGTATCGCTAGTTTATAAATAAAAGTGTTGGCGACATTTCCCTGTATTCGCATATGAATAATAATAATAATGATGATGATGATGATGATGATGATGATAATAAGCTTCCTATGCAGTTTTCCCCATTACAGTTTTGCTAGCTTTTAATAAGAAAAAAGAAACGTGTTGGCAAAGTTTTTCATATTCACGTATTAAGCTTACTATGCAGTATCGCTAGTTTATAATAAACAGAAAATGTGTTGGAAACATTTCTCTGCATTTGTGTATATCAGACCTCTGCAGCTGGCTACAACTTATTTCCATGTCTTTCCATAACAGCATAACTACGCCCTCAAAGTACATCTTTACCTAAAGTTGTTTTAAAAAGGATGTTCCTTTTCTGCAACAAAAATTAATAACATCCCATGCTACCTGAAACCATTAGATAATCCTAATCAATATAAAATCTTCAAGTAAAGTTTAGTCATTCTTATATACTCGCCACATAATAGAATTCTCCAATATCCGATTGAAACAGGTTAATTTTCAGTACAAGAAAGATTGCAACAGTGATTTCATCATCATCATCATCATCATCATCATCATCATCATCATCATCATCATCATCATCATCATCATCATCATCATCATCATCATCATCATCATCATCATCATCATCATCATCATCATCATCATCATCAATCATCAATCATCATCCATCATCATCATCAATCGCCACCACCATCATTACCATTATCACCATCACCATCATTATCATTATCATTATCGTTATCATTATCGTTATCATTATTATTATTATTATTATTATTATTATTATTATTATTATTATTATTATTATTATTATTATTATTATTATTATTATTATTATTATTATTATTATTATTATTATTATTATTATTATTATTATTATTATTATTATTATTATTATTATTATTATTATTATTATTATTATTATTATTATTATTATTATTATTATTATTATTATTATTATTATTATTATTATTATTATTATTATTATTATTATTATTATTATTATTATTATTATTATTATTATTATTATTATTATTATTATTATTATTATTATTATTATTATTATTATTATTATTATTATTATTATTATTATTATTATTATTATCATCGACCCTCTGTAATGCATGTTCTGAGGGTAATGCTCGAAATGTTCACATATTGTTATATGTTTTTGCATAATGTAAGAATTAAAAAAAAGGGCAAAGGTGTATTAATGAAGGTGGTAGGTTCACTACTAGTCATGATGCATTGGCCATAAATGTATTACATGCTCAATGTCCCTGAGCTTACAAAAGGTCAACCGAGACTTGAAGAATCCATACCATAAGCAGGATTTGAACCATGGATCTCATTTGAACCAACACAGCGTAAACATATGGAGCGCATGACATCATGGCTCAAAGGCAGGGCGCTCGAGATAACATGGAGAGCACACCTCTGAAGAAAAGAAGAGCCCCACTAGCCAATTAGGTGAGAAGAAGAGATCCGAGCCAGCGCATCTAAGAAGAAGTTCACAGTTCGGCACCCTACTGCCTCATTAAAAGTATCCAAACTGGCACGAAAAAACCTCTTTGGTCTCTTTTGTGTGGTGTGGAGAATGAAGTTGAAGTACCACGATCAATATCTTTCGTTTCCTTAATAATTCTCCTTACACTTCTTTCAGAAACACCTGTTGCCTCAGCCACACGCTTCCCACTGTTTTTGATGCTGAGTTACTAAGCCAGCTTCTGAATGTCTTTTCATGTACTTATAAACATAACTAACAACTTCCCTGGTTTGAGAGTGCAACACTTTACCTTGTAGTTTGCTGTCCATGTTTTAAAATATTAAAGTCTGCAGTAATACAAAATACACTTAACGCAGGCGCGCACGCACACACACTTACACAGTCATAAACGCACTTACAAGTACGCTGAAAATAACTAAGAACAACGAGAACTTCTATTTACTGTACATATATTAAAATACACTGTCATATACATATAAAACTATAAATCACACGGACCCGAGCCTTAAAAAATTCATAAGATGCACGTGCAACCTCAACAACTTCACAACGTAACTGACCCCCACTCTTAGTGCCAGTAGGTGGCGGAGAGGGTGAGTCACTGCGCATATTTTCTCAGCTGCCACGTCTGAATAAACATACTGTAACGCACGGGACATCATAGCCTCCTTCAAGTCTACTAAACCCAACATCAAGTACTCCATCTGGAAGATGAGAGGATCAGTTGCTTTTATCCCGGGTTCCCCCGATTGATCACAGAGCTCTCCGCAAGTTGCTAGAAGACAAGAAAATTTAGCACATAGCCACCCTGCTCCCAGAGGAGAAACTGCTGTACATCACGTTGAAAGACCTGCCGATGTACATATCAGAGGAGGAAGTCCTCACTTAACTAAAAAACAAGAACTACCCGGTGGGGAGAGTTGGACAATTGCATTCAACCCGCAGTGCTAACCATGAACCGCTCCCTAACATTCATGTTGCCTTATGAAAGGAGGGGAACTACCATGGAATCCACAAGAAGACCAGAATGTTCAATGCAATTATACGCGTTGAATCCTACCGTCCTCCAGCAAAACCTTTACAGTGCACAAATTGCCAGCAATTTATGCATAGTGCAGCTGCTTGCTGACTGGAACCTGCATGCTCCTATTGTGGTGAGTCAGGTCACAAGAGCGCAGATTGTAAACATCTTAGGATTATTGGATCCAACACTATCTGCTGTAATTGCGGTGGAGACCACTCCTGCAGGTATGCAAATGCCCAGTTTGGCAAGAAGCCAGGGTGGAGATGGAAATAAAATGGAAGGAGATCAAGACATGATGCCGCACCTAAGGTACCGAATGCTATGGGTCTTCCCAATGAAGCCTTTAAGGGTACTCGTTACCCAGGACTTCCACCTCCAGTGAGGATACATTACTTGAGCTACACTGCTGCCACCAAAAACATTGCACAAAACAAAACCCAGTCTGCTGAAAACACTACACCTACAAAGGAAATTCCTACTGTTGCTAAACCTAAGGAATCCTCAACTACTCAGTGGAAACAAAATCCGCCATTAACACAAAGGAAGGTAGCAAGCAGTTCTGCTAATGGGGCCAATTCTAAGACGATGACAGCTACACAGTGCAAACCCACATTGTCTTTTGGGACACAACAACTGGCCCAACAACGTCTGCCAGCTCATCAACCACAGGCATCCATAACCCCATCAATATCACTGCTATGCTCTTCTATACCTAACGATCAGGTCCTGAAGCTTACGGATAGAATTCCCGTAGAGTTTCAAACTGATTTTGCAATAGCCTTGGCTGATGCATTAGTCCAGCGACCTACCAAGATACCTCCATCTACTATCTTGATCCGCACCGTATTTACCTTCCTGGGACAATATGGCGGACAACAGTAAGATTCTAACCAACATACAGAGTCTGAGAATATGTTCCTGGAATGCTAAAGGGTTGAGCCACAAGTTAAAGGAAGCTGTAAACTTCCTTGCAACAAATAAAGTGCAGATATTCCTGGTGCAGAAAACGCACCTTTCCAGTCATCTGAAAGCCTCCATCCCAGGTATGACCTGCCACATGACTGAGAGGGCTGATGGATATGGGGGCACAGCAATATACATTAGCTGCACCTTACGACATCAACGGCTACATCTGCAAAATACTGGTGTACCAGAGGCCACAGGGATCCAAGTGTCCACCAATACAGGACCTCTTAACACCTTTCCAGTATACATACCACCTAGCAGGCCTTTCAACGTCAGTGAACTGGATACGATTTTCTCTGCAGGATCACCCACATTAGCTATGGGTGATTTCAATGTCAAAAGCCCGTTGTGGAACTCTACAATGTGCAACAGGAGAGGTACTCTCCTTGAGCGCTATTTAGAATGCCACAACCTTGCTGTACTTGCTCCTACATCACCCACAATAACTTATGGCGACCGCCATCCACCAGATTGGTTTCAAAATATTCACGGCCACCCTCAAATTTTATCTATCTCTGAACCTTCCTCAAATCACTATCCTCTCCTCTCTATCCTCTCCACTATACTCTGCTTTCTCTATCAAGCCCATGCAACTGCTAAGGAACCTCCTAACTAACTAAATCCACGCTTCACTAATTGGATCAAGTACACTGCAATAACGGCAGAGTTGACTGCAGAGATAGATCCTTGCAACTCCTCTGAAGAGGCAGATCAGCTGGCCTCCACTATTACAGCTACTATGGCCTCAGCCATGGCACAAGCTACTCCAACAAGGCGAGCCAATTTTAGTGCTCAGAAACCTCTTCCACCCCCGTTACGGTGCCTCAAAGCTGATAAAAACAAAGCTAGATGCCAATATCAGCTAACACGCGATCCCCAGCAAAAGCGTGAATGGAACCGCCTCCAACATTTGGTCAAGCTTCAGATAGCTGAATACTGTAATGAAGAGTGGGAAAGAAAGCTGTGCACTTTAGATCCAGAGGACACCTCCCTTTGGAGAATGACCAATGCACCCCTTAAGATTCCTTCATCAGATCCACCATTGATTGATGGAAGAAGAGTAGTGTCGTGTGCTAGAGAGAAGACTGAAATTATTGCGGAACATTTAGCCTCCACCTTCCATCCGGCAGAGTCCATAGACGAAGAACTGTCGGAAGAAATAATAACTGATGTACGCCGATATCTCAGTGTTCCTCATAAGATCCCGGAGGTTACCTTAACTTCCACTGTTGAGGTTACTATTAGTTCTGTTCGTCCCTTCATAGCAGCTGGAGAAGATTAACTCCCTTATGCTGCCTTCAAAGCACTACCACAATCTTGGATACATCTACTAGTGCATCTCTTCAACAGCTTGATGCTTCTGGCCTATTTCCCAATGGCATGGAAACATGCAAGAATTACAACACTACCCAAGCCCGAGAAAGATCCAAAAGATCTTAACAGTCATAGGCCTATTAACCTTCTTTTGTCCATCAGCAAGCTGTTTGAGAAGGTTGTACAGCAGCGCCTCCAATGTATTCTGGATGAACATCAGGTGCTACGTTCTAAACAGTTTGGCTTCCGGAGACAACATTCCACAACTCACCAGCTCCTTTGTCTTGTGGATGAAGTGGTTAAAGGCTTTAACAATTGGCACTACATTGCAGCCCTCTTTCTTGAACTTTCCCGAGCCTTCGATTCTGTCTGGCATCAAGGCCTCCTACATCGCCTCATTCAATACAATATCCCATCCTACCTCATACACATAATACATCATTACCTACAAAACCGATCCTTTGTTGTCATGACAAATGACATCCTGTCCCAGCCCTATGCCATAAATGAAGGAGTACCACAAGATAGTGTCCTTGAGCCCCTGCTTTTCCTAGCGTATATAAATAACCTTCCAAACCTAAGAGGCTGCAACCTGTATCTATTTGCTGACAATACCACCATAACAACTGCATCAAAGCGGCATGATATTGCTGTGCAAAGAGCACAGATATTTGCTAATATGTTGTGTGCCTGGTTTGCAACCTGAAGGTTAAAGTTGTTTTCAAATGCTAGGCTTTGGCAATGAAGCTATTAGCTCTCTTGCTCTCCAATATTTCTGTGTAGTGGGTCCGGCAGGTAGGGCTTCACAGTTTAAAAGATGTTCTTCAGTCATTTCCTCTTCTTTGTTGCACAGAGGACAATTTGGACTTGTATAAATTCCTATTCTGTTTAAGTGTTTGGCCAAATAATCATGTTCCATAAGAAATCTAAAATTTGCTACTGCAGCTTTACGTGGGATTTCTGGAATAATTTCTGGATTTTTAATTAAAGTGTTCCATTTTTTATCTTTGGCTTTGTTAGATATGTTGTTGTTGTTTTCAAATGCTAGGCTTTGGCAATGACGCCATTAGCTCTCTTGTTCTCCAATACTTCTGTGTAGTGGGTCCGGCAGGTAGGACTTCACAGGTTAAAAGAGTTCTATAATTTAGAGTTTTTTGTTAGATATTGATTGGGTTTGTTTGTTTTTATATTTCCTTTTGATTAATCTTTTTATGGATGTAAAGGGTATGTTTTTACTTTTGTTCTGAATTAAATTTGCACCTTTTTTGGCAATAAAATCAGCTGATTCATTTCCAGCTATTCCACAATGTGCAGGTATCCACTGTAATATAATTTGTTTTTGTAGTTTTTGAAGTTGTTGGATCATTGTGACATTCTTTAATTTGGATTGACCTCATTTTATATGAACATATTGCATATAGTGCTGCTTTAAAATCAGAAAGTATGACAGCATTTTTTGAATTTATCTATTCTGTATAGAAGGTGTTGGAGTGAAATATGAATAGCCGCTACTACTGCTTCAAAATTTGTTGTGTGGTATCCTGCTGGTTGATAGAATGAGAACAGTGCACACTTAATTCCTGTTCCTGAGTTGTTTGTCCAAGTTAGATCCATCTGTGTAGATATGAACTTTCATTTATATGATATTTATATTTATTATATGATATTTAATTTAAAATTTGATATGATATTTATTTAAATATTTAATATGATATTTATGATATTTAATATGTTCATATTATTTATTTAGATATTTAACCTGGCGGTTAAAGTTAAATGCCACAAAATCCCAAGCAATCACTTTCACCCAACGAGAACTGCATAACATACCCAACCTAGATATAGACGGTACAGTAATTCCATGGTCAACGCAGGCAACATACCTAGGTGTGCTTCTAGACATGGGCCTTACATGGAAGGACCACTTAAAAGCGGTGGCTAACAAAGTTAGCAAAAGGATGGCCATGTTGTATCCTTTGTATAACCGAAAGTCGCCAATGGCTCTCCGCAACAAGCTCCTGCTCTACAAGCAGGTATTAAGGCCACTAATGACCAACCCCTGCCAAGTCTGGGGTGCAGCAGCCAAAACCCACCTCTCCAAACTCCAAGTCCTTCAAAACAGCTACCTACGTACTACAGATGCAGCCAAGTGGTATATCCAAAACCACAATATCCATCAAGATCTATCCTTTCCAAAAATTTTAGACTACATCCTACAATTGGCCCACTGTTTCTATTCAAAATTACCAAGCAGTTTCAACAACCTCATCCGAGGACTTGGGGAATACGACCTGGATGCAGGAGAGACATATTAAGAGGCCAAGACTTGTCCTAGGACCTCCTTAACCAACCAAAATACATCTACACTATCTATACCACCCTTGACCAATTATCCTCAATACCTATATTAACCCACCATCCATACTTATAACCCCTCACAATGCCAGTAAGGGATCTAGTCCCGGTATGGCAGGAGTCGAAGAACCCTCCTTTGCGTAGGACTCCCTCCGACACCTCTGTGCTGTGCTGTATATCATGCCTGGAATGCTGCAAACAGTTAAAGCATGAAATCACTGAAAATACCAACACTACGTAACCAAACTAGCGATACTGGAAAGATCAGACTCAGAACCTCGCTTATAATTTGGGTGTTGAGCATGAATAGGTTTTATACAAAAAGAAAAACTCAAATTTAATTGCACTATTTCACAAAATAAATTATTCCTATTTTACATGTAATTTTTTTATATTTAAACAAACACTGCATTTCCAGTATGCACTGTCTTCTGAAATGTTTATAATGAAAACCCAATGCCTTCGACGCAGATACTGATAACTAGAAATAAATTGTGTAGAAATGCACATTCAGTTGCTTTTACTTGTTTTATGGAACTTTGTTTTGTAATGTTTCATGTTCTGTGCTTGCATAATGTATATAATACCAGGTTTCCAATGCTGCTTCAATTTCATCATTTTCCCATGCATCAACCATATATCGTATTTTTGCATTAACAATAAATTAAATATAAATACATTCCTAATTTATCATTAAGACTCCTATCTCATGCTAATGTTTTATCATCTCTTATTATTATAAAACACTGCCAGTTTCCTTATACATTACAAAATCACAATTTTATAAGAAAAAGAAAATGTGTTGCCAACATTTAGCTGTGTTGGCATATTTCACAATGCCGCAGTTGGTGTTAGCTTCTTTCCGTAACCATCATTCTAAACCAACTAGTCTTTCTGCGGTTTAAACTGAGATGCGTACCTTTCGTGGCAACTTAATATGCTGTAAATATTTACAAAATCACTATTTTATAAGAAAAAGAAAATATGTTGACAACTTTTAGCTGTGTTGCCATATTTCACAATTCCGCAGTTGGTAACAATTTCTTTCCTTAGCGTCATTCTATACTGACCATGTCTATGCCGTCTTTCTGCGGTTTAACCTCAGATGCGTACCTTTCATGGCAACTTAATATGATGTGAATAATAACAAATTCACTATTTTAAAAGAAAAAGAAACTGTGTTGCCAACATTTACCTGTGTTGGCATATTTCACAATTCCGCAGTTGGTAACAGCTTCTTTGCATAGCGTCACAATATACCAACAATGCCTATGCCGTTTTTCTGCAGTTCTTTCGTGACAACTTAATATGCTGTGAATAGTTACGTCCCATACTTCATAGTTTAGACGATCAGATTAATAAATGTATAGAAATTAACAAACCTGGATTTTAATCAAGCTTACGCAGCACTCAATTGTTATACTACGTTTGCGACACCATTCTCCCAACCTCCATATGCTTAATTTAGAACTGTCTCTTTATTCAATTACTCACACATCGTTTTCCTGCATCCTGCATATACACTACTGTTATTTTCACATATTGCCCCAACTTCTGCAGAATTATTAAATTACTTAATTTACATAATTTATTCTAGCATTTAAGTTGTAAATATTATGCCTACAGAATAATAATCCTACACATGCACAATCACAACTATTAAAAAATACCAACATTCGCAACTGGCATGGTTAAATCCCACAATATACTTACAATGAACAGTTTTTTCTGATTCATTTTGCATTATTTCGTTAAACTGTCAAAATCCACTACTGCACAACACAAATGGTTTAAGAACAATCACCTACAACAATACAACTGAAACATTTACAAACAGACACAAAGCATGGAGTAATGCGGCTACCAGATGACACACGTACTACCTGAAATTTCCCCAGAACATACTTATACAGGATCAGGTTCGCCAATCTTAAAACCGTTCCTTAAAAAGCACCAGAATAACAAGTACAATTAACATTCAAAATAATTCCAAACTAATAAAGAATTTTGACAAAGTAATAAAACTAGTTATATAATACAAAATTGAATCGAGAATATATTGACAAATTGCTTCACTCACACTGCTTATTCACAGGACATGTTTCAAGAGCTCTTGCTCCTATCCTCAGCTGATACTCAGCTGATACAAGTTTATACTTTAGTTATATAATTCTTATACGTAAAACTTTACTGACTGAAGCAGTTAAAACGTTCCTGGAAGCAATGCAACAATCACATCAGTAAAATTGATCTGCCCTGAGGGATCCTTCCTCTTGCAGCTCGCCTAATGTTAAACGCGGAAATGACACATAACAATGTGTCAACGATTTTATTGCTATTGTATAGTATTGTTGCTTATGTTATGAATTTGTGGCCCTGTTTTAGAGTTCAGTACATACAATGAGTGCCTTCTAAAGGAAATACGTTACGCTAGACCAAAACACACACTCGAAATTTTAGATAGGCTGTAAAGCCGTTGCGTGATAAAGACTGCTGCCATCGTTTTATCATCACTGCGGCAACTGAATTTCGAGACATGTTTCATAGGAGTGATGTTCCATTTACACACTAAATCTGTGGATTTTGTATAAAAATAAGAGTATCTTTGGAATAACAAAGTAAAACATAGAGCCCAACATTATCAAATCAATAATCTGGCACCCATATTGCAAGGAATGACCAGAATAGTGAGAGTTTAGTGTAATCTTATTGTGACTTCGTGGGTTAGTAGAATTAAGTCTTTCTAACATACATCAACTACAAGTATGCCAAAATCAGGCCCTGTGGCTAATAACCGGTTCAGCAAAATCAACTCCAATCACGGCAATGCAAGCCTTAACTCAGAAATATCCAATACATCTAACTTTAGAGGAGCAGGCACTAATACAACATGAAAAAAATGTTGCGGTTAAAAACAACAAAATGGGAGAAAAGATTACTACAACCAATCAATATGAAAACACAAACAAGTTTCCTGCACAAAGTCATGAAATTAAAAACAGATCCAAATCTTCCTAATTTTAAAGAAAACATTTTAATCAAAGAAAACTACCTGACTTTTGAACCAATCAATATTCAATTAGATTTAGAACAAATGGTTCCAAAATCTGAAACTTCCAAACCTGTACTAAAGGCACTAGCATTAGAAAGTGTGAACAATAGATACCCCCCTGAAGAATGGTTACATATCTACACAGATAGATCTAACTTGGACAACAACTCAGGAGCAGGAATTAAGTGTGCACTGTTCTCATTCTATCAACCAGCATCAACAAATTTTGATGCAGAAGTAACGGCTATTCATATTTCACTCCAACACCTTCTATACAGAATAGATAAATTCAAAAATGCTGTCATACTTTCTGATTGTAAAGCAGCATTATGTGCAATAAGTTCATATAAAATGAGGTTAATCCAAATTTAAGAATGTCAAAAATGATCCAACAACTTCAAAAACTACAGAAAAGAATTATATTACAGTGGATACCTGCACATTGTGGAATTGCTGGAAATGAATCAGCTGATTTTATTGCCAAAAAAAGGTGCAAATTTAATTCAGAACAAAAGTAAAAACTTACCCTTTACATCCATAAAAAGATTAATCAAAAACAAATATAAAAACAAACAAACCCAATCAATATCTAACAAAGCCAAAGATAAAAAATGGAGCATTTTAATTTAAAATCCAGAAATTATTCCAGAAATCCCACGTAAAGCTGCAGTAGCAAATTTTAGTTTACTTACGGAACATGATTATTTGGCCAAACACTTACACAGAATAGGAATTTATACAAGTCGAAATTGTCCTCTGTGCAACAAATGACTGAAGAACATATTTTAAACTGTGAAGCCCTATCTGCCGGACCCACTACACAGAAATATTGGAGAGCAAGAGAGCTAATGGCTTCATTGCCAAAGCCTAGCATTTGAAAAAAACAGAATTAACAGTCTTGCTTGCAGAAATTTAAAACACTCTTTAATGCAGAAAACAGAGGCTTTGTACACTGCAGCAACAAAAAGACATGACACTGACAAACAGCAGTATACACAGTCATCTCATTACTCCGCCACACGTAAACAAACAAGATTCCACTGTGGTACATCACACAACTCAACTCCACAACTGCTACTAACTCTGCTTCTCACACTTTGCCGCTCTTTATACCTCCCAGTCATTCTTCTAGAATGCAGACCACTCGATAACAATCACGATGGCCTCAGAAAAAAAGGAAATTTCCAGACTTCTCTTTCTTTTTCTCTCTCTCGGCAAGCGCCAAGCTCGGCACCCTACTCTGTCTTTTTAATTGCAGCCCACGCGCACAGCTCTGGCTTTACGATGGCCCAAACACAACAATGCGATCGGTGACAATATTTACATAAGTTGTGTTTGTTATTAAAAATTCTATTTCACATTCTGAACTTCCTCAAGCATCAGCTTGGGTGAATTTAATACCGTACTGTAATTTACTGTTACATGCATATTTCCCTCCAACTTAATGGGATTGATCTTTCTCCCTTCTAGTGTTATCCCCAGCAATGCACCAAGCCAGCCACGCACCCAGCCATGCACTCAGCCAGCCAGCCAGCACTAGAAGAATGAATCCAGATTCAAGCATGAAATAAAAAACTATTAGATTTAGTGTCGTTGATATGCTCCTAAAAAATGAAAGCTAACTAAGTAACATGGCTTACAACACCATATACGGTACAGTTTATAAATGGTTACAAAGCTGTCTATAATTCCTAATTATCGGACTGTCATTCTTGTGTCTTTGTTTCACAAGAGGACACATAGCAACAATAAATAAATTAATAACTAAAACACAGACAATAAAGACTAAAATAAACCAATATAACATCGTTTCGAACCTAACCCTTGCATCACTATATAGGTACTCACTATCTTGACCATCTGCCACGTATTCTATGTTGCTCTTTCGGAAATCATTTGTGTATGACCTTGCTAGTATTATATGCATGAAAAATATTCATTTATTTAAGCTTTTTACAACTTCTTGATCCTCATTCCAGGCGTAAGTATTAATGCTGGGTGTATATATTGTAACTTTGTGGGTTCGTGAAACTAAAAGTCCAATTGCACAAACTCAAAATGTTCTTTATTTCCACCGAATTACAGTTGAAACACTTGCAGATTACATAGAATTACTTAGCGCACACAATTACAATTCACCAGTTCGTCTGTCACAGGTCCATTGCATGCTCACAGTTACGTACAACTCCTCTGATACCCGTACACCGTCTTCCAGTCCGTCCACTCACGTGGCGCTCCTCACGGCTGCTCGCCAAGAACTGAACTGACTCGCCAACTGCAGCCCTTTTTTATAGGAATATCGCTGTTTCTGGAAGTCTCGCAGTTCAGTGAATCATCACGAAGGTTCGAGACGGCACTGTGGCCTGCGATCCCTTCAGTTAGCAACACGAAACAAATGGGTAGGCATGGCCTGAATGCTTCCCGTCTGGCCCCACCCTGCTGCTAGCTGGCTGTGCCTTCCGATAATTAAGTGACACTGCTCCCTCCTCAAAGCTGGTCGTCCCAAACAGCACCATCGTAGCGGGCCAGGCAATCCAGGTGTACCACCAACATCTTTCCTTCTGGATGGCACCTTCTGGATGCGGTAGACCACTTCGTTAATCCTCTTCACCACTCGGTACGGTCCTGGCCATGGCTGCTGAAGCTTCGGGCAGCGTCCCTTTGTCCGGGTAGGACGGTACAACCAGACCAGGTCACCTTGCTGGAACCCTTGGCTGTTGCCTTGCCTGTCATATTGGGTCTTCATGCGGTCGCTCACCTTCTGGATGTTCTGGTGAGCCATCTCGTGCATGTCGCGGAGATAGTCCACCAGGTTCTCCACATACTCGGTCGCTGGCTGTTTCGCTTATGGAGAGCTTCCAAAAGCCAGGTCCCAAGGGAGGTGTAACTCTCGGCCGAACATTAAGCTGGCTGGCGTCATCCCCATGGTGTCGTGTGTTGACGAGCGGTAGGCCAGCAAGAACAGTGGCACCTTGACGTCCCAGTCTCGCTGATGGCTGGCCACGACCTTCCTCAGATGTTCCTCTAAGGTCTTGATGTACCTTTCGACCATACCATCCGACTGGGGATGTAGAGGTGTTGTGCGGGTCTTGTTAACCCCAAGTCTTTCTAGTGCCTCCTTCATCAGGTTGGACTCAAAATTTGTACCCTGGTCGCTGTGGAGCTCCAACAGCACCCCAAATAGGAAGAACACTTGCTCCACGAGGCAGTCTGTCATTATCTTTGCCTCTTGGTTCGGGATGGCATACACCTCCGGCCACTTAGTGAACTAGTCCACGACCACCATCTGATACTTGTTGCCTCGGTCGGACACTGGGAATGGTCCAGCAATGTCAACGGCGATCCGTTCGAATGGCGCTCCGACGTTGTACTGCTGCATGCGACCCCGGCTCCTAGTCTGGGGGCTGGGACTCGCCGCGCACACGTGACACTGACGGCACCATCTCTCAGCGTCTGCTCGGAGCCACAGCCAGTAGTAGCGCTGCCGTAGTTTGTCAATCGTTCGGTTCGCTCCCAGGTGTCCTCCTGAAGCATCGGCGTGCACGTCCTCTAAGACTTCCGGGACATTACTCCGGGGGAGTACCAACTGTCCTCTCTGCGTCTTCCCATCGGGTGATTCCCATACCCGGAACAGCATAGGACCAGATGGGGGGGCTTGTTAGTCTCTAGGTCTTGTCCCATGGAAAGCCCCACGGAGGACGCCGAGCGCCCTTTGGGACAGTTTGGATACTCCCTGGTTGAAGGAGGCCCGGGTCCAGTTCCTACAGGTTCAGGACTTATGGGAGTAGAACCTCTGGGCTAAACCCGGAACAGCACGCCCTCTCTGATCTTCAACGAGTCCTATTGGGCCCAGTTCGACTTGTAGGTGGCGCTCCTCAGTGCGATGTCCTCCCAGGTTGGTCTTGTCCCTGCCACCACTTCCCTCAGCAGAAGAAGAAGAATCGAGTCGTCCAGGTTAACCTGTACGGAATGGTTTCGCCCAGCACCTAGCCGCTTTCTGCGGCTTTATCTGGGTAGTGTAGTAGTCTGTGTTTTGTCTCAAGCGTTTATGTCGGGGCATAGGTTTCTCTGATCTGTTGGGTTAAGCCGCTCAGGCTGCCGCCTGGGGTATATATTCCCAAGGCCGTCTTCACCAAACTCCCCGCTTGAAGAAGGTCGGAGTGAAGACAACACCATCAGAGGGGATAGGAAGCTGTGTGGGGAAATTATCTAAACCCATTTCTCGTTCTGGTGTTTACGGTGTGATGGAGAGAACCCCTTCTGGCTAATAGCCCATGGCGTCCTTGGGGAGTTTGTACCTCCTCCTCCTGTGAGGAGCTCTGTGGTCATACCGACCCAGGGTGTTGACCAGCTGGTTGGAATGGGTAGACAGTTTTTGATAGAGGGTTCGAGATCTCTCTCTTGCCATATCCTCTATGTAAGGGATTTGGGAGTATTCATGTAAGATGTGCGTAGGGAATCTACGCCCAGTACCGTAGATCATCCTTAATGCCCGATTCTGCACGATTTGCAGTCTGCGGATGGTGGTCGGAGCCGCCAATCCCCAGACCTCGCACCCATACAGAATCATGGGTGGAATAATCGCCCGGTACAGACGTAGTTTGAGGTGTGCAGGCATATTGGATCTGAAAATGGGGTACAACTGCCTGAGTGCAACATGGCCTAGTCCCGCCTTAGCCCTGACATGGGGAGTGAAGTTTAGCCCGCGATCAAGCAGGACACCCAGGTATTTAGCCGAGGTAACCCATGGGATTTGCCTCTGTCTCAGCCTCAGCATTCCCGTCGGTCGCCAGCGTCGGACCTTAGCCAGTAGAAGGGCTGAGCTCTTCCCTTGACTAATTGCCATCCTCCACTTCTCACTCCAGCGGCCGATCGCTCGGAGCTGTCGTTGCAGAGGCGGGAAGCAGAACTTGACATTTTTATTACGCGCCATAATGAGAACGTCGTCCGCATACTGGCACGTAACTGTCTGTGGCTCAGTAGGGAAGTCAGACATGTAGGCCGCGAAGAGCAACGGTGATAGTACACTACCCTCCGAGACTCCCGCAGCTATGGGTCTGACACTGGAAAGCTTTCCTTCCACTCTCACTCGGAACGTGCGATCCCGAAGGAAGCTGCTGATCAGAGCAAGATAGGGAGGAGGGATGTTAACTTCCTTGAGCTTGTACAGTAGACCCTGGTGTCAGGTTGTCGCAAAGGCCTTTTCCACGTCCAACAGAACTGCAATGGTTTTGAAGTTCTCCTGGAATCCCAGGGTTACCTTCTCAACCAATCGAATCAACTGCATGGTCGTGGAGTGCCCCCGTCGAAAACCAAACTGGTGATCCGGAAGGAGTTGCCTATTCCCAAAAAGAGGTGTCAAGCGGGCTAGGAGCAGTCGTTCAAACATTTTTGAGACAACTGGGAGAACACTGATGGATCGGTAGTTGCAAGGAAAGACCGAATCCTTGGCGGGTTTCAAGAAGCACACCACCCGCGCCTCCTTCCAGAATATCGGGAAGTGGTGTAGGTGAAAGCATGCATTGAATATCCTCGTCAAGTGGATGACAGCCCTCTTGGGAAGGTGCTGGAGCATGGTCGCTGTGACGCCATCATGTCCAGGGGATTTGTTTGGTTTGAGCTTTTTGATTTCGGAAGCCACCATTTTAGGGGTGACTATAGGGATATGGATCTCCGCGTATCTCGATGGTGGGTCCTCATAGAGGAACTCCACCTCCGCTTCCACGTGTTCAGTAAAGACCTTGTCTTGGGGTCCTCCCTGGGTTCGAATTGGCTCTCCAGATAGTCTGCGAACGCTGTGGCTTTCTCGTGTGGCTCAAAGGCGAGCCTCCCATGAGTGCCATGCAAAGGATGCTGGTACAGAGTTTTGTCTTTACGTAAAGACTTGATTATTCGCCATGGTTTCTTTTCTTGAAGGTTGATGTTCTGCATGGTGTTTTCCCAGGTGGCGGCTCGATGAGCTCGAAGCAGTCTTCTTACCAGAGATTTTAACCGCTAGTAGACTGCGCCTATCCTGGGATGGCGAAATAGTTGCCACAGCCTCCGTACGGTAGCTTTGGCTTTTATCAGCTGCCGAATCTCATTGGGAATGATTCCAGGATTAGGCTTGTTAGTCGGGATGCGGTAAGTGTGAGCTCTTACAATCTGTTGGATTTGTTGGGAGAAACGTGTCGCCGCCAACTCCAGCGCTTCAATATCATTGATACGTGAATGCGGGTCGAACGTTCGGTTAAAGGATTGTATGGCTGCATCCCAGTCAGCCTCGTATTCCCAATCAGGGAATATCAGTGCAGGGGCACTGATATCTGTGTCGACTATGACAGGGTCATGGTCTGAGTCCATCTCATTACAACTGAGAGGTCCAGATGGAATGGAATGTTTTTGGTGATCATGATGTCTATGATATCTGGTCTGCCGCGAGCCGGATGACATGTTGGACCTCTTGGTCCGTGCGCGATTAGATTTGGGTCTCCGATTATGAGGCGGTAGAGCCCTCTTCCTCTCTGGTTATTGTTGCGGCTATTCCAGAGCCCATGTTTCGCGTTGAGGTCTCCTGCAATGCAAACCACTGGGTGTAGGTTCAGTAGGGTGGTGTAGTCTGCCTCATAGAAGTGATGGGCAGGTGCGTCGTATGCAATCAGTAAAGAGTCTATGCCTCCAATGGCAAGTTGGATGGCACAGGCCTCAATATGCTGAAGCGCAGGAAAGGGTGTATGTGTGATAATATTTTTGATAAAAATGGCTGTTCCGACCCCCTGACGGCCGACTCTATCGGTCCGGTGGGTGACGTAGTTGGGCAACGAGAACTTTGTACCAGCCTGGAGATGCGTTTCACAGACCATTAGAATGTCAATTCCATAGGACTGCACAAACTCAAGCACACCAGGATACTGTGCCCCTATCCCATTCGCATTCCAGAATGCGACCCGCAATGGTCTCCGAACAAGTCTGGGGGCCATTACAGTTGAGTGCTAGGGAACAGTTCCTCGAGTGTTTTGAGGAAGATAGTGTATTTTTCCATGGAGTTGTAGTGTGGGTCGTTCATTACCCGCTTGCACTCTCTAAGAGTAGGGAGAATCCTTTGGAGGAGATCGCCGAACCACAGAGATAGGTCCCTGAATTCTTCGATGTCTCTCTCGGATATTGCAGTTGCCACAGTTAGGAGTGGCGAGAGAGGAACAGTCATCGGAGCTGGCGCAGTGCTAGGAGTTGTAGTAGACTCTGCCTCCTTGGGCAGGGCTTGCCGCTGCTTCTTCTGTGGGGCAGAAGTTGGCTTAGCTGTCTGCTGTTGTGGAGCAACAGTCGGTCTGGCTGCCTTCTTCTTTCTCCTCGGAGGTATCTGAGGCTGAGGTTGTTCTTCCTCTATTGGCGTAGGGGTAGCTGCATGTTGAGCAGGAGCCTTAACAGATTGCTCTGCACGCTCGGCTGTTTGTTCTGCCCTGGATAGGGCCGCCGCAAAAGACACGCCAGGTCGGACGGTTCCCTTCCTGACATCTGTTCTGCGGCGACTCTCTATAATCTTCTGCCTCGCCACGCAGCCCTTGTAGACGCTAACGTAGTCCTGCTGGCAGTTGGCGCACCTCTTCTCGTCCGGGGCTTTATCACAGTCCCTCAGAAGATAAGGCCCAGCACAACGCAGGCATACTTGCTTTCGCTCGCACGCCGCGCTGGAGTGGTGGAACCCCATACATCTGTGGCACTGGACTGGTCCACTTTGGCCGTAGAATCTCCCGACTCTGACGACTGTATGGAATAGCTTCCGGAGGGAGTCGATCGGTTGTTCTGACTCTCCAGCGACCTTGTCCACATTGACCAAGAAGAGAGGCATAGGAACTTTTATCGGCCCTTCTTCTGTGGAGATAGTCTTGTTCAGTTGAGCCACCGAATTAACCTTAATTCCGTGCTCCTCCAGCAGTGCAGCCTTCACCTCCCCAGGTGGGCATTCAGAGTCTAATCTCCTGATGACCCTCCTTTCGACGTTAGGTTGCTGAGGGGAGTAGTAGTAGAAGGGGATATCCAAACTCCTTAGCACCTCTTTGGCTGCCTCAAAGTCAGCAAGACTGTATGTCTGGATAAGAACCTTTCGAGGTTTCCTCCGTACCTCAAAATCCTTCACCTTTGATTCCATTTGTCGCATTACTGCGACGTGATTATTGAAAGTGTCCGCCACTATTGGCAGCATCTTAGGCCCCCTTTTGGGTAGGGGTTGCTTCTCCCCCGGTGCAAGCGGATGCGTTTGTCCCGTGTTTTTGGGATCGGTGTTTCTTCTCTTCCTCCTCTCAACGACAGTGAAGTCGGCAAGGTCGGACTCTCCCTCCGACTCAGGCAGAGGCGGATAGGACGCAGGGTCCATGGATGCTGATGCTGGCTGTGCTATGGATGTAGGTTTTTGAGGAGCAGCAGCCTTCCTCTTTAGGCTTTTTGCTTTGGTGGTGGATCCCGTAGGGAGAGGGTAGGTGCTGGTTGAGGGTTGTTGCCCGTCTTGGTCCGTCAAGGTCGGCACAGTTGCCCTCCGGCTATCCGCAGCGGACTAGACCCCCCTAGGGTGACTTGAAGCCTCCCTAGGGTAGGCGCCAGAGCAAGTTATTTCGACCCTGGGTTCAGAACTGGAGTTCCGACACTTGGCTGTGGTCTTGCGGACCTGCTGTCTCGTGGTCTGTTTGTCTGTGTCTTGTGTCAATGAAGTAAGTCTGGTGCTGGTATCGATTCTTACGCTAGCGGAAGCTTGAGTATTCGGTACACTCACCACTGCCTTCCGCTAGCGAGCTGCCAAGAAGAACCGGTGCCCTATTGCTGAACTGTACACGCGCAGCAGGGTAGTAAAGCTGTCCAATACACCCGTCGACAACGTGGCACACACATAAAACATCCACCAAAAGACCACTTCCCTCAAGAGTGGCCCCAAGTCTGCGTCCACCAGCTGCCCCCTCTTCAGGCCTGCGCTATCCCAGCCGTGACTACTCGGACTGCTGCGGCAAGCTCTTTCTCTTCCACTCTTGTACACTGGCCGCACTCTTCTGGACAGGGTCTTCGGGACATAGCGTCTGCGTTACCGTGGCTCTTCCCTCTACGATGTTCCGAGGGGAAGTCGTACTCCTGCAGCCTCTGAACCCAACGTGCTGTCTGGCCTTCCAGGTTCTTAAAGCTCAATAGCCAGGTTACGGCGGAATGGTCATTCCTCATGTGGAATTGCTGACCGTACAGGTACTTGTGGAAGTGTCCCCAAGGTCTTTACTACCTCCAGTAACTCTCGTCGGGTGACGCAGTAGTTCTTCTCTGCCTTGGATAGCGTCTTGCTGTAGTAGGCTATCACCCGGACATGGCCGTCATGGATCTGCGATAGGACACCTCCAATGCAATGGTCGCTGGCGTCGGTATCCACAATGAAGGCGCCACCCGGTTGTGGAAATCCCAAAATTGGAGCACTGCACAGGGTCTACTTCAGGTGCTGGAAAGCGTCTTCGGCGTCCTCCGTCCACACATAAGGCCGGTGTTCCTCGGTCAGGAGGGTGAGGGGTTTGGCGATGTTGGAGAACCCCTTTATGAACCGTCGGTAATAACTGCACAGCCCCAGGAAGCTGCGCAACTCTTTCTTATCCTTTGGGCGAGGCCAATCTCTCACAGCATGTCTTCTTCGGGTCTGTGGCCAAAACGGTTGCTGAGACTATGTAGTTAACTTCCTTGCGGAAGAGCTGGCACTTCTTCGCGTTCAGCTTCAAGTTGGTCGCCTGCAGTCTCTGTAGCACCTTACTCAGATTCTCGAGGTGATCTTCAAAAGTCTTCCCGACGATGATGATGTCGTCCAGGTATAGCAGGCAGGCGTCGTCAGTCCTCTCATCACTGACTTCATGAGGCGTTGGAAGGTAGCTGGTGCGTTGCGGAGGCCAAAGGGCATAACTGTGTACTGCCAGAGCCCTTGGCCTGTCGAGAATGCGGTCTTCTCCTTGTATCTCGGGTCTACAGCTACCTGCCAGTAGCTCGATTTCAGGTCCAGGGTCGAGAACCACTGTGCACCAGCTAGCGTGTCCAGGGTGTCGTCAATCCGGGGTAAGGGGAAACAGTCCTTCCGGGTGACAGCGTTCAGCTTCCTGTAGCCCACGCACAAGCATAGTTAGCCGTTCTTCTTCGTCACCAAGACTACAGGGGAACACCAAGGGCTGTCCGACTCTTCAATCACCTCCCTGGATCTATGTCCTCCAGCACACCGCCCCTTGCTTCGCCAGTGGAACGCGTCTAGGTGGTTGCCGAATAGGCCGGGCATCCTCGGTGTCGATGCGGTGAAGCACTTTGCCTGTGCGGCCGTAGTCGCTGTCGCCTTGGCTGAAGACGTGCTGGTATCGCCTCAGCAGTTGTCGAACTTTCTCCAGTTGTTCTGCGGTCAGGTGGTCGGCCGCCCTCTCCAGTAAGCCTTCTAGCCGGGGCCCCAGGTGTTGAGTCGGCACCGGCTGCTGTGTCTTGTCGATTGCTGTTACGCTTACCACGGGCTCGCACGTTCCCAACCCCATCCCGGCCTGCACGTCATGATCGGTGTCCGTTGGATTTAGCAGTCTCACTGGCACCTCCTCTCGGCACGGCAGCAATGCCCTGGCTACACACAGTCCGCGTACAGGCGTCTTCTGATTCAGCATCATGTTCCTGGTTCTCTGGCCCTCCTGTCGCGCCGTCACCACCACCTCGCTCCTTGTGGGGACAACCACGTCTTTGTTCAAGATGACCCTGCAGATTCCAAGGCGCTCTTTGTGTTGACGGAGTATAACCTCTTCTCCGTTGAGCCGTAGGACTGTCGCCTCGTGGCTCCTGAGGGCATCCACTCCCAGAATCACCTCCTCAGCCACCTTCGCGACGAACACCCACAGACGCACGGCACTCCGCCCCAAGGTCAGCTCCAGCAGGGCCTCCTTCTCCACAGGCAAGGTGTCGCCCGATGCCGTGACAAGCTGGTATGGTCGGCTCGGCTTTCTTGTCAGCAAACCCTTCGCCACGTCTGGTCTGACGATGGTCACGACCGCCCCTGTGTCCATCAGCACGGCGACGCGTCCATGGCTGTAATGTTCGGTGATGTTGTCATCCCGCTTCCTGACGACAGTTGTAACTTTGTGGGTTCGTGAAATTAAAAGTCCAATTGCACAAACTCAAAATGTTCTTTATTTCCACCGAATTACAGTTGAAACACTTGCCGATTACATAGAATTACTTAGCGCACACAATTACAACTAACCAGTTCGTCTGTCACAGGTCCATTGCACGCTCACAGTTACGTACAACTCCTCTGATACACATACACCGTCTTCCTGTCCGTCCACTCACTCGGCGCTCCTCACGGCTGCTCGCCAAGAACTGAACTGACTCGCCAACTGCAGCCCCTTTTCATAGGAATATCGCTGTTTCTGGAAGTCTCGCGGTTCAGTGAATCATCACGAAGGTTCGAGACGGCAGGGGGAGGGGAAAGAGATGGCACTGTGGCCTGCGATCCCTTCAGTTAGCGACACGAAACAAATGGGTAGGCGTGGTCTGAATGCTTCCCGTCTGGCCCTACCCTGCTGCTAGCTGGCCGTGCCTTCCGATAATTAGGTGACAATATTATGGAATAGAAAGGCAGAGCTACAATAATGGCTTTTGTGTTAAGGCATTAACTGCGGCTTGCATAGATAAGAATAAACTGGGGCAGCTGACTCACCTGGTATACGGATATTCGTTTATACTACAAAAATTATTTGAGCTGATACACTTTTACATGGTTTGAAATGGAAGAACAATGAATAATACTGCTTTGATCTCTAGAGTAAACAGCGATTATGAACCATTTATAAACAATGATATAATATGACCAGACGCATGCTGCCATGCCAGCAGGAAGCATACTGTTTCCTCTCATTCGAATTTAACAAACACCTTGGCTTATTCAAAGTAATTCTTAAATCACTTCATGTCAAATGTTTATGTTTCATTTCTGAGTAATTAGAAATATACGTACATGCATAGATACCAACCAATAATGCAAAGGAAGGTAGCAAGCAGTTCTGCAACTGGTGCCAATTCTAAGATGACAACTGCACAGTGCAAACCCACATTGTGTTTTGGGCCACAACAACTGGGCCAAGAACGTCTGCCAGCTCATCAACCACAGCCATTCACAACCCTATCACTATCACCGCTATGCTCTTCTATGCCTAACGATCAATTCCTGAAGCTTATGGATAGAATTCCAGGAGAGTTGCAAACTGATTTTGCAAAAGCCTTTTGGCTGATGCATTAGACCAGCAACCTGCCAAGATACCTCCATCTACTATCTTGTTCCACACCGTATTTACCTTCCTGGGACAATATGGCGGACAACAGTAAGATTCAAAACAACATACAGAGTCTAAAAATATGTTACTGGAATGCTAACGGGTTGCGGCACAAGTTAAAGGAAGCTGTAAACTTCCTTGCAACAAATTAAGTGAAGATATTCCTGGTGCAGGAAACGCATCTTTCCAGCCATCTGAAAGCCTCCATCCCAGGTATGACCTGCCACATGACTGATAGGGCTGATGAATATGGGGGCACAGCAATATAAATTAGCCGCATCTTACGACATCAACGGCTACATCTGCCAAATATCAGTGTACCAGAGGCCACAGGGATCCAAGTGTCCACCAATAGAGGACCTATTAACATCTTTTCAGTATACATACCACCAGCAGGCCTTTCAACGTCAGTAAACTGCATACGATTTTCTCTGCAGGATCACCCACAATAGCTATGGGTGATTTCAATGCCAAAAGCCAGTTGTGGAACTCTACAATGTGCAACAAGAGAGGTATTCTTCTTGAGCGCTATTTAGAACATCACAACCCTGCTGTACTTGCTCCTACATCACCCACAATAACTTATGGCGACCGCCATCCACCAGATTGGTCGGATATTGCCAATCTTCAAAATATTCACGGTCACCCTCAAATTTTATCTATCTCTGAACTTTCTTCAACTCACTATCCTCTCCTCTTTCTCTATCATGCCCGTGCAACTGCTATGGCACCTCCTAACTCACTAAATCCACGCTTCACTAATTGGATCAAAAACACTCCAATAATGGCAGAGCGGACTGCAGAGATAAATCCTTGCAACTCCATTGAAGTGGCAGATCAGCTGGCCTCCACTATTACAGCTATTATGGCCTCAGCCATGGCATAGCTACTCCAACAAGGCATGCAAATTTTAGTGCTCAGAAACCTCTTCCACCGCCATTACGGCGCCTCATAGCTAATAAAAATAAAGCTAAAGGCAGATATCAGCTAACACACGATCCCCAGCACAAGTGTGAATGGAACCGCCTCCAACATTTGGTCAAGCTTGAGATAGCTGAACCCTAATGAAGAGTGGGAAAGAAAGCTGTGCACTTTAGTTCCAGAGGATACCTCCCGTTGGAGAATGACCAAGGCACTCCTTAAGATTCCTTCATCAGATCCACCATGGATTGATGGAGGAAGAGTAGCCTCGTGTGCTAGAGAGAAGGCTGAAATTATGGCGGAACATTTAGCCTCCACCTTCCATCCGGCAGAGTTCATAGACGAAGAACTGTCGGAAGAAATAACAACTGATGTACGCCGATATCTTAGTGTTCCTCATATTCATATTCATTTATTGCATCCGTAAATCATACAACTCATGATGTGGAACTGTCAAATTACTAACTACAAAAAAAAATAGCAACAAGAATTACAATAAGTTGTTAAGTATGATAATCAAATTAATAACTAAAATTTACATTGCTTTTATTCCTACCCTTTGTCATTTAAATACTCTTCTACTGAGTAGTAACACTTTTGTAACAAATACTTCTTTTATGTGTTTTTAAATTTTGTGAAGGAATCAATGTTTTTTATTTCAGTTGGCAGTTATAAGATAAGATATAGATCCCGGAGGTTACCTTAACTTCCACTGTTCAGGTTATCATTAGTTCTGTTCATCCCTTCAAAGCGGCTGGAGATGATTAACTCCCTTATACTGCCTTTAAAGCACTACCACAATCTTGGATTCATCTACTAGTGCATCTCTTCAACAGCTAGCTGCTTCTGACCTATTTCCCAACGGCATGGAAACATGCAAGAATTACAACATTACCTAAGCCCGAGAAAGATCCAACAGATTTTAACAGTCATAGACCTATTAACCTTCTTTCATCTATGAGCAAGCTGTTTGAGAAGGTTGTACAGCAGCGTTTCCAATGCATTCTGGATGAACATCAGGTGCTACGTGCTGAGCAGTTTGGCTTCCGGAGACAACATTCCACAACTCACCAGCTTCTTCGTCTTGTGGATGAAGTGGTTACCGGCTTTAACAATCTACACCACGTTGCAGCCCTCTTTCTTGAAATTTTCCGAGCCTTCGACTCTGGCATCAAGGCCTCCTACATCGCCTCATTCAATACAATATCCCATCCTACCTTATACACATAACACATCATTACCTACAAAAGCGATCCATTGTCATTACAGATGATATCCTGTCCCAGCCCTATGCCATAAATACAGGAGTACCACAAGGTAGTGTCCTTGGGCCCCTGCTTTTCCTAGTGTATATAAATACCCTTCCAACCCTAAGAGGCTGCAACCTGTACCTATTTGCCGACAATACAGCCATAACAACTGTGTCAAAACGGCATTATATTGCTGTGCAAAGAGCACAGATATTTGCAAATATGTTGTATGCCTGGTTTGCGACCTGGCGGTTTAAGTTAAATGCCACAAAATCTCAAGCAATCACTTTCACACGACGAGAACTGAAGGACATACACAACGTAAGTATAGACGGTACAGTAATTCCATGGTCAACGGAGGCACCATACCTAGGTGTGCTTCTAGACATGCGCCTTACATAGAACGACCACTTAACAGCGGTGGCTAGCAAAGTTAGCAAAAGGATGGCCATGTTGTATCCGTTGTATAACTGAGTCGCCAATGGCTCTCTGCAAAAGCTCCTGCTCTACAAGCAGGTATTAAGGCCGATAATGACCTACGCCTGCCAAGTCTGAGGTGCAGCAGCCAAAACCCACCTCTCCAAACTCCAAGTCATTCAAAACCGCTACCTTCGGACTGCAGTTGCAGCTGAATGGTATATCCTAAACCACAATATCCATCTAGACCTATCCTTTTTAAAAATTTTTGACTACATCCTACAATTGTCCCACGGTTTCTATTCAAAATTACCAAGCAGTTTCAACAACCTCATCCGAGGATTTGGAGAATATGACCTGGACGCAGGAGAGATATATAGGAGGCCAAGACTTGTCCTAGGACCTCTTTAACCAACCAAAATACATTTACAGTATCCATACCACCCCTGACCAATTATCTTCTACACCTAAATTAACCCACCATCCATACTTATATCCCCTCACGATGCCAGTAAGGGACCTAGTCCCAGTATGGCAAGAGTCGAAGGACCCTCCTTTGCGGAAGAGGACTCCCTTCAACAACACCTCTTTGCTGTGCTGTGTATCATGGCTGCAATGCTGCAAACATTGAAAGCATGGAACCACTGAAAATACCAACATTACGTAGGCAAACTAGCGATACTGGAAAGATCAGACTCAGAACCTCACTTATTATTTGGGTGTTGAGCATGAATAGGTTTTATACAAAAAGAAAAACTCAAATTTAATTACACTACTTCACACAATAAATTATTCCTATATTACATGTAATTTATTTTATATTTAAATTAACACTGCCTTTCGAGTATGCACTGTCTTCTGAAATGTTTATAATGTAAACCCAATGCCTTCGACGAAGATACTGATAACTAGAAATAAATTTTATAGAAATGCACTTTAAGTTTCTTTTACTTGGGACATGGAACTTTGTTTTGTAATATTTCATGTTCTGTGCTTGCATAATGTATATAATGCCATGTTTCCAATGCTGCTTCCATTTCATCATTTTCCAATGCACCAAGCATATATCGTATTTTTGCATTAACAATAAATTAAATATATATTCATTCCTAATTTATCATTAAAACTCCTATCTCATGCTAATGTTTCATCATCTCTTATTATTATAATACTCTGCCAGTTTCCTTATGCATTACAAAATCACTATTTTATAAGAAAAAGAAGCTGTGTTGGCGTATTTCACAACTCCGCAGTTGGTAACAGCTTCTTTCCGTAGCGCCATTCCATACCAACTATGTCTATGCCGTCTTTCTGCGGTTTATGCTGAGATACGTACCTTTCGCGGCAACTTAATAGACTGTGAATAATTACAAAAGCACTATTTTATAAGAAAAAGAAAATGTTTTGACAACTTTTAGCTGTGTTGGCATATTTCACATTTCCGCAGTTGGTAATAATTTCTTTCCCGAGCGTCATTCTATACCAACTATGTCTATGCCATCTTTCTGCGGTTTAACCGAGATAGGTACGTACCTTTCGTGGCAACTTAATATGCTGTGAATAATTACAAACTCACTATTTTATAAGAAAAAGAAACTGTGTTGCCAACATTTAGCTGTGTTGGCGTATTTCACATTTCCGCAGTTGGTAACAGCTTCTTTCGGTAGCGTCACTATAAACCACCAATGTCTAATGCCGTTTTTCTGCAGTTCTTGCGTGGCAACTTAATATACGTCTCACACTTCATTGTTTAGACGATCAGGTTAATTAATGGATGGAAATTAACAAACCTGGATTTTAATCAAGCTCACGCAGCGCTCAATTGTTATACTACGTATGCGACGCCATTCTCCCAACCCCCAAATCCTTAATTTAGAACTGTCTTTTTATTCAATTACTCACACATCGTTTTCCCGCATCCCGCATATACACTACTGTTATTTTCACATATCGCCCCAACTTCTCCACATTTACTAAAATTACTTAATTTACATCTTTTATTCTAGCATTTAAGTTCTAAATATTATACTTCTACAGAATAACTATAGATGCTCAATTCACAACTATATAAAAAACGCCATAATTCTTAACTTGCATGGTTAATTCCCACAATATACTTACAATGAACTATTTTCCAGATTCATTTTGCATTACTTCATTAAACTGCCAAAATCCTTTACTGTACAACACAAATTGTTTAAGAACAACACCCTACAACAATACAAGTGAAACGTTCCCGCACAAACAAAAAGCAAGAAGTAACGCGCCTACCAGATGACACACGTACCACCCGAAATTTCTCCAGAAGATACTTATTCAGGATCCGGTTCGCCAATGTGAAAAATGCAAACGTATCAAACCTTCCTTAAAACGCACCAGAATAGCAAGTATAAGTAACATTCAAGATAATTCTCAACTAATAAAGAATTTTGACAAAGTAATAAAACTAGTTATATGATACACATATGCAAAACTTTACGGGCTGAAGCAGTTAAAACGTTCCTGGAAGAAATGCAACAATCGCATCAGTAAAAACGACCGGTTCTGAGTGCTTCGTCCTCTTGAGTATGTAGTCTTCTGAAATATTTATAATGTAAACCCAATGCCTTCGACGAAGATACTAATAACTAGAAATAAATTGTATAGAAATGCACATTCAGTTTCTTTTACTTATGATATGGAACTTTGTTTTGTAATGTTTCATGTTCTGCGCTTGCATAATGTATATAATACCATGTTTCCGATGCTACTTCAATTTCATCATTTTTCCATGCATCAAGCATATATCGTATTTTGGCATCAACAATAAATTAAATATAAATCCATTCCTAATTTATCATAAGCACTCCTATCTCATGCTAAGTTTCATAATCTCTTATTATAATACACTGCCAGTTTCCTTATGCAAAACAAAATCAATATTTTATAAGAAAAAGAAAATGTACTTCACAATTCCGCAGTTGGTTACAGCTACTTTCCGTAGCATCACTATATACCAACTATGTCTATGCCGTTTTTCTGCAGTTCTTTCGTGGCAATTTAATATACTGGGAATAGTTGCGTCCCATACTTCATAATTTAGACGATCAGGTTAATTAATGAATGAAAATTTGCAACTAGCATGGTTTAATCCCACAATATACTTACAATGAACTGTTTTCCTGATTCATTTTGCATTATTTCGTTGAACAGCCAAAATCCTCTACTGCACAACACAAATTATTTAAGAACAATCGCCTACAAAATACAATTGAAACGTTCCCGCACAAACACAGAGCAAGAAGTAACGCGGCTACTAGATGACACAAGTAACACCCTAAATTTCCCCACAAACTGTTAAGAACAATCACCTACAACTCTAAAAGTGAAGCGTTCGCGCACAAACTCAAAGCAAAAAGTAACACAGCTACCAGATGACACACGTACCACCCTAAATTTCCCCAGAAGACACATACAGGATCAGGTTCGCCAATCAGAAAAATGCAACCGTATTGAACCCCATTCTTAAACAGCACCAAAATAACAAATATAATTAACATTCCAAATAATTCCAAACTAACAACGAATTTTGACAAAGTAATAAAACTAGTTATATAATACATATATATATATAAAAAACTTTACGGGCTGAAGCAGTTAAAACGTTCCTGGAAGCAATGCAACAATTACATCAGTAAAACCGACCGGCCCTGAGTGATTTGTCGTCTTGTAGCTCGCCTAATGTTAAACGCGGAAATGACCCGTAACGTGTTAACGATTTTATTGCTATTTTATAATATTGTTGCTTATCTTATGAATTTGTGGCCCTGTTTTAGAGTTCAGTACATACAATGAGTGCCTTCTAAAGGAAAAACGTTACGCTAGACCTAAACACACACACTCGAAGTTTTAGATAAGCTGTAAAGCCGTTGCGTGATAAAGCCTGCTTTCATCGTTTTATCATCACTGCGGCAACTGCAATTTCGCGACATGTTTCTTAGAAGTGATATTGTATTTACACACCAAATCTGTAAAATTTGTATAAAAATTAAAGTATCCTTGGATTAACGAAGTACACGTATAGGCAAACATTATCAAATCAAAAATCCGGCACCCATATATGCAAGGAATGACCGGAATAGCGAGAATTTAGTGTAATCTTGTATATTGTGACTTCGTGGGTTAGTGGAATTAAGCCTTGCTTGCAGAAATTTAAAACACTCTTTAATACAATAAACAGAAGCGTTGCACACTGCAACAAAAAGACGTGATATTGACAAACATGTCTTCAAGGTCGTCTCGTTACTCCGCCACACGTAAACACACAAGATTCCACTGCGGTACAGCACACAACTCAACTCCACTAAAAACTGCAACCAATCCTGCTTCTCACACTTTGCCGCTCATTATACCTCCCAGTCATTGTTCTAGACCGCAGACCATTCGATAACAATCGCGACGGCCTCAGAAAAAAAAAGGAAAATTCCAGACTTCCCTGTCTCTATCTCTCTCTCTCGGCAAGCGTCCAGCTCGGCGCGCTACTCTCTCTCTTTCCAGCCCACACGCACAGCTCTGGCTTTACGACGGCCCCAACACAACAATGCGATTGGTGACAATATTTACGTAAGTTGTGTTTGTTATTAAAATTTCTTATTCACATTCTGAACTTCCTGAAGCACCAGCTTAGGAGAATTTAATACCATACTGTAATTTGTTACTTGCATATTTCCCTCCAACTTATCGGGATTGATCTTTCTCCCTTCTAGTGTTATACCTAGCAATGGACCAAGCCATCCATGCACCCAGCCAGCCAGCCCTGCTGCCAACCATGCACTCAGCCAGCCAACCAGTCATTCACCCTGCCAGCCAGCAGTAGAAGTGAAGCCAGATTTAAGCATGAAATCCTGAACTATTAGATTTAGTGTCGTTGATATGCTCCTAAAAAATGAAAGCTAACTACGTAACATGGCTTACAACACCAGATACGGTACAGTTTATAAATGGTTACAAAGCTGACTATAATTCCTAATTATCGGACTGTCATTCTTGTGTCTGTTCCCCAAGAGGACAAATAGCAACAATAAATAAATTAATAACTAAAACACAGACAATAAAGACTTAAAAAAACAATGACATCGTTTCGAACCTAACCCTTGCATCACTATATAGGTACTCACTATCTTGACCATCTGCCACGTATTCTATGTTGCTCTTTGGGAAAGCATTCGTGTATGACCTTGCTAGTATTATATGCATGAAAAATAATCATTTATTTAAGCTTTTCACAACTTCTTGATCCTAATTAAACGCGTAAGTATTAATGCTGGGTGTATATATTGTGACTTTGTGGGTTCGTGAAATCATAAGTCCAAGTGCAAACTCAAAAAATTGCACTTCATTTCCGTAGAAATATGCTTCGTAGACATACACAATACAACATACTAGGTCAACAAACACAGCTGCTTACCCGCACGCGTTCAATTACAGACTGACTGACTTTGGCAGGAGGGCTACCTTTTTATAGATTACTAACACACCAGAAATTTCTCAATCGACAACAATCGGCTACAACAAAGGCGAACTCTCGAGAAATCCGTCTCCTCCAGACCACCATTTCGGCGAGCTTTTATCTCAGAACTGCACTGCCGTCTCTTTGATCTCGTTGCCCGCGCCGCCTCCAATCAACAATGGCCTGGCGACATTGCTCTCTCTTCAAAGCTGGCCGGCCCGAACAGCACTATCGTAACGGTCTAGACGATCCAGGTGTACCACCAACATCTTCCCTCGGGACACCTTCTGGATGCGGTAGACCACGTCGTCAATCCTCTTCACCACCCGGTACGGTACTTGACATGGCTGCTGGAGCTTCGGGCATCGTCCCTTGATCCGGGTAGGGCGGTACAACCACACTAGGTCACCATGCTGGAACCTTTGGCTGTTGGCTTGCTTGTCTTATCGTGTATTCATGCGGTCGCTCGCCTTCTGGATGTTTGACGAGCCATCTAATGCATGTCGTGGAGATGGTCCACCAGGTTCTCCACATACTCGGTTGCTGGCTGTTTTGCATCCGGGGGCTTCCAAAAGCCAGATCACAAGGAAGGCGTAACTCTCGGCCGAACAATAAGCTGGCTGACGTCATCCCAGTGGTGTGTAGACGAGCGGTAGGCCAGCAAGAACAGTGACACCTTGACGTCCCAGTCTCATTGATGGCTGGCCACGACCGTCTAACCTTCCAGATTCTTAAAGCTCAATAGCCAGGTTAGGGCGGAATGGTCAGTCCTCAGGTGGAATGGCTGACCGTACAGGTAGTTGTGGAAGTGTCCCAATGTCTTTCCTACCGCTAGTAACTCTCGTCGGGTGACGCAGTAGTCCTCTGCCTTGGATAGCGTCTTGCTGTAGTAGGCTATCACCCGATCATGGCCGTCCTGGACTTGGAATAGGACGCCTCCAATGCAATGATCGCTGGTGTCGGTGTCCACGATGAAGGCGCCGCCTGGTTGTGGAAAACCCAAAATTGGAGCACTGCACAAGGTATTCTTCAGGTGCTGGAAAGCGCCGTCGGCGTCATCTGTCCACACATAATGTCGGTGTTCCTCTGTTAGGCGGGTGAGGAGTTTAACGATGTTGGAGAACCCCTTTATGAAGTGGCGGTAGTAACTGCACAGCCCCAGGAAACTGCGAAACTCTCGCTTATCCTTTGGCCGAGGCCAATCTCTCACGGCCTGTGTCTTCTCCGGGTCTGTGGCCACACCGGTTGGTGAGACTATATGGCCCAAGTAGTTCACTTCCTTGCGGAAGAGCTGGCACTTCTTCGCGTTCAGCTTCAGTTTGGTCGCCTGCAGTCTCTGTAATACCTTGCTTAGGTTCTCGAGATGGTCTTGGAACGTGTTGCCGACGATGTCATCCAAGTATAACAGGCATGCGACATATGTCAATCCTCTCATTACTGATTCCATGAGGCGTTGAAATGTGGCTGGTGCATTGCAGAGGCCAAAGGGCATGACTGTGAACTGCCAAAGCCCTTGGCCTGTCGAGAATGCAGTCTTCTCCTTGTCTCTCGGGTCTAGAGCAACCTGCCATTAACCCGATTTCAGGTCCAGAGCCGAGAACCACTGTGCACCAGCTAGCGTGTCCAGGGTGTCGTCAATCCGGGGCAAGGGGAAACATTCCTTCCGAGTGACAGCGTTCAGCTTCCTGTAGTCCACGCAGAAGCGTAACTCCCCGTTCTTCTTTGTCACCAGAACTACAGGGGAACACCAAGGGCTGTCAGACCTTTCAATCACTCCCCTGGATTTCATATCATCTACCACATCCCGTACCGCAACTTGTTTTGCCAGTGGAGCGCGTCTAGGAGGTTGTCGAATAGGCCCAGCATCTCCGGTGTCGATGCGGTGGAGCACTCGGTCCGTGCGGCCGTAGTCGCTGTCGCCTTGGCTGAAGAGGCGCTGGTATCGCCTCAGCAGTTGTCGAACTTTCTCCAACTGTTCTGCGGTCAGGTGGTCGGCCGCCTTCTCCAGTAAGCCTTCCAGCCTGGGCCCCAGGTGTTGCGTCGATCTTGTCGATTGCGGTTACTCTGATCACGGGCTCGCACGTCCCCAGCTCCGTTCCGCCCTGCACGTCGTGATCGGTATCTGCCAGGTTGAGCAGCCTCACTGGCACCTCCTCTAAGCACGGCAATAATGTCCTGGCTACAGAGTCCGTGCACAGGAGTCTTCTGGTCCAGCATCATGTTCTTCGTCCTCTGGCCTTTCAGCCACGCCGTCACCACCACCTCGGTTCTCGCGGGGACAACCACGTCTTCCTTCAGGACGACCCTGCAAATTCAATGGCACTCTTCGGGCTGCCGGAGTATCACCTCTTCTCCATTGAGCCGCAGGACCTTCCTGCCGACGTCGACTGTCGCCTAGTGGCTCCTGAGGGCATCCAATCCTAGTATCACCTCAGCCACCTTCGCGAAAAACACCCACAGACGTACGGCACTCCTTCCCAAGGTCAACTTCAGTAGGGCCTCCTTCTCCACAGGCAAGGTGTCGCCCGCTGCCGTCACAGGCTGGTATGGTCGGCTCGGCTTCCTCTTCGGCAAACCCTTGGCCACGTCAGGTCTGATGATGGTCACAGCCGCCCCGGTGTCCACCAGCACGCGGCACGGCTTTCCTCTTACCCAGTCGTCCGCGATGAGGCTGTCATCCATACGCCGTAAGACGGCGCGCAATGTCACTCGAGAGGATGGTGGTGATGGCGCCGACGTGCCCCTCTCCACGACGGCCCTTACTCGTTTTCCGGCTGCTCTTACTGGTGTGGACAGTCTCTCTCCAGGTGTTCCGGCTGTCCACACCCCCAACACAGGCCACTAGGTCTTCGCCGACGTCCCCCAGCTTTGCTGGTCAGCTATTCGATTGCCAGGGCGAACTCCTGCAGCGTCTCCCCTGGCTGCTGTGACGTTGACTTCAGCTGGCTGCGGCTAAGCGGTGGTTTCCAAAGCGATTTTCCAGGGCCTCCCAGATGTCCTTGGGCGCCGCCGCTGTCTGGACCGCATTCAGACTTCCGCGGCCCGTCCTTGGAGGCTGGCTATTAGTTGCGTGACCTCTTCCTCTGGTGACCATTTGTTGTGCAAAAGTCCAGGTTCAAACACAAAAAATTGCACTTTATTTCCGTAGAAATACGCTTCATACACATAAACAATACAACATACTAGGTCAACAAACACAGCTGCTTACCCACACGCCTTCAATTACCTACTGACTGACTGGCGGAAGGGCTGCCTTTTTATAGATTACTAACACACCAGAAATTTCTCAAACAATCGACACCCGGCTAGAACAAAGGCGAACTCTCGAAAAATCTGTCTCCTCTCGTCCACCATTTCGGCAAGCTTTTATCTCCGCAGTGCACTGCCGTCTCTTTGATCTCGCTGCCCACGCCGCCTCCATTCAACAATGGCCTGGCGACAATATTATGGAATAGAAAGGTAGAGCTACAATAATGGCTTTTGGGGATGCAAGGGATAGTGATGTGCATTCCATAACCTCTCCTATCCAAATCCCAACCTCAACCTCCCCGTGGTGCAACCTGCTTTTACCAATGAGTCTCTGGGCACCAAGCGTTAGGGGTATAACTACGTCAGAAATAGAGGAAATGCTATTTTATCTCTTACGCTGGCCTGTCACGGCGTACAAATGTTCCACAATTGCTGCTTGTGAGAAAAGCCGATGGACTTTAAAACTCCTCCCGGCCAGGTCCAATGGACCCATTAACAAAAGACAGGTGTGGCCTTCCAGACATACTGGGGGTTAAACAGAGTGGATGATGTAACCACCATTACAAGGAAAAAATTGGTGTCCACTTAAAAAACGGTTACAATTATGCTACTTAAAACATGACAAGTCATTCAGATAAATTTTCCAGAGGTAAAATAGTCCCCCATTCGGATCTCCGGGTGGGGACATCTGCAGGACGTCAATTACAGAACACCCTCAAAATTCTCAAATGGAATGCAGGAGGACTTTCATACAGTAAAAAAATGGAACTTCAAAAAGTTATAGAAGAAAAAAAAATAGACGTATTCATCATTCAAGAAGCCAATGTAACAAATGATCTACTACAATATTTTAAAATTTCTAGATTTAATATATATGTTCTCCCCAAATCATGCCAAATAGCTAGTGGAATACTTACAGGTGTCAGAACAAACATCCTATCAAAGTTTAAAATTATAAAAGAAATGCTGCAAGAAGATAAAATAGAAATTATCGAAATTGAAATCTAGAAAGAAAATTCACGTTATACCATATAGGGAATATACAATCCACCAAATAACAATCCTTGTCGGAATATAATAAATATACACTGTAAAACAATTTTGATTGGTGATTTCAATGGTCATTCACCAAAATGGGGATACAAAGACTACAATGCCTGTGGCAAAACTATTGAAGATTTATTAAATTCTAACACTTTAGAGCTTAACTACAAGAATGGGGATTGCCCCCACATACCTAAACTATAATGGCCAGTGCACTAATACAGACCTGATATTAGTATCTTCAGATTTAAAAGATAAGACAACATGTGAAATCATTGAAGACATAGGATCTGATCATAGAGCAGTTATTGCATCCATAATAGTTCATGACAAATAAAATATTAGCAGGCCAAAGTTGAAATACCCTTGGAATTTTAAAAAAGCAAATTGGACAAAATTTACTGAGGAAACTGAACAAAATTTTTACTCCGCTCAACATGAAGCAGCAAAAAAATGGATCCCAAGAGGAAAAACTAAAAATTACAAACCCTTTTGGAATACAGAACTATCAACATTAAAAGAAGAAAGGGATATAGCAAGGAAAAAAGCAGAATTGTCCAATAACCCAAAAGATGCACAGGAATGGCAAACAAAGGCAGCAAAATGTATAAAAGAAATTCATATTGCCAAAAAAAATGCTTTCAATGAATTTATTAAAAAAGCTGATTAAAGAAAAGATGCAAAAAAAGTATACAGATATATAAGTAAAATTAATTGTCAGAAAAAAGGAAAGAACCACTCAAATTAAATGGGAAAACACTTACTTCAAATTACTCTATTTCTGAAGCCTTTAAAAAGTATTATAGCTCACAGCAAAAACTTTACTCTGAAGCAAAAAGAAAACAAAGGCAGATTAAAAAAGATGTCAAAAAATTTAAAAAATGCTCAGAACAAACAAATGATATATTCAGCAAAGACTAGGGAACTAAATCATGCCATCCATGAGTTGAAAGATAAAACGTCTAGTGGACCAGATAAAATACATGCTGAATTTCTGAAACACCTAGGACCAAAGGGAAGAAAGGTACTACTGAAATTATTTAATATATCATGGACCTCTACTGTACCTACAGAGTGGAAAAAGCAATAATTATTCCTATTCTAAATAAAGACAAAGCACCTGACAAAATAAATAATTACAGATCAATTTCCTTAACAAGTGTCATTGCAAAAACAGCAGAACTTATGATTTTAGCATGGCTAAATTGGTTATTAGAAAGTAATAACATATTAACAACTTAATAAATATTAAAAGCAGAAGCATTATTAACAGTGAAGTATTCTTCATATTTGAGTTTGATTTATGAATCACTATGTTTACACTCAAACTTCACTTACTTGTTGTTGTATAATTGAAACGTTTTCAAGATCATTCGATCTCATCCTCAGCTGTTTGGTGACTAAATGAACCTTCCTCTTCTTCCACTACTACGGAGCTCCGATCACTCTGCCATCTGGTGTTAGGGGCACTAAGTTTTAATACTTCATTTAATGCCGGGATTTCAAAATTTATAACTTTATCACGGTTTTTGTTTATGAATATTTTTTCCCAAATATCCAATTCTATGGATATTTTCCCAAATATCCAAACAGCTGAGGATGAGATCGAATGATCTTGAAAACGTTTCAATTATACAACAACAAGTAAGTGAAGTTTGAGTGTAAACATAGTGACTCATAAATCAAACTCAAATATATTAACAACTGCTCAAACAGAATTCAGACAACACATATCTACCAAAGAAAATACCATTCAACTATCCCAAGATGTCAAAGAATCTTTCAACAGAAATCAAGATATGCTATCAGTTTTCATTGATTTTGAAAAAGCATACCATCAGTATGGAGGCATAAACTTCTTGAGAAACTTTCGAAACCAGGCATTCAAGAGAACATGTTAAATTGGATCACTCAATTTCTCTCTCAACGTTTTTGTGCTACAAAATACAATGACAGTACATACAAATTCCGACAAATAAAAATGACCCTACCACAAGGTACAGTACTGAGTACAACCTTGTTCAACATCGACATCAATGATCTTCCCGCGGCTGTATCAAACACAGATATAAAGACAGCTTTTTTGCAGATGACATGATCATGTGGACAACTTCCCCACAAATAGAGAAATTTAAAACTTCAATGGAAAAGGCTCTGATACTATTGGAAAAGTGGACTGACAACAATTTGATGAAAATAAATACTGATAAAACAACATTCCAAATATTTAGCTTAAAAAAGAAAATCCCTAAACTAAATCTGCAGTTCAAGAAAACAAACCTGAAACAAACATATGAAACAAAATATTTAGGAACAATTTTTGATTCAAAATTATCTTGGAGACATATTGAAGCAGTAGTAAACAAATCAACAACATTTTCAATTTTGAAAAGATTAGCTAGAGTCAAGTGGGGCAGTAATCGGGAGACACTGAACACCACATACAAAACATTCATCAAGCCAATGCTTCCTTATAAGGCACAGCTAATAATTACAGCAAACAGTTCTATCATAAATCACCTAGAAGTATGCCAAAATCAGGTACTGCGACTAATAAACAGTGTAGCAAACCAACTCCAATCACGGCAATGCCAGCCTTAACTCAGAACTATGCAATATATCTAACTTTAGAGGAGCAGGCACTAATACAACATGAAAAAATGTTGCGGTTAAAAACAAAATGGGAGAAAAGATTACTACAGCCAATCAAGATGAAAACACAAACAAGTTTCCTATACAAAGTTACGGAATTAAAAACAGATCTGAATCTTCCTAATTGTAAAAAAAAAAAAAAAAAAAAAAAAAAAAAAAAAAAAAAAAAAAAAAAAAAAAAAAAAAAAAAAAAAAAAAAAAAAAAAAAAAAAAAAAAAAAACATTTTAATCAAAGAAAACCCACTGACCTTTGAACCAATTAATATTCAATTAGATTTAGAACAAATAGTTACAAAATCTGAAACATCCAAACTTGTTCTAAAAGCACTAGCATTAGAAACTGTGAAGAATAGATACCCACCTGAAGAATGGTTACATATCTACACAGATGGATCTAACTTGGACAACAACTCAGGAGCTTAATTCCAAGTGTGCACTGTTCTCATTCTATCAACCAGCAGGATACCACACAACAAATTTTGATACAGAAGTAACGGCTATTCATATTTCACTCCAAAACCTTCTATACAGAATAGATAAATTCAAAAATGTTGTCATACTTTCTGATTCTAAAGCAGCATTGTGTGCAATAAGTTCATATAAATGAGGTCAATCCAAATTTAAGAATGTCACAAAATGATCCAAAAACTTCAAAAAATACAGAAAAGAATTATATTACAGTGGACACCTGCACATTGTGGAATTGCTGGAAATGAATCAGCTGATTTTATTGCCAAAAAAGGTGCAAATTTAATTCAGAACAAGAGTAAAAACTTACCCTTTACATCCATAAAAATATTAATCAAAAACAAATATAAAAACAAACAAAACTAATCAATAACAAAGCCAAAGATAAAAAAATGGAACATTTTAATTAAAAATCCAGAAATTATTCCAGAAATCCCACGTAAAGCTGCAGTAGCAAATTTTAGATTACTTACGGAACATGATTATTTGGCCAAACACTTACACAGAATAGGAATTTATACAAGTAAAAATTGTCCTCTGTGCAACAAAGAGGACATGACTGAAGAACACCTTTTAACCTGTGAAGCCCTACCTGCCGGATCCACTACACAGAAATATTGGAGAACAAGAGTGCTAATGGCTTCATTGCCAAAGCCTAACATTTGAAAACAACAACATAATGTCTTTTGTGTTAAAAGGGTCAATGTTTTCACATTAGTCAAACTGCGGCTTGCATAGATAAGAATAAATTGGGGCAGCTGACTCACCTGGTATACTGATACTTGTTTATACTACAACACTTATTTGAGCTGATACACTTTTACATGGTTTTTTAACGGAAGAACTGAATAATACTGCTTTGATCTCTAGAGTAAACAGAGATTACGAACCATTCATAAACAATGATATAATATGACCAGACGCATGCTGCCATGCCAGCAGGAAGTGTACTGTTCCCTCTCATTCAAATTTAACAAACACCTTGGCTTATTCAAAGTAATTCTTAAATCACATCATGTCAGATGTTTATGTTTCATTTCTGAGTAATTAGAAATATACGTACATGCATATATACCAACCAATAATGGTATTCATTACAATGTTTATGTCACGATGCACTGTTATTATATAATATTGCTTTATTTGTATTAGGAAACCTATTTGAGCTAGATATATGGAATTTTTATAGTTATAGATACATTACTCTCTTTCACATGGATCAGTTGTGGCAAAATCTGAATTTTTGTCTTAGCGCAAATAGTATTTAATAGGGATTCATTAGGTTGGTGCTCATCACACACCTATTAGGGGGAATGCAATAAAATACCACAGGACTTCAACTGGTTGCTCACCTAGTACCACTCGAGACCATACATCCTCCCATTTGAAACAGATAGTAGTCATATATGTGATCATTCACATGTCTGGGATATTCTACGCATTCATTCTCTTTTGTCACGGAATTTTCCAGAAAAATGAAACACAGAATTGTTAAGCCTTTATACAAAAATGGAGACAAATGCCTAGCTTGCAATTATAGATCTATCTCGCACTTGACATCTTTTCTAAAGTAATAGAGAAAGCTCTATACAATCAGGATATATGGTACATGGAGTTAAACAACATTCTCACATCATCCCAGTTTGGGCTTAGAAAAAGAATGTCAACTGAAAATGCTTCATATCTGCTGACTTGTGAATTATTAACAGCCTTGGATAAAAAAGAAATACCATTAGGAATATTTTGTGATTAGCTAAATAATTTGACAGTATAGATCACCAGCTCTTGCTGCAAAAGTTAAAAATGTAAGGTTTCAATGAGACCTCTATAAATTGATTCAGATCTTACTTGAACAGAATTCAGAAAACCAGAATAAATGTCAGATTCAGAACCAGGTGTACCAGAAGACTGTATACTCAGGTCATTGTTATTTTTAATATTTATAAATAGTTTGCCACATAAACTTAGCAAGAAGTGAATAATTCTGCTTTTGGCGATGAAATTTGTGTACTCATATCTGAAAACTCACATCAGCAATTAAGAGACTCGGTCAATAAAACATTTTAACAGCTCAAAAGCTGGTTTGAAGCAAATAAGCTTATCTTAAATTATGAATGCATGAGTGTGTGGGAGTTAATGCCCATTCACAGCCACGTCATTTGGACCAGATGTTAAAGCATAAGCGGGTAATGGAATTAATAATTCAACACAAAAATTACACTATAACTATCCAATATAAAATTCTTGAACTCCAAATAAATGAAGAGCTGAGCAGAAGAAAAGAAAAGTCATGCTACTAAAGTTTACCTCTGTTTTGTATTAAGAAACTAAAAACTTTGCTTAAGAAAAGTGCCTTCAGAACAGGATACTTTGTTACTTTCACTTCCTGTTGCAATTCCAAATTATTTTCTACAATAACTCAAAACATAGCCAGCAAGTGCTTATATTGCAAAAAAGGGCATACATATTATTTGTAATGTTGGGACCCATCATTCCTGTAAGCCCTTATTTAAAACCAACACCATTTCTACTCTTGCAGGTGAATACATATATTCTTTAATATATCTTACTACCTTACAAATAATTATCATATCTTTACATCAAACCTTGCTGTGCTAGATCACAGTAGAAGGAGGATAAGCAATCTGCAAAGACTAAAAAGAGCTTAAAGTTGGATAAAGGTACAGTAGGACGACGTGTGAATATAGCTCAAGTGCTGTCAACACCCAAAGCATGCTTTCACAGAAAACACCAACATTACGTAAGGAAACTATTGTGTGTCTCACATGGGATGATGTTTGTCCTTGAATGCTGCTAGGTGAGTAACCAATCACAATCCTGTAGTGTTGTGTTGCATTCCCCATATGTGGTGTGTGATGAGCGCCAAACTAATCAATGTCTAAGAAATACTATTTGCGCTAACACAAATTTTCAAATTTTGCAAAAATTGATCCATGAGGAAGGTAGAGAGTAATTATCTAACGGTAAAAGTCCCATGCTTTTAGCTCAAAAGTTTTCATAATACAAATAAAGTACTATTATATAACAATGCATTGTGACGTAAGCACTCTAATGAATATCATTACTGGTTGTCCTATATGTGTGTACGTATATTTGAAATTACTCAGAACTGAAACGTAAACATTTGAAAGGACGTGATAAAAAAAAGGCTTTGAATAAGCCAAAGTGTTTGTTAAATTCGATGAGAGGAAACAGTACCCTACCTGCTGGTCTGGCAGAATGTGTCTGGTCACATTATATCTTTGTTTATGAATCGTTTGTAATCTCTATTTACTCTAGACTCTACAGAGTTCAAAGCTGTATTATTCAGTTACTCTTCCATTTAAAAACCATGAAAAAGTGTATCACCTGGATCAGTGAGACAAGATCCACTTCCCCCCTTACTACTGCCAGAACAATCCAATTGTGTTAATGTGGACTAAAATTATGTTGCAAACAGAAATGATATTTTCAAACTGACTGATGTTGAATGACTTATTCATGAAGAAATTGACAAGAAACACACCAAGACTTGTAAAACCGCAACAGACATCAGATAAACTAAAAAGCGATGACTTTTGGAAAGAAATAGCATGTAACAAGATTTTGGAGCCTATCATCATTAATTTCCAGTACTCAGATGTTGAAGACAATGACAATGACGAATTATCTCTTAACGTAACATTCACAGCTATATGGATGCACCGCTGGCATTTTCATTGGATTAGAAAAGTAAGTAATTCATAAACTATATTTAATTTTAAACTAAGTATTTAAACCATGTGCCTAATATACAAATATCCATGTTGCAATTGTAATTCCAACAACTGCATTATTATGAAACTTTGGAAAATTCAGTTTATGTTCCCTTACGTGTAGTGCCAAGAAGACTCGCAAGTGTGTGAGAGAGAGGGAAATATAAAAAGAGTGGGGGTAACGAGGTGGCAACGCTGAAGGATCTAATGTGTCTGATTCATTACAGGCGAGAACTCATCCCATTTGAAACACATAATAGCGATACAGTATTACATAAGGAAACTGTAGCAAGGGATCATTGCCTGCTTGCCTGCCAACTCTAGTCTCGACAACTTCACAATAATGATAGAAAATTTGTTGTTAATATTATCATTATTATTACCATCATTATCATTACACATTGCTAGTTTCCTTATGCATTATGGTGCTTACTATGCTGTATTCCCATTACAGTATCGCTAGTTTATAAATAAAAGTGTTGGCAACATTTTCCTGTATTCGCGTATGAATAATAATGATGATGATAATAATAAGCTTCCTATGCAGCTTTCCCCATTACAGTGCTGCTATACCTTGTTTCACGTAAGCTTCCCCGGTAATCTCTTAACGGTCACGTGACCTCATCTCCTCTCATTGGCTGCTGTTTGGTAGAGACTGTTTTGCGGTAAAAATTAGTTCGTTATTTAACATGGTGATATATCTTTATATGTTGAAAGAGAATTGTCAAATATTTACTTTCATAACTGTTTCAATTAAATATATTACGCAACAGAGTTAATTTATCTGAAATGCATGTTAATTCTTAAACAAAGTAAAGAGGAGGTTCCTTTGCATCTAGGCCTGCCTTTCTGATTACACAAGAGCACGTGCTTTAGCGGTAGTGAATTACATATATTTGTTTATATTTGTTTATATGAGTTTTATCACTGACCTTGTTCTGAACTGGATTAGTCATGTATTGTCATTAGAAGGTGTACTGTGCGCGTTCGAGAGATACGTTATTTTATCCATCGTTTATTGCGCATGTACTTATTATATGTATAATGGCAGAGTCTACTGCCAGTTTTTCGCTGAAGCATCGTAAGGGTAAGCCATTACAAAGCGGTGAAAAAAGAATTGTGTTGCATGTGTTTAATGCACTCACAGAGAAGAATCCGTCTTTGTTAGTGAGGGAAGTCGAACAGTTGTGCTCCGAACTTACAGGTGTGAGTGTTAGGTCCATAGGAACATCGCGATGTGAAGTTGAGAAAACAGGAAAACTTACCACTCCAGGCAAACGCAGGAATAAAGAAACGCGCATGCTCGGAGAATGCGATGAGTTCGTTAAAACTGCTGTACGTCGTCATGTGCATAGTTTTTTCTTTAGAAACGAACTCCCTAACATAAATAAAATTTTGTCTGCTGTAAATGAGGATGAGGATTTACCAAATTTCAGCAGATCTAGTCTGTATAGATTGCTTATACAGCTGGGGTTTGTGAATGAAAAAAGGGGCAAGAAAAATGTACTGAGAGACAGAGGCGATATTGCTGTGTGGCGAAGACGTTATTTAAGGACAATCAGACAATACCGGGATACAAATCGCAAAATATACTACCTAGACGAGACTTGGGTGAATGAAGGGCTTACGACAAGTAAACTATGGCGTGACTCGACTATTAAGACTGAAAGACAAGCATTTTTGCAAGGTATGTCTTCTGGTTTAAAAAATCCCAGTGGAAAAGGCCGAAGACTGATTGTCACTCATATAGGAAGTGATAGTGGTTTTGTGGAAGATGGTCTACTGCTGTTTGAGTCAAAGAAAACCGGTGATTACCATGAAGATATGAATGGACATGTGTTTCAGCAGTGGTTTGCGAGTGTGTTAGCAAAACTGGAACCAAGCAGCATAATTGTGATGGACAATGCTCCTTACCACAGCGTTCGTGTCGAAAAGAAACCAAATACATCCTGGAAGAAACAAGACATTATTGAGTGGCTGCGTGCAAAAAATGAAGTTGTAAATGAATCCCTTATTAAGGCAGAACTACTGGAACTTGTAGTAAAGCATGCCAGCGATTGTGATAAATACGTAATCGATGAAATGGCAAGGTCAGCTGGTCATGAGGTACTCAGGCTTCCACCATATCACTGGATTTTAAATCCAATTGAGCTTATTTGGAGCCAAATTAAAGGATTCGTAGCGAGAAACAATAGAACATTTAAGTTGAATGATATCAGGCCATTGCTTACCACAGCATTTTCGGAGATCAGCGACGAAACATGGAAAAAGGCTATTCATCATGTGCTCAAAGAAGAAAACAAAATGTGGGAGCTGGATGGCATCGTCGACAACGTAATAGAGCATAATTATAAACCCTACGGAGAGTTCCGACAGCGAAACTGTTACTGCAGAATCAGAATCCGAATCCGAGATGGAGGGGATTACTCCATTACCAGATTCTCCATAACGCGTGAGTTCAGTTTCATTATAAACTTGTATTTTTGCATGCCTTCATATACTTATTTGCATGATTTTAGCTATCTCCTGGCATTTGATGTTTACTGCAGTTTCAATGTAACGGGAAGGCACCGCCTATGGCCTATGGCGCGAAAGCATTAGCCAATTAGGGCGAGGGGGAGGGTTGTTGAACGCGGAGTGATACATTTCAGCCGGGCAAGGTTATATGAAACAGAGAATAGTTTATAATAAGAAACAGGAAACGTGTTGGCGAAGTTTTCATATTCCCATATTAAGCTTACTATGCAGTATCGCTAGTTTATAGTAAACAGAAAATGTGTTGGCAACATTTCTCTGCATTTGTGTATATCAGACCTCTGCAGTTGGCAACAAAATGTTTCCATGTCTTTCTACAACAACATAACAATGCCGTCAAAGTACACCTTTACCTAAAGTTGTTTTAAAAAGGATGTTCCTATTCTGCAACAAAAATTAATAACATCCCATGTTACCTGAAACCATTAGGTAATCCTAATCAATATAAAATCTTCAAGTAAAGTTTAGTCATTCTTATATACTCACCCGCCACATAGTAGAATTCTTCAATATGCCATTCAAACAGGTAAATTTTCAGTACACAGAAAGATTGTTCGCAAGTGATTTGATGATTTACATTATTATTATTATTGACCCTCTGTAATGCATGTTCTGAGGTTAATGCTCGAAATGTTCACATACTGTTATATGTTAATGTATAATGTAAGAATCCAAATCCGCCAGTTCATTCCCATGCAAGCCTACGTAAACCAGGAATCCATGCGCACACCACGCTAATGCCAGATGCGTGTAAAACATGGAGTGCATCCTGTATACGCTCCACAATAGGGTGTTGGTTGTACAACTCAGGAGGGCTCTGAAGTGCACTTAGGGAATCACTTAGGATAAGCCAATGACCTAACTTTCTTCGGCGAACATGTATAATGGCTCGGCATATTGCATAGAGCTCTGCACTATAAATGGAAGTACTGCCATGGAAACCGAATGTATAGGGTTCGGCTCCATGGACATAAGCACATCCAACACCTGTCGCAGTTTTAGATCCACCTGTATAAATTAAAGAACGGTCTTTATAACATGATACAAACTCTAAGAAGGAACTGCGGATACACACGAGGGCATCGTAGCCTTCCTGTGCACTGTCATCCCAAGATCTACGTGGGATCCTGCACGCAACCATGGAGGATACACTCTTTTGCCCTTAGGAAACATCCTAGGTATTTCAAGTGCATGCCTCCCCAGAAGCTCCCGGAACCGAAAACCTGGCGGCTTCGGGTTTACACATGTGTTCCTATAACATCCGTCAATTAAGTGCAAAAATCGGATGCAATGGTGCAAAAGTCGGATAAGAAGGTATACTATTCAGACCACAGCCGTAATTGCCCAGCAAAACCTCTCGGCAATATTGCCGAGGAGGTTCTATTGCTACGGCGTAGAGACTCACTACTGGGCTAGTTGGAAATGCTCCAATAGCTAAACGAAGCCCAGAGTTATGGACCATGTCTAATTTCTTCAGCACAGATGGACATGCTGAAGAAAAAACGATGCACCCATAGTCCAGTTTGGATCGGATCAGTGTGCGATACAAACGAAGCAGCACTGAGCGATCCGCTCCCCACGTTTTCCCAGTAAGTACCCGCAGTATGTTAGGAGAAGGATCACATCATGCTTTCAGCTATGCTATATGGGATGTCCAGCTAAGCTTCCTATCGAAAATTGGTCCAAGGAACCTAGTTTCATCTGAAAATGGTAAGACGTGCGAAGGTCGGAGTGAAGGTGGTAATCGACTCCTAATGTGCCAGAAGTTGATGCAGACAGTTTTTTCTGTGGAGAATCAGAATCCATTTTTTGTACTCCAATCGTGGACATTGCCTAAGCATTGCTGCAGACAGCGCTCCACGAATGGAGTGCATCGTGAAGTGTAGTATACGACAAAGTCGTCTACAAACAAGCATGATCAAACCCCTCGAGGAACACATTTGGAGATAGAGTTAATGGCAATAGCAAATAGTGTAACGCTTAACACCAATCCTTGAGGAACACCGTTCTCTTGGACTAAAAGGTCCGAAAAGACTGAGCCGACCCTTACTCGGAAGACACGGTTGCTCATGAACTACTGAAGGAAAACACGTAGGCGCCCACGTACATTCCAGCTGTGCAAGGTGCGTAATAGACCTGCACGCCAACACGTATCATAAGCCTTCTCCAGATCGAAAAATATGCCGACGGTCTGACAGTTCTTCATGAAGCCGTTCATGTGTCGACATCGACACCAGATGGTCTACTGTGGAACGGCGACGTTAAAATCCACACTGGATGTTTGTCAGAAGGTTGAGAGTTTCCAGCCACCACACCAACCGCCCATTGATCATGCGTTCCATCACCTTGCACACGCAACTGGTGAGGGAAATAGGACGGTAGCTGGAAGGCAGATGGCAGTCCTTCCCAGCTTTCAAAATGGGTATGATAGTGGACTCCCGCCACTTATCAGGAAAAGTGCCGTCAACCCAGACATGATTATACATCTCCAGTGGAAATGCCTTCCCTTCGGGAGAAAGTTGTTGTAACAGTCGCACATGGATGCCATCTGGTCCTGGTACATATGGTCACGAAGATGAAAGAGCGTGTTATAACTTTGCCATGGTAAAGAGGCGATTGTAGTCAAGGTTTCTAGAGCAGAAAGAGAAACCTTGAGATTCCTCTTGAGTCTTAATTTGGAGAAACTCAGGCAAGTAATTATCTGAGCTAGACACTTTAGCGAACGCACTGCCGAAAGTATTAGCCACATCGTGCTGATCAACAACGGCACCTGTAGCGCTTTCAAGACCGGCGATTGGCATGCATGTGGATTTTCCGGCCACACGCCTTAACTTATCCCATACAACTGAGGAAGGTGTATGTTGATTGAAAGATGACACCTTGCACACGCAACTGGTGAGGGAAATAGGACGGTAGCTGGAAGGCAGATGGCAGTCCTTCCCAGCTTTCAAAATGGGTATGATAGTGGCCTCCCGCCACTTATCAGGAAAAGTGCCGTCAACCCAGACATGATTATACATCTCCAGTGGAAATGCCTTCCCTTCGGGAGAAAGTTGTTGTAACAGTCGCACATGGATGCCATCTGGTCCTGGTACATATGGTCACGAAGATGAAAGAGCGTGTTATAACTTTGCCATGGTAAAGAGGCGATTGTAGTCAAGGTTTCTAGAGCAGAAAGAGAAACCTTGAGATTCCTCCTGAGTCTTAATTTGGAGAAACTCAGGCGAGTAATTATCTGAGCTAGACACTTTAGCGAACGCACTGCCGAAAGTATTAGCCACATCGTACTGATCAACAACGGCACCTGTAGCGCTTTCAAGACCGGCGATTGGCATGCATGTGGATTTTCCGGCCACACGCCTTAACTTATCCCATACAACTGAGGAAGGTGTATGTTGATTGAAAGATGACACAAAGTTGGTCCATGAAATCTATTTGCTATTCTTAATCACTTGTCTGGATTTCGCACGCATTTTCTTGTACGATCAGATTATCGAGAGTAGGGCGCCACTGGAAATTCCTAAGAGCACACCTTCGAGCCCGAATAGCACTCCGGCAATCATCTGTCTACCATGGAACAGGGAAACGACGGGCGTGCATTCTCGATTGCAGAATAGATTGTTTTGCAGCCAAAAGAATCGTCCCCATGAAATGCTTAACTAGGTTGTCCACAGAGTCATGGTCACTATAGTTGAAGACCACCTGCTTGTAGACATTCCAGTTAGCACGATCAAAGCGCCAGCTGGGTAGACGTGCGGAACAGGGATCCCGTGCTAAGAGACTGACAAGACACGGAAAGTTATCACTAGAATGTAGGTCAGAGATGACATTCCATTGCAGGGAGACTGCTAGCTGTTGTGAACAGATTGCCAGGTCAATGTGTGAAAATGTGTTGAATGCATTGGATAAAAACGTGGGTTCTCCGATAATCAGGAGAACCAGGTTATTGCTGTCTATGAAATTTGCGATTAGTTTGCCTCTTGCACATGCTCGAGGTGCACCCCATAGGGTATTGTGAGCATTTAGGTTTCCCACCAAAAGATAAGGTGTTGGTAGCTGGGAGACCAGATGTTCTAAATCAGTAAGCGAGAGGACATCGGAAGGTGGTAGATACATGTTGCAAATAGCGAACTGTATGGATGGAAGTGTGATGCATACAGCAACTGACTGGATGTCAGACTGTAAAGGTACAAATTCAACAAATATGTCATCTCTGAGGAGCATCATAGTGCCTCCATGCTCAGGGATACCTTCTTCAGGTGCAATGTCGCACCTTAGTGGAGTATAGCCTATGATTTTTAAGTCATCTAGAGGATGCAACTTAGTCTCTTGTAGGCACATGACGAGTGGTTCATGTTTATTGAGCAACAATTCAAGCTCGGATCTGTGAGTTCTGATTCCGCGTATGTTCCAATGCAGAATAGACATGGTAACAATGGGATAAAGTATTGTTTTCCTTTAGCTTATGACGACTTTAAAGGTGGCCGAATCAATTTACCCTTTTTCTTTGGTGTTGGGCTAACACCTTTTTCGGGAGGTTTTTCCTGCCTCTTTTTCACTGCCGCTCTGGCAGTGTGGACAGGATCCCCCTGTTCCATCTCCTACTCTGAGAAGGTATGTTTCCCGATGGTAAACTTCGGTCCGAGAGCCTCGAAACGATTGGAAACGGTGATCGACGACGATAATCGCCGATCAGACTCCTCTCCGGAAGATTCGTCAGAAGATGATCTCGGAGAAGATGGCAGCGGACTTTTCCGCTGGTTTACAGACTTGCTACAAGTATTCTTATCCTTTAGAAAGTCACTTCTTTCATACGCGGTCTTGAACTGTTTTGCTGGTGCATTATAAATTACTGGTTCAGAACTTCTTGAGGTTGATGGTCTTGGCGGTGATTTGGATGACAGCTTTCCACGACTGGATTCGCTAGGTGTGCACACTACTACACTTGCTGATGACTGTTGCTTGGTCAATACTCTCGGCGTTACTGTTTTCTCTGCAATTATTGCTCCGTTTAAATCGCCAGTTTGAGTTGCGATTTTGCATCTAGGTATCGGCTTAGCTACAGCTGCTATAACTACCAGACCTAGCGACCGACGGCTGGCAAATACGCAAGAGCTTCCGGGCTTCCCAGAAGGACACCTCTCTAACCCGGATCTCTTGGATCACACGCTCCTCTATAAACCGGGGGTATTCTTGTGAACTCGAAGGATGTTCAACGCTGCAGTTAATGCATGCTGGAGGTGTTCTACATGCATCTTCATGCAAGATGCCTCCGCAGCTAACACAAGTAGGTACACCGTTACAAAAGTAACCTGTGTGACCAAAGCGCTGGCACTTATAGCATCTCAATGGGTTAGGAATGTATGGTCTCACTTCTATTGCTTCATACCCTGCCTTTATCCTTTGTGGGACGTCAATCCTATAAAAGGTTAGGAACAGGGCACGAGTAGGCACCAATTCCCCGTGCTCCCGTCGTTGCACGCGATACACTGCTGTGACACCTTGGTCTTTAAGGTTCTCCTGAATCTCTTCGTTGGATATGCTGTCCAATGCATGGGTGTTTACCACACGTCACGAAGGGTTCAGGGTCTTATGCACCATAACGCTGATCGGATAGCTGCCTAGCATTGTAGCTTTCAATATCACCGCTGCCTGGGTGACGCTTTGTACTTCAACCAAAAGCATACCATTTCTCGACTTTAAACAAGATTTGACTGCACCAGATATTTTATCAAGACCCTTTTGAATAATAAAAGGGTTCACCGATGTAAAGTTCTTACCTTCCTCAGTACGTTTTACTACTAAGTAGCGAGGACCAAATGACTCAGCTACTTCTTTTACACTGCTCTTCAAAATTCTTTGGTGTCTTTTAAGGGTTGTCATAACGACAATGTCCTCTGCCATTGTAAACGTCTCCGATGGCGTGCTCACATCCTGGGCGCCACCCCGGCTTAGGTGAGAGTCCTGGCCTAGACCTTGCTCACCTCAGGGTCACACCTCCCAGTAGAAAGACAGAGGGACCCAATCGCCTTCAGGAGTGTATCAGCTCATACAATGGCCCCTCCCCAGGACTGACCTTTATCAGCGGATACCAACACAAGATTAAAATTTCTGCGCAAATGCACAACAGATCCATCTTTTATTTGGATAAACCCTGGGTTGATTGAAATCACTGCGGGAAGAATCATGTTTGAACAGTTTGTGTTTTCCGGCCTGTGTACTATTCTTTATTAGAATTTAAGGATATGTTTGTATTGTAACTATTACACACTGGAACAATAATGGAGCTCTGCTTACCAGCTAAGCGGTTTCAAAGATATATCTTCTATCTCTGTCGTCTGCCTGCTGTGGAACTGGCAACACCAAGAGAGCAGCATCACTGTATTTGCTAAGCTCATGTTCATTTTTGTTTTATAGCTACTCTAATTACATTATTTGTAGAAAAAATGGTTAGGTTACATGCTTTAAGACATCAGTTCTCTTCATGAAACCAGTTTAAATAGATTTGCACTGATTAACAGCGATGATAACCATACAAACTAACTAGCAGCAAATCTAAATGAACTTGACCATTATGTATATCATGGGGGAAAAGAAAGAAAAAAAAAGTACTCAAAATTATATATATATATCACATACATATAAACTCAAATTTACAAAAATTCTAACATTCCTTCATAAACAGATTAATTTGTCCAACAAGCTCTTGCTGTTGATCACTTAAGGCACAGCAACATCGCTTGAAACAAAAGCTATCATGTGAAGAATGACACTCTTCAAACACTTCAACATTCTTTCACTCAAACATTTATATGAAACAAACGTTCGCAAAAGTAAGCCATCAAGCTTAGAAATTCTGTTGTGTCTTCTAAGTCATCCATACCATGGAGCATTTCAGAAGAACTGCTTTGAGCCAAGCAAAATTTAAAAGATTCGCTTAATTCATTATCTATAAATTCATCATTTACTTCTGTCACTTTCTCTTGCATTGCATCTTCCACAGCTCCTTTTTGTTTCCCTTTCTGCTCATCCAGGTTCTCAATCTCCTCCTCCTCTTCTTCATCTGAACTGGATACAAATTCTTTCAATGGTTTTGGAGGTAATGTAACTGTAACTGAAATGTCTTTTTCATCCTCTTTCACTTTGTGAATGCTTTTAGAAGGTTCACCTTCTGGTTCATAAGTCTGTATATTACTATTTTCTGTAAAAACAGTCAGATCAGTAACTGCCTTCTCATTTGATGGCAAAGTAGCCCAAACTTTTTCAAGAAAAGTTTTTGAATTAGGCACCAAGCTCATCATTTCAGCAGAACTTGGTGTGCGAGAACAAACACTCAACATTTCTACATTGTCTAGTGAGCTGGAGCTGGGACACGTGTCTTCTAATAAATCTTCAGATGATATGGTCCGGACACTCATTCTTTCTACACTTGATTGCAGGGCCGGTCCGATTGGAGGACGACTGAAGCATGTATTTGCCAATCTAACAAAGGATACCTGTAACAAATATGTACAAGATTAGGTTACAGCAGAATATACAATGTCATTAAATAAAGCAGCAGCTGGCTTGTGGTTGCATTCCCCTTTCCTCCCAGTAACTGCTATTGCACCACTTTCCTCCTGAAAATTTCATACATCTAAGTCCATTATATGATACCAAGGTTTGTGTTAGGTGTGCTGTGAGTGTGAAGAGAATAACTGACTCCATTTTCTTTTAAAACTATTGTGACTTTGTAGGTTCGTAGAATTAAAAGGCAGAGTTGCAGAAATTAAAAACTCCTTTATTTTCGTAGAAATACTCTCATAGATTACAGCAGCATTACGATACATACACCGTCAATCTACCAAGGTCGATCACAATAACAAACAGTGACAGCAGATTACATCATTAGCTCTCGTTACACAGCTGGCTCTCTCATTTCACAACACTGTTTCACAACGGCAACTGGATTCCTGATCAGTCGTCACCTCTTTAAATCCCGGCATCGATAATTCTAGATTGTTCTAAAATAAACCAGAAACTGAATAACCTCTTATCAGTCCAGAAGTAACTAGAAATTTCCATTTATCTCAGTTTGCTTTGGTAGACCTTTATCTGCATGTTATCTTTGCTGGCTCTTGGTTTATACACTGCCAGTCTATCAGTTCCTTTTGTGTGCACAAGCCGCCTTATCGCGACCGAATTCGCGACACTGCTCCCTCCTCAAGGCTGGTCGTCCCGAACAGCTCCATCATAGCGGGCCAGACGATCCAGGTGTACCATCAACATCTTACCTCGGGGCACCTTCTGGATGCGGTAGACCATATCGTTAGTCCACTTCACCACCCGGTGCGGTCCTTGCCACGGCTGTCTTAGTTTGTCGATTGTTCGGTTTGCTCCCAGGTGTCCTCCTGAAGTACCGGCGTGCACCTCCTCCAAGACCTCCGGGACCTTACTTAGGGGAAGTACCAACTGTTGTCTGCATCTTCCCATCGGGCGATTCCCATACCCGGAACAGCACGCCCTCTCTGATCTTCAGCGAGTCCCATTGGGCCCAGTACGACTTGTACGTGGCACTCCTCGGTGCAATGTCCTCCCATGATGGTCTTGTCCCTGCCTCCACTTCTCTCAAGAGTGGCCCCAAATCTGCGCCCAATAGCTGCTCCCTCCTCAAGCCTGCGCTATTCCAGCCACTGCCGTGACTACTCGGACTGCTGCGACACGCTCCTTCTGTTCCACTCTTGTGCATTGGCCGCACTCCTCTGGGCAGGGTCTTCGGGACATGGCATCTGCGTTACTGTGGTTCTTCCCTATACGATGTTCAGAGGCGAAGTCGTACTCCTGCAGCCTCTGAACCCAACGTGCTGTCTAATCTTCCAGGATTCTAAAGCTCAGTAGTCAAGTTAGGGCGGAGTGGTCAGGTGGAATGGCTGACCTTACAGGTACTTGTGGAAGAGCTCCAAGGCCTTTAATACCGCCAGTAGTAGCCCTTACTCTCCAGTAAGCCTTCCAGCCAGGGCCCCAGGTGTTGCGTTGGCACCGGCTCCTGTGTCTTGTCGATTGCTGTCATGATGACCATGGGCTCTCCGTTCCGGACTGGAAGTCGTGATCCATGTCCGCTAGGTTAAGCAGCCTCACTGGCACCTCTCGGGACGGCAACAAAGTTCTTCATTCGCTGTCCTTCCAGTCGCGCCATCACCACCACCTCCTTTCTCGTGGGGACACATGTCTTCCTTCAAGATGACCCTGCAGATTCCAAGGCGTTCTTTGGGTTCCCGGAGTATGATCTCTTCTCAATTGAGCCGCAGGACCTTCGTGCCGTCGCAGAATGTCGCCTCGTGGCTCTTGAAGGCATCCAGTCCCAGTATCACCTCAGCCATCTCCGCGACGAACACACAGACGCACGGCACTCCGTCCCAAGGTCAACTGCAGCAGAGCCTCCCTCTCCACGGGCAAGGTGTCGCCCGATGCCGTCACTAGCTGGTATGATCGGCTTGATTTTCTCGACGGCAAACCCTTGGCCACGTCAGGTCTGATGATGGTCACGGCTGCCCCGGTGTCTACGAGTACGCGGCACAGCTTCCCTCTGACCCAACCGTCCGCGATAAGGCTGTCATCCATACATCGGCTGACGGCGCGCAGTGTCACTCGAGGGCATGGTGGTGATGGCACCGACGTGCTCCTCGCCACGTCGGTCCTTACTCGTTCTTCCAGCTGCTCTTCCTGGTGTCGGTCATCTTCGCGGTCATCGTCGCGCCCAAGTTGCTATTTGCAGCTTACGTCTTCGTTGTTAATTCGGTCTTCATTTCTTTCATCTTCTCAGTGATGTTGTCGTACCGCTTCTTGACACCAATTGTAACTTCGTAGAATTAAAAGGCAGAGTTGCAGAAATTAAAAATCTCCTTTATTTTCGTAGAAATACTCTCATAGATTACAGCAGCATTACGTTACATACACCATCAGTTTACCAAGGTCGATCACAATAACAAACAGTGCCAGTAGATAAATCATTAGCTCTCGTTACACAGCTGGCTGTCTCTCATTTCACAACACTGTTTCACAACTGCAACTGGACTCCTGGCCAGTCGTTGCCTCTTTAAATCCTGGCATCGATAATTCTAGATTGTTCTAAAATAAACCAGAAACCGAATAACCTCTATCAGTCCAGAAGTAACTAGAAATTTCCATTTATCTCTGTTTGTTTCGGCAGACCTTTATCTGCATGTTATCTTTGCTGGCTCTTGGTTTTCAGACTGCCCGCCTATCAGTTCCTTTTGTGTGCACAAGCCGTCTTATCGCAATCGGATTCGCGACAATAATTCTGTATGGTACCAAGGCTTATGCTTTGAGCAGTTTTTCTCAAAATTGGCACGCAGAAGAGAAAATACAAAGCGTACTTCAACAAATTGGGGTTACAACTGGTACTTCTTTGATTGCAATTGCTGATAAAGTAATCAGTGTAGGGATGTGACCCTTTTGATCTCCAGACCTCATGCCTTGTGATATTTACTTTTGGGGCAACTTCAAACAGAAAGTGTATAAATCAAATCTCCAAATATTAAAAGCTAATTTTTGACTTAAAAAGTAAAGGAGTGTCAATTACAAGTTTGAAAAACAGGCAATAGTACAAAATTTAAAAGAATTGCTGACCTTACTCATAAATACAAATGCTACATTTAGGTACAATTTCAGATCCCTGTTGCATACAGTAAACACAACCTTATATGTAAGTTTAAACAGTACACAGCAACACACTTACCAGTTCATTGCACATGAATTTTGTGAAACTGTTCTTCACAATGTGTGTTATATTAGGCTTTGAAAGCACTAGCATACTCTGGCTTAACAATAAATTTAAACATATCTCCAATGCCATTTCAACACGTTGTTTATTTAGTGAAGACTCCCACAATGAAGTAAAACTGCCAGAATAGCTGACACCATGCCTGGGTCTTGAGAGATATGAGGCCCTTCCCATCTGAAATATAAGAAATCAAAGAGAATCAAAACAAATTATAAAATTTGAAATTTAATTATTCTTCCACACTATCCATGTGAAGGCTAAGATTTTAATAGATAGAAATTCAATGCCATGGCCAGGATTTGAACCACAAATCTTCCGGTTTCTGTCCAGTCGCTCTTAGCCACTGAGCTACCATGGCCAACGTGCCATCATGACATTAAATTCTCCAGCTGACTTGTATGTTTCCCAGTGAACCACTAGAAGCTCTCATATGCAATGAGATACGGAGCTTTTGTGGCAACTTACTAACTCTGTAATATGAAACATACAAGTCAGCTGGAGAATTTAATGTCATGACGGCACATTGGCCATGGTAGCTCAATGGCTAAGAGCGACCGGACAGAGACTGGGAGATCCATGGTTGAAATCACAGCCATGGCATTGAATTTTTCAGTCTGTCTCTATTCAAATTATAAAATATCACACCAAATAAAAATCCCAGTTTTATAGAATCCCTTCAGTTTAAGACATAAAAATGAATATGAATATGTTTCCTAAGTATATTCCATGTACATCATAAGAGAAGCTGTTCTCTTCTCTTTTTCCGCTAAAATTACTTTCCCAAAGAGTATAAAGCAACATTTTCCACCTAGTTGGTAATGAGAGCTATAACACTTTCATAGTTAGTACTTGAAGCATTCATTCAAAGTACTTTATCTAACAGAAATTTAGAAAGCATGAAATATGCATCCATTACAACCATAGGTGCTACTGGAGTTTTTACTAAATAAAATAAATTTGTTTGCTAAAATGTATTACAGTACTATTTATGTAAGAGAAATACAGAAGTGTGGATACATGTCAAAATTATGAGTGGACTGATGGCACCCAAATTTCACTTACTAAGTTTTCACTCAGAATAAACTGTATGTCCACTGACACATGGAAAATGATCATCTACTTTGATAACTGATTTGATAATTTATTAAGTATTAAAGAGAATACATCTCGGGCCACCCCTGAGCTGGCCCCTGCCCATTTTGCCACTAAGACAGTCCTTCAATACATTTACATGCTTACTACCTTCTACAATTAGTTCTGATTTCCATTGTTTCCTTTCTATTTGCCTAATTTTTTATTTTCTTTCTATTGTTTATATTTTATCTTAACCTATTATGATCACTTCATTCAGCCATGTTCTTCTTAACCTCACTTTTCCAAGATTCTTCACTTTTATTACTCCACTTTCCCTATTCTAGTTATTAAATTGCACCTGCCAATTTTAACAATCTTACTTCCTATTATCTTTTATTTCATCTCACTTATTTGTGACCTCTCTCTACCTCTTATGATCCCTATATTCTCACTTCCCTTTCCGCTATTTACCTAGCTAGCTTTTAAGTCTGGTCATCTTTGGTGACACATTTCTATCTGGAAATTTCCCCTGCCTAATTCTCCTTTTTTTTTCTAATCCATACATTTCGTACATTTATTTCACTTCACACTTGTCCTATATTGCAATTACTTCATGTCCTTTTTCCTTAGCTATTTCATGTACTTCCTGCATGCTATTTACACTAAATATTTTCCACATATATGCCTTACAATCTTTTTCATACCACTGACGGAAAGTTCTGAATTTCTCTCCTTGTTAGCACCACAGACTAATATGTTAGCATATACTGTACAAATATAATAATTTGTAACATAAAATTTCACTTAAAAGAAAATGATGACAATTTTCTTATTAATTAATGAGGATTGCAATTTCATGAGATCCTATTCCTATATATATATATATATTCTTTTTTGGTAGTACTGGCAAAAACATAGTGACAACTAGTGATTGTATCACTGACGAGGTTGTTTGAGCTGATGATGTGAATAGGATTTCACGAAATCGCGATCCTCATCAATTAATAAGAAAATGTTCATTATTTTTGTTTAAGATAAGTGAAGTTTTATGTTAAAAATTGTTATATTTGTATAGTATTTGTTGCTTCACTGTAGCTAGCTTCATATTTTACATATTTATTATGTTAGCATATCTTCACCCACACATTCACTGATTCTTCCTGTATCTCTGTTCTATGGTCATTTCCTCTAGGTGACGAAGCACTGCCACTAATTCATGTTGTCAGCTTTCTCTGCTCCAGATATATTACAGTATTGTTGCTCTCCTTGTAGTTTGTTCCTCTGACCAATTCATTTTCTGCCCAGATTTGCATTTCTGACCCTTGCCTTATGGGTACTGTTCCACTGTCTTCCTGTTGCTTACATCACTTTTCTCCTCTTCCATTCATTCATTTATACACAATTTGAAGTTTCTTATGAATGCATTATATCCTTGTTTCCTTGTCTTACCACTTTCCTGAATTGGCCTCTTTCTTTGTTGTTCTTATTCATATGATAGGTCCTAATTAATATAAAGTCATTCCTCTTAATATTTTTGCTTCTTTTAGTATATTTGTTACAATTCTGCATTAATGAATTTTGTCAAGATATTTCGTCTGCCATTCAGTTTTCCAATTCTAAATGCATCCCTTAGTTTGAAGCTTCATTCCCAAACTCTATGTAAATAATTCCTGTATCTCCTGAATTGCTCCAATCCCTCTTCATTGCATTTGATCCCTGATGCCTCTTGATTGCATTGGTATCTGGTTTCTAGAAGAACTTCACTATATCATCAACAGGCAGAATTACAAAATTCATTACACTGTGTGCATTGTGTTATTTGGACTTTTCTTGCTGAGTGCTGCTGGTGTTCCAGCATTTCTTTTAAATCATTTCTGCCAGTTTAATGTTCTGTTGAACAAAAATGGTGAATTATTGCAGATTTGTCCATTTGCTGAAGTTTTGCATTTCCTAGTGTTCTTTATTTTTGTTTGGAGGTTTCTCTTCTTTTTTTTCCCTTATGTACAGGGTTATTGAAAAAGGTTGCAGCAATTTCAGAAAATCGTATGTCTCATTGTAATTGAGATAACTTATTAATTTTACATGTAAACTAACTGGGAACTCAAAGTTTTGTTAGATGTGACTGTACTCTGCCTGTGCGCTTCAGCCAATGAGCAGAAAGAGTGGCCAACAGGAAGCGATCACACCACACTGTTTAGTACAGTGCAATTGCAATAGCAAGTTCAGCAAAATGCTCAGTGCATGTTGTGGTTAGCGGAATTTTAATTTGTTAGAACTGTTCAGACGCATTTTCTGACATGTTTATGTTGGTAATCCTCCTCATGCTAATAGCATTAGATGTTGGTATTATTAGTTTCAGGAAAATTTGCAACATTGACGTGAAGAAAAACTATCTATCTATCTATCTATCTAAGAAGTCCACCAGACAGCCTAGAATGAGTGATGAAACATGGAGCTTATATGACAGAGCTGTGTTCAAACTATGTAAATTAAAATTAAAAACTGCGAAGTGAGGTGAGCAGCTTGGAATACCTAAGTCAACAATTCAAAATGTGTTACACAAATGTTTACATCTTCATGCTTACAAAGTCAGCTCAGATATCACATTAAACCAAAGCATGTTTAGTTCGCAAATGACAAGGTTAACAAAACTGACGATGACGAAAGCAATTTAAAAGGTGTAATCTACACAGATTAGCCTACATTCCATGTAAATGATTATGTCAACCAGCATAATTGTAGAATTTGGGATCTGAACCACCAATGAAATTTTTGAGTATGACAGAGGTTACCCAAAAGTAAACGTGTGGTGCAGTTTGATGCATGTTTCTTACTGAGCAGACTATCACACTACATGTTTGCTTAGAAATGCTAAAATAGTACATTTTTGCGCAAGTAGCACAAATTGAAAAAGAAAAGAACATAACGTTATCATTTCAATAAGATGGCATGCCCTACACTTTTCCTACCAGTTGATACCCTCTGCATGGAAGATTCCCCTCATTGGTGGATTGGTAGGACCAGTCCTATTCAATGTCCTCCTAGAGGCCAGACTTGACACCTCTAACCCTTCTTATGGGGGTGCCTTAAAAACATTGTGTACAGTAATACGATCCGAGACCTTCAACATTTAGATCAGGATCTCTGATGCTGTTGCAACAATACGCCTGAGATGATCCAGGCCTTTGGGCCAAATTTGACTATCAGTTGGATTTTTGCAGAGCAACCAATGGAGCACACATACAAAAATTCTAAGATAAGAGGGAGCGGGGGATGGAAAGAAAATGCTTTTTTGATTCTGTTGTTTAAGGACTATGATACAATGAAGCACAAAATTAATACAATTTTGAGTCGAACTAATACTCAATGCTCCATTTATTGCTAGTATTACTAGCAATAAATGGAGCATTGAGTATTAGTTCGACTCAAAATTCTATTAAGCTTTTTTGAGTTGGTAAATTTAAAAACAAATTGTTCTAATATCTCAAATACTTCCTCAGCAATGATTTTTTGAAATTGCTCCAAGCTTTTTTGATGACTGTGTATTTCATGGCAGTCTTTGCAACGAATCTGGTAAAGTCTTGATTTCTTAGTATTGAGTATATTGTCCTTTAGTAAATGATGAAGTTTGAGTCACACTTAAAGTATGAAGCCAATTTTATGCCATATTCTAGAAACAGTTTATTGAATTTGTTATGACTTTCTGGGTGGAACATGAATCAACTACATCTTTTCTGAGAGTAATCTCTGCTCTGAAGGTGATGATATCAAACATTCTTTTGTATTAATTTGTCCACAATGTCTATGCTGAATCCGTTCTTTGGAGCTACTTTCGGAATATGTTGATATTCATCTTCTTAGAGTGGTAAATTCACTAACTGATAATAAAAGAAGAATTCAAGAATGATATGGTGTGGTTAGATTAGAAAATGGAAGAATGCAAGGGAGACTGGAAGCATTTGAAGTGAGAAATCACTGCTTTAACCTAGTATTCAGTTGAAGAGAGAAGAGGGTTTTGGACTAGCCAAAAGATATTACAGATTTTAGGACAGAAATTAGTAATGGAAGTAAAACGTTGAGATATAGTAGAAGACTACCGTGTTGAGAGAAGAGAGGATAGAAGATTGACAACTGTTAAGTTTGTCTCAATAGATACAATGTACAAGGTTCTAAGGAGAATTAATAATGTTAAAAAGACCAATATTTATAGTAACACAGATTTATCAGCAGAGCAACGTCCCCTGAAAGGAAACATGATCTAAAGAATGAAGGTAGCTAGGAAGGCTGGTAAGAAAGTTTTCATTTGAGATACGCAACTGTGGATTGAAGGTTTTAATCATAAGCAAGAAAGCAATAAAGGATTACAGGGCAGATTTGGACAAGATGACAATATGCAGCATCTTAAACTGAAGGAGGTGATACGACAACAGGAAATCAGAAATTCAATAGCAGAAAAACAGATGATGAATGAAACATACTTAGAGAAAGCAATGGCAATGCAGGGCATGGTTGGCAACTGGAGCGCTCAAGATCAAGGAGAAGATGAAACAATTATATCACCGCAAAAGAAAAGAACGATGTGATAGAGAAGTTTATGATGCATAGCTCAGTACTTGGCAGCTGGGAAGATGCTAACGACATGAACAGGTGTTTAGAGAAGCGATGATGGCACTTCTACTCAGATTCCATAAACATCATGTGGATTGCTATTAGAGATTCAAAGTGACTAGGCCCATGAGTGTTAAGACATGGATTGGGGTAAATCGACAGGAATGTTTCCCAAAGACGAAATGAAACTTAGAATTAAGAATAGGGTGGAAAGCTTCAGGATGTGGAGTGGTTCAGAACAGGGCTTCAGTAGAACAAGAGAAGGATGCTGAAATTTGGATTTGGAATGGTGAAGGGTTAAAATGTGATAGTGTTCACTGTAAAGAGCTGCTGAGAAAAATGAAGATTTTAGCTGTGGTAGAAACACAGTATGTTTTTGAATGTGGTAGAAGCAGGGGATAGCAGTAAGATAAAAGGCTTTAACAAAAGCAGAAAATGAAGAAATCTAAGAGAGAGTGTTAGAGGGATAGGAGCTTTTATGAAGCCTATTTTTTTAAAGGTCCAATTGATTGTGAAACGAAATGCACAGTGAAAATCAAAAATATTTTATTTGCAACATTACCTATAGTTACACTACATGCTGCTTCTCTACATAGCTGTCACTCCGACTTTTATGTTTTTCATAGTGCGCTGTGAACTTTCCTCCCTTGTCATACAAGGCAGCCACTGAGGCTTTCTGCCAGGTCTCTACACTGCTCTGCAGCTCATTGTCTGTGTCAACATGCTGTCCTCCTATCCTCCTAGCCACTGTTTCATGTGAAGGAAGGGAACAAGCTAAGTCTGAGCTGTATGGTGGGGGATTAAACACATCTAATCAATTATTTTCATTATGTCTTCTGGTGTAGGACATTCATATAATTACTGACTGCAGACGTAAACACATTCAATCAAAAATGTTGGAGGAGCCTCTGAGTTGCCTATAACAACAATTCTCTTTGGTTTTTCTGAAATGTCCTTTGTAGATGTTCAAGGATCATGTCATATGAAGCTGCAGTGATGGTCATGCCACATGCTCCATGAATTCGACCAAAGAATTCCTTGTCAGTTCCAGAACAGAGTAGCCATAAGATCTTTCAATGGAGAAGATTTGCTTGAACTACTCTGGTTTTCTTGGAGAATGAGAATGCACCCATCATTATTTCAATTGCTCTTTCGTTTCATTTTCAAATCAGACCCATGTCTTGTCGCCTTTGACAATTTTGTTCAAAAAATGTTCTTCCTCATCATAATAGCACTGGAGAAATGTTAAGGTGGTCCATTCGCTGTATTCTGTAAGTGTCAGACAGGTTCTTTGAAATGCATCTCGCACACAGTTTATGGTACTGAAGGGTCTCAGTTATGATGGTACAGACAGCGGACCTCGAAATTTTGCATAATGAATCACTCAACACAAATTTTGAACCAACGATTTCTTCGAATTGTCTGATCCACTCACTTTCTTTCCTGACTGCGTCCATCATAAACGTCTATACATTCTGCTTCAAAGTTCCTGCATAATTGTTGCTCTTTGTTGTCACTTATGAAAGTTTCACTGTACACATTACTCATTCATCAATGAACTTCGGCTGCATTACACCCCTCCGAATGAAGAAATCAAATTACAGCATGCACTTCATATTTGGTGGGAGACTATTGCTTTGGGCATGTTTACATCCAAACTACATGCTTATATATGATAAGTGTGTGCAATATGACCAACGAACATACTGTGCAAAATATCTGAGCAAAGCTTCAATGTATTTTCACTATGGTTTTAGTTCTGTGACTGAACCTTGAAAAGGCTGGACCTTGGAAGAGAGAGAGAGAGAGAGAGAGAGAGAGAGAGAGAGAGAGAGAGAGAGAGAGAGAGAGAGAGAGAGAGAGAGAGAGAACAGCCCTTGGATTTCACAGGACCTGAAAGGTTTAACAGAAAGAGCATCAAATATACAAAATGCAATTTTCTTTTTCTTTCCCCCAGAGAGATTTTATGTGAAGGGATAATTTTAAAGCTATCAAAGAATTCACAACCAGCTGATGCAAAGCAGAGTTTGGTTATTACTAGGCTGCGGAGTTTGCAAGCACTTTGCTTCAGGCTGTCTACATGCAGGACATTAGATCCGTCGCGAAAAGTGTGAACAGTCATGGATATGAATCACAGATGTGGAAGGGAGCATGATCGGCTGACTGCTCTAAGTGTACAGTCGGAGGAATAAACAACTACAGCATGGCAATACTATCGACTAAGAAACATAAGCTGCCTCATGATTACATATTTCCTATTACCTTATGCGGTTCATAAGGTGCAAACAATGTGTACTGTACGGATGTATTGTATTCAATACTTATTTTGTCTTTACAATACTTAGAAGTGGGGGGAGGGGTGGAACCTCTGATGGCACTACCTATAGTCCAGTTGCAGCACAACCTAATTTCGGTTTGTTCTGGCATTAGCACTTATGAAATCCTCAGCCTAGTTATTACTTTAGCATCACATAAATAAGAAGAGCTTGATCCCACTAATGACATTACAACTGATAAAGACAATGATCCTGTCTTTATTTATTGCTATGAACTTATTTAGTCACATAAAGGAAAAAAGAACTGGTTGAAATGTCTCTTGTTTTTCAAGTGGATATATGTAAACTGTGCTGACATCTCCTAATATGCCAAGATTTATTTGTGAATTGTGTCACACTGAGATTGCAAAAGGCTAATTGTTAACTATACATTTAACTGCTAAAATGTCTTGTTCTGTGTTTTTAAAAATTGAAATTGTGGGTTTAAATATATCTCTTTCTCAAATTAATGTATTTGAAAACGAGAACAATTTTGTCTTGATATGACTTTTAAAGGTATTTTGTACTTGAGAGCATTACTTTGTGTTAAATGGTTGTTTAATTGTATTTCTGGATTGTCAGCACTTAATACAAGGAGTCAGGAAAGCAGAAAGATACTGTCATTTTATTCACACTGGTGACTTAAAATGACATACCAAACACTTTTTCCAAATTAAAACTTATGAAAAGCTTATTATCCTCGGGTCAATTTCTAATATTGAAACTGAAAATACATTGAAGATATTACATTCAAATTTATAACTTTTATTCAAGTTTAGTCAGAAATAAGAGCTTTTATGAAATTGTGTCATTTTGGGCTACCTTTCACTGCCGGTCTCAATTTCTTATCAGGGAAACTGAAGCATATCTGTCTTCTTTTTTATATTAACAACTCAGGTCAGTCAGTACAACTTAGAGGCAGCAATTGCTTTTTTTCCATGAGGCTAACATGTTTCCTGCCTGTTTCTGTTATTAAGAAATAGTACTTAGTACTTTTGAAAATATGTAAATGTTTCATATGCTGACTTACCCAAAAACAGTATACAAGTTCCTAAAGAATAAAAATAAAATATACAATATAATTTACTGTAGAGTATAGAGTTAACTATGAGTATAGTAATTTTAAACCAAGCAACAATGTCTGGAGATATAACAGATACATTCAATGGAACAGAGTGATCTTTCTACTCAAGCCAGTTGCTGAATAAGTCTGTTGCTAAATAAGTTCTTTCTTGGAAGTGTTGAAAACAGTGTTGTCATAATAAATTAACTTTAAAGGGAGTCGATTAATGACACTAAACAATACTTTTTAAATTTTCCCGTAACATGTTTCAGAGTCTTTGCCTCCATCGGTCCAGTTGACGATGGAGGCAAAGTCTCTGAAACATGTTCTGGGAAAATTTAAAAGTGTTGTTTAGTGTCATTAATCAACTCCCTTTAAATTTAATTTTGCATCCATATTTAAAGTGATGCAGAGAAATTTCATACCGTATTTTCAGTCAAGCTATTCAATTGTAGCACTTGTAAAATTATTTACTCTACTCTACAAAGCAATATTACAAAAATTAATGTTTCTGAAATGTTTTGCTGTTACACTACGTATTTAGTGCAATAGCAGTAAAAAATTCTGGAATTTGTAATTTCGTGAAGTTTACAAAAATGATGCTTTGGAGACAATGAAAAACTACCATGACATTTCTTATGTAACCTTAGTACAATCACTAAGAAACCTTTAACATCTGCTAAACTTGAATGCACATTCATGCATATTTTCTTTTATACCGTATAAATGAAGGGTTTCACAGAAGTCTTACAAATGTAAGATAAACTGTAAGACATGGCATGATTTATTTTTCCTATGCTAAAACATTCTACTTTTACATAGATGAACACTGAAATGAATCAACTGCAGATATCAAAGACATCAGACATCTGCAGATTGTCTGCAGACAGTCAACATCAACTGCATAACAAAGTTGTATGCATATTAGCTTTCTAATTATGATCAAAACCTCCTCAAGTATTGTAAGTAGGACATAAATTATTGAAAGTTTTTTTACAACATACCTTAGTGATGAAAGCTGTACAGAAATTCACAAGAGAAGTCAGCAAGTTGAAAGTAATGCTGGTATTTTGTAAGCATTTTCCATCTTCCTCCAAGAGAAATTGAAATTGATCTTCCGGCTTAGTAGCCACAAATGTAGCTTGTAAGTTTACAATCAGTTTCTTATTAATTACAGTCTCCTGTAGATCATTTGTTGAAAAGTCATGTAAATCTGGAGAATAATGGAGAAGTACTTGATGGCAGAGAATAATCAGTTCCAGCAAACTGTGAAAGAAAATATATACTTAATATATACTTAATTTGCAAGCATATAGTAAATTATATTACTATCATTAATGATGAACCACCTTAATAACAATTCTCAATATGTTCTCTACATAGAGTATTTGCCCCTTTTACACTTTCCAATGGACCAAGGGAATAGTGGTGTAAGGGAGGTGGGTGTAAATCATGAAAAACTCTTTGCAGAGGTAAAAATGCCTGGAGAATGTGGTTAACATTTCCCAAATACATACTGTTAATATTATAGACTGTATTGCGCATATTCTTAGTACTTATCTAACATATCCGCAGTGTAAATTAATTGCTGATACTATACTGCCTTTGTAATTCAACTTATTTACTGGCTAGATAAGGGCAGTAAAGAACTGCGTAATACCTACTTTTTTAAATTAAGATATTCTTATACTATGGGTATGAAATTACATAAGGCATTACTTCACTTTCACATTCTTGCTCTTCTTAGTCACAGAGGATGGATATGACTGCCTTTCATTAAGCGACAAACTTTGCCACATTTCTTGCCTCAGTAGCAACCATAGCATTATCCATCTCTAATGTCTCCTTGCATTTTCAACTGTTATGGAAATGTCTTAGCGCTAATTGGTCTTACTTGTTGGATGATTGCTATGATGTACCATCCCCTCCCATTCATTTCTGCCACACAGCAAATTGTCAATCCCTTTCTTGATTGGTCAGCTGATTAGTGCACTGATATGAGGTTATTAAGTGAATCCGCATTCATCACACATAAAATTTTTTGCTTACTGACTACAGATTTTGTTACTGTGGTGTAAGTTATTGTTGATGGGCCATTAATTAATCTTTTACATTTCTTCATTGATTCATTATGCTTATTTGTTACATTATTACATTATTTGCCTTGTGTTTACATTGAGTCTGTTTCTGTATGTGCTTAAGGAGCAACTGCAATTAGGTTAACAATTTTAATTAATATTTAACTTTATCCAAAAACAGTGACAAAGAAAAATAAAGTGTTTGGGAACTAAATAAAACTGTTTAGAAAAGTGCTTTCCATCTGGTAGCAAAACAACAACATCGTCTCTCTCTCTATACAAAATATCAAGAGCCAATAGCATCATCACATGCCTGACCATGGAGAATAAAAAAGCTTTGTGCTGAAGGTTAAGCGTTACCTGAGGATTTTAATACATTGTGAACATAGGAAATCTGAGGGGACCAACAAAAAGTGTGTAAGCGATAGGAAAATGTAAAAGACGGGAATTTAAATGCAAGGTAATACTTTACTGTCACCGAGGCATTGTTGTGCTTCTACCACAAGCCACAAAATGTAATTTGGAAACCAGAACGAAAGAACATTTTTGTAACATTAAGTATATATAAACTGATAAATCGGCCGTAGCAGATCATTTTTGGTCATTTAACCATAATATAAATCCTGAAGTTATTAAAACAATTGAATGTCCCGATAGATTTAATGGTTTGGGAAAATATATTTATTTTAAAAACTAAACATCGCATAACAGATTTTGAAATACCAGCAGTTGATTCTGTTCTTAAGTTTGTTTCATTTTCAGATTTTGGTAATACTGAAAAAATATAACAACATAGTAGCTTCCTTAACGACGAATTTGTTTTCTTCTGTGGTTTTCTTTGACTGACGATGCGAACAAGAGTTCCTGAAATCTATTTCAATTAGAAAGAGAAGAATTAACATCATTTTCTTAAGATAAGTGAAGTTTTTGTTACAGATTATTATATTTGTGTAGTAACTGAGATGCTTGCCTTTTTTTTTTCTCCCCCACATTTTGAAGAGCTTGCAAAAGATTTTCCCGCCCAACATGTACAGTGAACCATTTGTCTACAGCGACTTTAATTTCGCATACTTTACAGAACAATACCATTCCATCAGTAGAGAATATGTTTCTGCCAAACTCTGAAACATACTGTTTCAAATAGGACACAGTTGACTGCTTTTGTTTTGGCATTTCAATTCCACAACACAATAAATTTACCCACCTCTCAAACTACTGTCCTTACTGCGACACTTCTAGCTCCTGAAGACCTAATTGATGCAATACACACGTATTGCATGAGGACGCTCACCTGTGTTAATTACATGTTTACTACACTTCACAGATGATTTTAAAACCCCCAAAAAGCCCATGGGTCAGTGTCAGGTCGGCCATGGGAATCAGAACCGGACCTCCCGAATGCAGGCTATAGATGAAAATGACCAATAAATTCGTGAAAAAGAAAGAAAATGATGGGGAAATGCATCTAAATATTAAAAAATGACTTTCCATTTATACGCCGCCTATAACTCTAATGGTCATATCGGCGGAAGGGATTTATTATACACATGCATTAAAGACTAAAATACGGGCTCTACTCATAACATTGATACTGGTCTGTAATTTTGTATATTGTGAACTGGCCCTTTTTTGTGTAATAGCTTTACTTTAGCAATCTCAAGTTTTTCTGCAAATACCCCTGATTCAAGGGATTTTTTTCCCCCCATTTATACCACGTCGTCTTTAACTCCGATGGTCATATTGGCGAAAGGGATTTATCATACACATGTATTAAAGACTCTATGTCCTCTATACATTCTTTTACTATATAATCTAGTATTTGATCTATTCTTGCTGAAAACTTATTTTTTAATCTCTTTGTACTTTTATTAGTTCTTCTTTGCTTATTGGGTGAATAAACAAAAAATTTGTGCAACATTTTATTTTATTATTGTAGCAAAATTGAATATTTTGTGTACCATATTTCTTATCCAATATTTCATTTGCAATTTCAGTTAAGTGCTTATTAAATAGCTCTGCCACCTTAACTGGATCTTTTATATCGAGATTTAACTGTATTGGAACACCACAGTGAAGCGAAAAATTATTAATTTTTAGATGAGTCGTATTTATTACACGAAAGTGAAGCAGATGTGTAATAAATACGATTCATCTAAAAATTAATAATGGATCTTTTATGTTCTTACCATTACTGATCAGTTCAATTTGGGACTTTGTTTGATTGGCTTTACCAGTCTCCTTTTTTATTACTTTCCATACTGCCTTATTTTTATTTTCTGATCCTAATATGTACTTATCATCATGTATTTTGCTGCCCTAATGACTTTCCTATAAATGACAATAATATGTGTATAAAGCCGCCAACTTTAGCGGTTATCAGTGCCCTTTAAAAAATTATTCATGGCAAAAGCCAGATATAAATGGTTCTAAAACTATATACAAGTGTAAATAAACTTACAAAAATACATGTGCATAACAAAAAACAAAAATACAATAAAAAGAAATATAAATCCAAACTGCAAAAAATTCTCTTCACTAAATTCTAAAATCTAACCTAGAAAAGAACCTAAAAACCTTCTCCACTACTTTGTTGTCATCTGCTAGCATTTCTGCAAAACTGGCTGGCAGCTGAAGAGATGTCCTAAGTTGTGCTAGGCAAAAGCACTCTAGCAGCACATGTCGGAGAGATAATGCTTTGTTGCAAAACGGACAGACTGGAGCAGGCTCCCTTCTAAACAGAAAACTATGCGTAAAAAAGCAGTGCCCAATGCATAACCGAGCCCAACTCACCTCCTCACGATGAGATGAACGACAGGAGTAACCCAGGGAATCGGAAGTTTTTTCACAGATCTAAGTTTATTGCTGTGGAGAACGGACCACTCTTCCTGCAGCAGGTTTGCACACCTCTCCGCAATACAGCCCTAAAATCTTCCGATGTCACAGACGGTACTCCAACCCTGGGCTTCATTGTAGCTGTCTTGGCTGCTGGATCTGCCATTTCATTTCCCCGCAAGCCTATGTGACCAGGGATCCATGCGCACACCATGCTAACACCGGAAGCATGTAAAACGTGGAGCGCATCCTGGATGCGCTGCACAATAGGGTGGTAGTTGAACAGCTTCCATAAGCTATGAAGTGCACTGAGGGAATTGCTTAGGATTAAGCAGTCCCACAACTTTCGTCGACATACATGTAAAATGGCCCGGTATATTGCATAAAGTTCTGCAGTAAAAATGGAAGTGCTAGTATGAAATCTGAATGTATATGGTTTGGTTCCACACATATAAGCACAACCAACACCATTTGCATTCTTGGAGCCATCAGTATAAATGATAAAATGGTCTTCATTACGTGATAAAAATTCTAAAAAACATGTGCAGATACTCGACATAGACATAGTAGATTTATCGTATTTAGTCATGCCCAGATCTACATGGGACACTCTGCACAACCAAGGAGGGTATGCCCTCTTCTCCTTAGGATACATCTTGGGCATTCCAGTATCAAGCTTTCTAAGGAGCTCCCAGAACCGAAAACCAGGTGACTTTGGTTTAAGTGAAGTGTTCCTATAATGCACGTCCAGTGTTGAACGGCGTAAATGTTGGATGTATGGGCATGCAACTAAGTTCACAGCCATAATTTGCTAATAACATAATGCGCCTGTACTGCGGAGGAGGTTCTGCAGATTTTGCATACAGACTTATAACAGGGCTTGTTGGGAATGCCCCAACTGCTATATGTATGCCACAATTATGGACTGTGTCTAATCTCTTCAGCAAAGATGGTCGTGCTGAGCCATAAACGATACTACCATAATCTAATTTGGAACAAATGAGTGCACGATAAAGTCGCAATAATACTGTACGATCCGCTCCCCACGATTTTCCACTTAATATCCACAAGATATTTAAAGATCGGTCACATCGTGCTTTCGGTTGTGCTATATGAGATGATCAACTAAGTTTTCTATCAAATATCAATTAAAGGAACCTCGTCTCCTCTGCGAAAGGCAGTAGATCTGTGCCCAAATGGAGCCTTGGGGGTAATCGACTCTGATGGCGCCAGAAGTTAACAGAGATTGTTTTCTCAGCGGAGAATCGGAAGCTATTTTTTAAACTCCAATTCTTAAGGTTGTCTAATGTGGTCTGTAGACGAGGCTCTAAAAATGGTGTGCGCTGAGATGTATAGTAGACGGCAAAGTAATCTAATAATAGGCAGGAGGAGACCCCCGGAGAAACACATTTCAAGACAGAATCAATTGCAATAGCAAACAATGTAACACTTAGTACCGATCCCTGTGGTACACCGTTCTCTTGAACAAAAAGATTTGAAAAAAATGAGCCGACCCTCACTCGGAAAACGTGGTCTTTCAAGAATTCCTGAAGGAAGCGCGCTAGGCATCCACGTATATTCCAGGTGTGCAGAGTACGTAGCAACCCTGCCTGCCAACATGTATCAAAAGCCTTTTCAAGGTCAAAAAATATTCTGACGGTTTGACAGTTCTTAAGGAATCCGTTCATAATTCGTGTCGACATGGACACAAGATGATCCACTGTAGAACGGCGTCATCAAAAACCACACTGGATGTTACTCATGAGGTTGTACGTTTCTAGCCACCATACCAACCGCCCATTTATCATGCACACGCAACTGGTGAGGGAAATAGGACGGTAGCAGTCCTTGCCAGCTTTCAAGATAGGTATAATGGTGTCTTCTCGCCACTTGTCAGGAAACGTGGCATCAATCCAAACACGATTATAGACCTCGAGCAGGAGGGCCTTACCTTCAGGTGGGAGATGTTGTAACATTTGAACGTGGTTTCCGTCCGGTCCTGGTGCTGACAGTCGCGAGGATGAAAGAGCCTGTTCTAACTCTGCCAAGGTGAAGAGGCAGTTATAATATTCAAGGTTTCTGGAACTAAACACGAAACCTTGGGACTCTACCTGAGTCTTAATTGCAATGAACTCAGGAACATAATTATTTGAGCTAGACACTTGAGCGAAAGCACAGCCAAAGGTATTACCCATGTCAAACGGATCAACAACTCCTGCAGATGTTTTCAGACCAGCAATTGGCAAGTGGGTTGATTTTCCGGCCATGCGCTTTAACATAACCCATACAACAGAGGAAGGTGTACGTCTGTTAAAAGATGATACAAAATTGTTCTATGAAGTCTTTTTTGCAATCCTTAATTATTTGTCTACACTTTGCATGCACTTTCTTGTACTCAATTAGGTTACTTACGGTAGGGTGTTGGAATACCCTTAGAGCATGCCTATGAGCACAAATGGCATTCTGGCAGTCGTTGGTCCACCATGGCACATGAAAATCGACTGGGGTGGGTGGTCAAACGTGGAATAGTCTGTTCTGCGGCGGAAAGAATTTTCTCTGTGAGATGATCAACTAAATCATTCACAAAATCATGCTCGTAATTAAAAACAGCCAACTGGGTGTAAAGGTTCCAGTTGGTACAATCAAAGTGCCAGCTAGGTGTACGTGAGGGAGACACATCTTGTGGTTAGAGGCTAAGAAGACATGGGAAGTGGTCACTGGAATGTAAATCAGAGATGACATTCCATTGCAATGAAACTGCTAACTGGAATGAACAAACTGCTAAATCAATGTGGGAATAGGTGTTAAAGAAGTCTGAAAGGAACATTGGCTTCTCAATGTTCAGGAGAACCAAGTTATTGCTCTCCATGAATTTTGCAATGAAATTGCCTCTCGAACATGCCCGATTTGAGCTCCAAAGTGGGTGATGGGCATTTAAGTCTCCCACTATAAGAAATGGTGTTGATAGTTGGGAAACCAGATCTTCAAGGTCAGTTAACGAGAGGTCATCACCTGGAGGTATGTATACATTGCAAATGCAAAAATCGATTAATGACAGAATCCTTACAGCTACAGACTGGATGTCAGATTGCAGCTGTATCGGATCTACAAATATGTTATCCCTGGGGAGCATCATAGTGCCCCCGTGAGCTGGAATGCCCTCCTCTGTTTCAATATCACACCTCAGTGGTGTGTAGTGTCTAATTTTAAAATTGTCTTGTGGTCGTAGCTTAGTCTCTTGTGAGCATGCCAACAAGGGGTCATGCTTATTGAGCAAAAGTTCGAGCTCTGGTCAATGTGCACTTAAACCTTGTATGTTCCATTGTAGGATAGCCATGGCAACAGTAATGGGATATGATGTCAAATAAATATGCACATTACGTACATTTTAGCGGTGGTCGGAACAATTTGCCTTTTTTCTTTGGTGTTGGGCTGGTTTCTGCAGGTTTCTCCTGCCTTTTCTTTGCTGCCGTTGCAGCAGCATGTTCAGGTTCTTCCTGCTCCATATTTTCTGTGGAGGAGGACTGTTTACCTTTTGCAACTTTTGGTTCGAGAGGCTCAAATCGATTGGAAACTACGACCAACGAAGATGACTGTCGCCGGTTGGAGTCCTCTCCAGATGACTCTTCCAAAGATGATCTCGGAGGCGAAGATCGTGGGCTCCTTTTTCCCTTGGTTTTTACAGGAGCAGACTTGGCGTTATCCTTGAGAAAGGCGGTTTTATCGTACTGTGTCTTAAACTTTATTTTTGGTGCTTGGTAAATTACGGGCAGCTTGCTCTTATTAGTTGACATCAATGGTTTGTCCGGTGACTTAACTGAGGTGGTCACTGTTGTTCGTGTTGGTGTCTGTTGCTTTGGACGTAATCTTGGTATAATTATTCTTTCGGATATAGTTGCCCCATTTATGTCGCAAGTTTGTGTTGTGATTTCACGTCTAGATACCGGCTTAGCTGCAACTGCACTGTAAGCAATGGTCCTAGGGACAGAAGGCTGACGAGTACGCAAGAGTTTCTGGGCTTTCACGAAGGACATCCTCTCTCTTTACAATCTCTTGGATAGCCTTTTCCTCCAGAAAACAGGGACATTCTCTGGAGTTCGACTACCACTACAGTAACACGTTGCAGGTGAAGTGCATGCATTATCATGCTTGACTTCCCCACAGTCAACGCAAGGAGCAACTTCATCACAAGAATCACTCGTGTGGCCAAAGCGCTGGCATTTATAACACCTCAATGGTTTGGGTACATACTGCCTCACTTCAATAGCTTCATACCCTGCCTTTAATTGTTTGCGAGAGGTCTACCCGATCAAAGGTAAGAAACAGGGTACGTGTGGGCACTAATTCACCTGGTTCTTTACAGAGAACTCGATATGCATTTGTCACACCTTGTTCCACCAAGTTTTCCTGAATCTCCTCATTGGACATACCATCCAATGCGCTGGTGTTTACAACACCACACAAGCAGTTCAGTGGCCTATGTAATTCTACGCGCACTGGAAAGCTCGCAAGCATATTAGCTTTTAAAATTTTATTAGCTTGCATCGTTGAAACTGCTTCGACCAAGAGAGTGCCATTGCAAGATCGAGTACATGATTTTACTTGACCAGTAATATTGTCTAGATCCTTCTGGATAATGAACGGGTTCGTGGTTGTAAATTTTCGACCTTCCTCTGTTCTAATAATAACCAAATAGCGAGGACCACAAGACTCTGCTATTTCCTTTCCACTTTTCTTAACATTTTTATTAAGATTTTGGTGTGTCATAAGAAATGGAATGAGTTTCACCCCCGCAGTGCTCCCCACCCACCACGGAACACAACAAGGGCTCACCCCGCTGGGATTACAGGGCTACACAGGGGATATAGTGGGCTCGCTGTCCCACTCACCCTAGAGTTCGGTACAGTACCTAGTCCTGGCTGATTGATTAGGAGCAGGTTAGTCCCTAAACTCCCGTTTAGGCGAAGCAGAAACCAAAGCAGTGTATTGGATATGTGCACCCTTTCCGAATTCAGAAGACTGGAACGAGCTCAGAAGCGCAACCCTCAACCACCAGGACAAACCTTTCCACCGACACGGGTCTCCATGCACGGCCTACACGTGGGTGGGTGTTTTGTCTGATCCCTCACCACTAAGAGGAACCCACACCGAGGGTGTCAGGGTGGCTCGGGACCCCGCAGTTGCCAATTCCCATACCTACCGCAGTAGGCCCCTGGGGGACTTACCTATAAATTCTCTTATAATTATATAGTTGAGTGCTTCCTTTTGCCAATTCACCTAAGAATTTTAGTCGTTTTGATGAGACTTTGATCCCTTTTGTTACCTAACCATTTTCTCCTCTGTTCCCTTCTACTAACATCTTTTTTAATGGAAAAGCCATTTCAAAATTGTATAGAAAGGTTTCAAGAAGTTTAGTGAATTTTGCCCCAACAGTATTTTCTATATACACCTCCTTCCAGCTTTCCTTTCTTAGTAAGTATTTCAAATAATTTAAATTTGCTTCACTGTAGCATCGTTTAACTGTCTTTATTTTACCCTGTTTTGACTAAATTGCTGCAGTCATTAGTATTTGGGCTTTGTGGTCAGACACCCCTGTTTCAATGACTTGGGAAGGTTCACTACATTTCATATTTGTGACTATTAGCTCCAGAAGTGACTTAGAATGCTTTGATATTTTAGTGGAGACTTTTACTTTGTTTTTCATGTTTTATATACAATACAAATTCTGTACTTTGATACTCTTTTGGTTCTGCAGTAATAAATTAACATTCCAATCACCACAGTCAATCACATTTCGGTATTTTACTGTTAACTGTCTGAACAGCTGCTCTAAATTGTTAATAAATATATTGAAATCACTGTCTGGGGCCCTATATATATATACACACACACACACACACACACACACACACACACACACACACACACACACACACACACACACACACACACACACACACACACACACATGCTATTACGATTTCAGCTACTGTTTTTTTTTGTTTGTTTGTAATTTACGTCCTGCAATGTTAAGTCATATTGGACGATGAATGAAATGGATGAAATGATGTTCAAATGAGTCCGGGGTCCCTGGAGCTTAGAGTTACCCGACATTCGTCTTTCAGGATAAGGGAAAACCTCGGAAAAACCTTATCCAGATAACTCACCCTGACCGAGATTCAAACTTGGGACCTCTTGAACGTGAGGCAACTACTGGTACCTCAATTACCGAAAGTTCAAAATGCTTCTCAACCCTTAAATTTAATATCCCCTTTACTTCTTTGCACTCTATCTCTGCTCTCACAAATATTCCCGACCATCCATGCACACATATCTCTGCAGAATACTGATTGCAATTTTAAGTTATTTATTTTTACAGAGTCTATACTTTGCTTATTTAGCCAGTGTTCTGTAATACAAAGAATGTCTACCTCCTTTAGATCTGATAGTAACTCTTCTAGTTCAGTTATTTTATTAAATAAGCTTTGAATATTTAAATGGCAAATTACTAATTATCCTTACCTTTGGTCATTCCTATTTCACATTTTTTAAATGGTTCATTAAGATTACCCACTTTCAGAGCAGTTCCCCCTTCTAGTTGATTCCCTGCAACACTTGCATCCACCACCAGCATCTCTAGTTTTCCTTAAGCACTGATGTTATGACATTATTTAACAAATTTCCAAATTTGCTGGATCCCCTTCAATTTAAATGTACCCCATTTCTAGCAAAGTCATTCTCACAGAGCCAGAAGTTCTCATCTACCATTAAACAGTGTCTTTTAGCACACAGCCAGTGTAGTTCATCATTTATCCGCATAATTCTTCTGTTAGTAACATCACGTCAGCAGAGAACACCATTTACAATGATTTTTGCTTCCTGCATCTGTGACCTACTGCTACTTATTACGTCCATAGTTTTCCTCATTATCTCTTCATCCATTACCCCAGGACTTGTGTTATTTGTGCCTGAATGAAGCAACACTATCTCTGGATTTTCTCTTTTTAGATCCATCCTTTCAATTTGCTCTAGCATTTCATGTAGCCTTACGCCTGGAAAACAGCGCACCTCATGGCCTTTTACCCTGTATACCTCACCTGCAAATTTTAATATTGAATCACCTAACACAAGCACTTTCTTCTTGTCCGTTTTTTGTCTTCCTTTTCTCTGCTTCTCTGCTATAGATGATTATTTTGCAGTTATCGAAATTGCCAATTAGGATTTAAAAAAACTGATAAATCATTGGTTAAAATGAAATGCAGCAAAATCTTACAAGATCTCAATAAAAAACCATCTAAAAGGAAATAATAATAAACAGTTATGGTGACTGGAGGAATTTAGTAACAGTAATGTCAAAATTAATTGAAAAAGCTATTTGTAGTCCGTTTTTTCAATTAATAATAAACAGATTATTAAATCATTACACAAAAAAGATGTAATTTTTACTAAAGCTGATAAAGGCAAAAAGGTTGTAATCTTAGACAAATTGGATTACATTAATAGAGTAGAACTTTTACTTCAAGCTGAAGATTCTATAAGAATTAGGAAAGACCCTTTAAAATCATGCATTGCAAATGTTAGTAAAACGCTTAATGAAGTAAAAATCATATAAAGAAAAACATATTGTAAAAGTCAGTAATCCACTTTTAATGAAAATTTATGCTGTTCCTTAAATTCATAAACTTGAAAATAAAATGAGACCCACCATAAATTTTGTAAATTCATCTACTTACAATCTAGCCAAATAGTTAATTAAAAAATGTAGTTCTTTTAATAAATCTGAAAGCTTAAGTATGAAAAATTCTTTGGAGTTGGTAAATAAGATCAGCAATGTGGTATTATCTAAGAATGATAGACTTGTTTCCTTTGATGTAACAGCTTTATTTCCTAGTATTCCTAGAGAGAAGCTTCTGATGTTTTTGAAAAAAATGGATGAGTTCTATAGATTTAAATAAGAAATCAATAGATGATTTTGTTGAACTTAATCTTTGTTTGGATCAAATTTTTTTCAATTTTAATGGTAAAATTTTTTCAACAAACTTCTGAAGTAGCAATTAGCCCTCTCTCATCTTTTCTTGCCAATCTTTTTAAGCTGTTTTGAAAAACAAGTCATTAAAGCATTCCCTTTAATTTTTAAAACTTGGTATAGATATGTGGATGACATTTTTGCTATAGTTTCTGATAGACACATAACGAGGGTTGTTTGATAAGTGCTAAAAGGCCAATAATATATATAATTTTTTTTTTTTCGTGAACTTCTCAGCATAAGTCTCCATTGATGGCTATACACTTGGTCCAGCGATGTTCCAGCTTTTTCATCCTATTGGAAAAATAGGTTCCCTCAAGGTCTGCAAAATACTCATTGACTGTGATTATCAATTCATCATTTGATGAAAATTTCATACCACCAAGTCAAATTTTCAAGTTTGGGAGCAGGAAGAAGTCACTTGGGGCTAAGTCTGGCGAAGAAAGTGGATGGGGAACCAATTCAAAGCCCAACTGATGCACTTTAGTCATTGTGATTGCTGATGTGTGCAATGGTGCATTATCCTGGTAAAAGCACATTTTTGCATTTCAATCTCCATCTCTTTTCAGTCCACTCATGTTGCAAACATCCAACAATAAAGCATAATAGGCTCCAGTTATGGTACTGCCTTATTCCAAGTAGTCTATGAGGTTTACTCCTTGAAAATCTCCCAAAAAACAGTGGCCATCACCTTACGAGCTGACGAAACTGTCCTTACCTTCTTTGGTGCACTTTCACCAGCCTTTGTCCATTGTTTTGACTCTGGTGTGTCACGATGGTTCCAAGTTTCATCCATGGTCACAAATCTGTGCAAAAGGTGTTGCAGATAGCAATTAAAAATAGCCAGACACACGGTAGAAGTGTTCTTCAGTATGCGCTTTTGGTTGATTGTTAGTAATCGCAACACCCATCTTGCACACTGCTTTTTCATTGCCAATTTTCATGCAGGATATTGTACACTTGCTCAGCTGAGATGCCTACAGCCTCAGTAAACTCACAAATTTTGATCTGGCGGTCTTGCTTAAACAAATCATGGATTTTTTTTCAATGGTGTCCTGTGTGGTGACCTGGGTGACCAGAGTGTGATTCATCTTTGGTGCTTCTACAACCACGTTTAAATTCATTGATCCAAAAGTAAATAATCTTCAATGTTGGTGTAGACTCCATGTGAATTTTATCCAATTCAGTTTTGGCTTGTGCGGCAGTCCAGCCCTTGTAACCGCAGTATCAGACAGCGATTAGGAGGTGGCGAATTAATTGAAATCACGAGAATTAAAAAAAGAAGATAAATTAATGAAAATGCTTTGCTAAACTAATATAAAATATTGTTATATTAATATGAAATTAGAATGAAATTAGAGTAATGATTAAAATAGCGGTTTAATTAAGAATAAGATGGGAAGAATATAATTTAAGACAACTAACATGCTAGAATCCATGTAAGGGAGAGAAAATATTTCTGTAAAATCTGAACACAAGTCGGGGAGACAGGAAGAGGTGACCGTTAGCCTCTTTGTTTAAGGAAAGGTTCAATGTCTGAGAACTATAAGCAAAAATGTGTAGGAACAATAAGGTTTTCTAGATGCGGTCAAGCGTAAGACCTAAAAGGATTTACTTTGCTGAGGCGATAACGATGTATACCGTTACAAAGAGCCCAGGGTAGGCGTGACCCAACTCACGGTGGGATGTAACGACAATGAGTTCGATGAGTTTTGCTAACCAATAAAGAAAAATCGAAATAAAATGAGAAACCAATAATAATGTAAGATTTGAGAAATAGGAAGAAGGGTGAGCTATTTTGGTCATGTGATAAGGGTTAGAGTAGGGATCAGAATAAAGTACGAACGGAATCGCAGAGTAGACGAAACTTCACTTCAAAAGTCATACTACGAGGGGAAAGATGTGTTAGGGCGCGTGAAGAAGAAGTAGGGAAGATTTCTAAGTCCGAAATGTAAATCACTTCAACAGTCATACTACGAGGGGACAGACGTGTTAGTGCGCGTGAAGAAGAGGTCGTAAAGATTTCTAAGTCCGAAATGTAGGGAAGTCAAGAATAACGCAACCAGCGTGAGAGAAGCAGCAGAAGAAGTTTATAATAGCAAAGTATTCGCCGTATAAAGAATTAAGAGAATTCTGTTAGGAAGTTTAGTAACAGGTGGTCACCGCTACAAATCAATCTGAATCAACGAACTTAGTGAGAATTAAATTAAATCATTTTTTGCAACGAACCAGTGTATTAATGAGACAACTGAGCAGCCAACAAACAACAAATCCATTTCCTACAACCATTCACCTGAGGACAAGAGATCTCATAGCTCCAATTAGAACCCAAATCAAAAGTAAACACCAACCAATTTGAAATCTGACATGCGGGTATGCCGCACCCTTCAAATGAAAATCTTTAATAACAGCATACAACTATGTTTCGTGCATTTTCAATCGCAGCTATGACACTGACCAGTTCACATGGCTGTCAACAATGAACTGTATATTGTAGCACATACAAATTTTTTGTACTATCTTTTGATTAATCAAGCTTACCAACCACAAAGTTGTAGCAAAAAATTTCTATTCCTTCATGGAAATTTACCAGACTTATCAGATGACCATTGTAAATGATGCTTTAAAGCTTCTAACTTTGCTATAAAGTTAGAGTCGGAAATTCAAAATAATGGTTGCCTTCCCTTCCTGGACCTAAAGATAATAATAATAATAATAATAATAATAATAATAATAATAATAATAATAATAATAATAATAATAATAATAATAATAATAATAATAATAATAATAATAATAATAATAATAATAACAATAACAATAACAACAACAACAATAATAATAATAATAATAATAATAATAATAATAATAATAATAATAATAATAATAATAATAATAATAATAATAATAATAATAATAATAAAAACAATAAATTAAATTTTGGCATTTATAGAAGAGCAACTCATACTGATAACTACATAAAAAATAAAAGTTTCAACCCCTTTTCACATAAATTTGCTGTTTTTAATAGTTTGATTTACAGGTTAACAAACAGTATACCCCAAAATAAAAAGGAATTATACAGAGAATGTTAACACATTATTAAAACTGCTTTGATTATTACTGGTTTTAACAAAGAGTTTATACATAAAAAGAAAAATTTAAATAAAAAAATGTAAATGATGTATATCATTTGGAGGAGAGAAAAAAAAAAGGAAGCAAAATCAAGCATCATACCAAACAAATATACAGTTAAACCATATAACCCAACCGTATCTAGATTTTATGGCCTAACCAAAATATGCAAACCATCCATAACAATGAGACCTATGGTTAGCAGTATAAATTCATCAACATACAAACTTGCACAGTGGCTAAGAAACAAATTCAACTCATTTCCAAAATTCGATAGTCTAAGCATCAAAAACACCTATGAACTTATAGAACACATTAAGAATACTGAACTAAAAGAAGAGGACACACTAGTCTCGTATGATGTTAAATCACTGTTTCCCAGCATAGCAGTAAAACAACTCCCACCATTGATAGAACAATGACTCAAATCTCTTGGAGTGTCATCACCCGAAATTTTAGATTACATCGAACTAACCAAATGATGCATAGAACAAAATGTCTTCCAATTTCAAACAAAATATTTGAACCAATCTTCTGGTTTCCCAAAGGGTAACCCCCTATCACCCTTCCTGGCCGATCTGTACATGAGTACATTAGAAATAAGGATCACCAAAGGTTTCCCTTGGATGTTCAAACTCTGGCAACAATATGTAGATGACATCTTTGCAATTGTACCAAAAAAAAAAAAAAAAACCATCAGTGATGCACTAAAACTTTTAAATATCCAAGGAAAATCGAGATGTAGCTGACATCTTTGCAATAATACAAAAAAAAAAAAAAAAAAAAAAACCCACATCAGTGATGCACTAAAACTTTTAAATACCCAAGGAAAATGCATCAAGTTCACTGTAGAAATAGAAAAAGATGAGTATTTACCATTTTTGGATCTAAAAATAATCAGACATAAAAACAGAATAAACTTTGACATTTACAGAAAACCAACACAGACAGACAGCTACATACAATTAATGGCTACAACCCAAGATCCCACAAATAGGCAATTTTCAATAGTTTAACACACAGACTGGTCAACATCCCTCTCACAAGAGAAGAATACAAAACACAATACAACAAAATTATTGAAATAGCACAAAAAATGACTTTCCCAAATCATTAGTAGACAAAAAAGTGAACTTAGCAAAAAAGAAGCTAATAAAGGAAACCACAACCCTCTCAGCTACAGAAACTAATATGGTTTTCAAAAAATTCACTTACCATCCATGGGCCTTTGATAAATTAGTCAAATTTATATTGGAAAAACCAAAAGAAATTTAGAAACAAGAGCAAAGGAACACTTTAGAAACATAAAATACAAACAATTAGAAAAATCAGCAGTTGCCACACATTTTTGGAAAAAAACCACAACATAAATCCAGAACCAAAACTACGAAAACATACATCAGGAAAACAAGAATGTCCACATGGGAACAAATCTTCATTTCAAAAAATAGGAACAAAGTATTCAATTTCGACATCCCCCAGAAAGATTTATTCAGCAAGTTCCTTGAACCGCCACCAGAGGAGATCTATGACAAAATATAGCCAGCTACACCACCGAGAACTTGTTGATGTCCTGTTGACGATGGAGGCAAAAAGTATCCGAAACATAAATATTAAAAGCAGAAGCATTATTAACAGTGAATTATTCTTCATATTTAAGTTTGATTTATGAGTCACTATGTTTACACTCAAACTTACAACAAGTAAGTGAAGTTTGAGTGTAAACATAGTGACTCATAAATCAAACTTAAATATCTGAAACATGTTCCGGGAAAATTTAAAATTAAGTATTGTTTAGTGTCATTAATCGACTCCCTTTAAATTTAACTTTAGAGTTGATCTTTTCACCATGAGGGAAACTAGCAGCAATCACCTCGAATCTCCTCGATCATCTCGTATAACAGAGTCCGCATGTTCCAACATTGCTGTAAACAGACGACCAGCTTGCGGAAGATCTATTTACCATTATATCTATCAGTACATAGCCCATTTATCCAATATTAATTTTCTCATTACTTCATTGGTTTGCATTCAATGAGTGCACTAGTAGCCACAAAGGCCTGTGAACATTGAACATGTCAAAAAAATATATAGTTTAGTACCATATATACTTGAATATTGAACGTAAAAGACATATTATAACCAGGCAATATGAAAAATAAGGCAGGGTGAATTACATATAGATATTAAATCCAATGCTTCCCTGCGGTTAGAAGACTAGCATGTATATACAAATACAATTTGGTAGTTTGTTTTATTTTAACTTTCACTTGGCACTTGCCAGTATATCTAGCTCCCAATAGTCCTTTCATACATTTTTTTAATTATTAATCATGTTACATCCTATAGTTTTCCACTGATTTTCTCTAATTTTTTCTTCCATGGAACATTTATATCTCCAGCTTTCAGTTAAAAGCTCATTTCTTTCCTGTTTGCCTCCATTTCCTTAGCTGTCTTCCTACTCTTAAGTTTATCAACCCTACACTTTTTGTCATATAGGCCCCCTCATCCTCTCTTTCTCACTTATGACCTCTCACTTCCATCATACATCCCACCAATTTGACTGCCATTTCTATTTCTGAATTTTTTGTCAGGTTCTACTTCTTTAGTTAATACTTCTAGACTAACATTAAATGAGCTTCCAAAGTATAATTATAGTGTGCTTAGAAAGCCTTTTAATTGATCATTTCTCCTCCCAAGCCTTCTTTTCTTGCATTGACTTTGCTCTCAAACTCCTTTCTCCATTCTGCCTATATTTTGAAATTTCTCTTTTAAATGAACATGACTTCTTGAGCACACCATTTCCATCACTTCAAAATTAGCAAGATACATATTCAGTAACACATAATAATTGATAATAGTCTGACCATTACAGATACAGAAGTAAATTCCTCTTGTAATGTTACACATCATATTACATTCCTCACAGAAATCTAATAGTTTCTTTCCTTCATAATTACAAATTTTATTACTAGCCCTACCTGCTTAACATTAATTCTCTGTATCATTTTCAACATCTATAAATTTAATTAGAGGATCACCTACAATTGCATTAAAGTCTTTTATTATTAAAAATAATATACATCTATTCTGAAGATCTTCTATATATCTCGTCTTAAATATAGCAAATTAGGGTTGTACAACTATGAAGCAATTGGTGTATTATATGCTTCCACTAGACATGTACTTCCCATATCATAGATTCATACCAAAACACAAATCCTCCACCTAATTCTTTAAAAACGTTTACTCTCAGATTTTTTTTCAATGAACATCCCTATTCCATATAAGTTTCCTTTCCTCTTAACCCTTCATTTTCCATACAAAATAAATGCATTCATCTTAATATCAATATCTGCATCTAACCATATCTGAACTACATCTATCACATCACCTGCACGTAACAAATAGCACTATTTCAATATTCTTAATTCTTTATCAGTCCTTCAGCATTGCAATATGTGACCCCAATTCTTAATTTGCATAACGTAGACCTTCTGGTCATTCTACTATTGTGTACTTTTCCTCTTGCATGTTCTTGTACTTCCATAATGCTCCTACAGGTGTTGACATAGCACTCAAGGAAACACCCCTCTAAACATCTATGACCCAGATTTTCCCAAGACCAATTCTATTTGTATTCTCTACCACCAGTTTCCCTGAGGTCACTTGTTAAACATTAAAAAAATATGAGGTCTTATGAACAAAGACAGACTGATTTTTTTTCACATAAGTTTATTACTCCATTTCAATGTTTACACGCCATTTTTCAAAGAAGTCCCCTCCTAGTTCAATGCACTTTTTATAGCATATCTGCCAGTTCTTGAACATATGCTGCAGACCATTTTTTGTCAGGTCCTTGAGAATCGCCTCACTTGTCTTGAGCACTGCTTCAGAGTTCTCAAATCGAATGCCCTAAGCTTTGCCTTTACTGATGGGGGAAAAACAATGCACAGGTGCAAGATTGGAGCTATAAGATGGATGCGGTACACAGGTAATGTTGAACTGAGCCAGAAATTGCATGACTTGATTTGCAACATGACTTCGTGCATTGTCATGATGAAGTTGCCACCCAGTCTGAGAAAGCTCTGGTTGTTTCTTTGCAATGTGCTTTCTCAGTATAGCAAATACTGACGTGTAGTATGGAACAGTAGAGTGAGGGAAAACTGCATGCTGGTAAATCATTCCATTACAGTATAAAACTGTGATCATCACTTTCCCTGCAGATGGAACAATGTTTGCCTTTTCTGGTGTGGAGAACCTGGCGATTTCCACACTGTGCTGGCTTGTTTTCTGTCAGCCATAATTATGCAGCCATGCCTCATCACTGGTGATAATTGATTTAAAAAACACATCCCCTCCATCACCAAAGAGATGCAGCACCTCCCGGCTTATCTCCATTCGCACAGCCTTTTGTTCAGGAGTCAACACACCTAACACCAAATGGGCACAAAACCGGGTCATATGGAGATGATTGTGCACAATCGTTAAGACAATGCAATATGAAACTCTCAACACTTCACTGAGGTTATGTATTGTTACCCATTGATCCTCAAAGACAATCAATCACAGTAGTTGTGTTGATGCTGACTTCAGTCACAGCAGAAGCCGAAACACCAGGTCTACATTGCTTAACATAGACAAGTCATCTTCTTTGAAGTCCTTGAACCACTTAAATACTGTTGCATGAGGTAGTGCATCTTCATCAAATGCCTGTTTCAGTTTTCCACAAGTTTCAGTGGCTGTATGGTTTAAACAAAAACACAATTTGGTTGCGCTGTACTGCTCCTCTCACGTCACCTCCATTGTCTGATATGTAAAATGCACACAGAATCTACAAAACAGAGCATTACTACCAACCTATCGATATGAGTGCTGCTGCCTACGGACATATAAAAACCCGCTCTTTTCAAATATTTATGTTACAGATAGGAAACTATAATAGAAGCTACAGGAAAAAAGTCAGTCTCAGTCTTTGTTGATCAGCACTCGCAAGATGCAAGGAACAATGCACTGATTTGTATGTGACCTAACACATGGGTATTAAGTACAAAGCTTTACACTGTGATATTACTTACAGGAAAGAAAGTTATATAGAAATCATGTCAAATGTAACATTTATAGTTGGGTATGCTTTCTTTCTTTAACTGCCATCTTAATTTGCTAAAGAGGTGTTGGGCTTGCCTAGATCAGCTCCAGGTGAAGTAGCCTTAGTGGAATTAGGAAAAACCAAAAGAAAAGGTATAATTGAAAGAGTTTTAAAATTTTGGTATAAATATTTGATAAAAGATGACAATGAAATCCTAAAGATATGTATGAATCAACAAAAGAAAATGGGAAGTAGAAAAAGTTGGCCAGAGGCGGAAAAAACTATAGAAGAAATGGGAATGGGGGATTTATGGAGACTAGAAAATAGGAATGTAGAAGGTTTTTGGAAAACAGTCAGAACTAAAGTTGAGGATATAGAAAGACAAGAAATATGGGGAGAGTTAGAAAACAGAAAATCATTTATTGGTTAATAAAGAGAGAATGGGGAAGAGAAACAGGCAGGAGAGGGAAAGAATGGCTTGGATCAAGACAAGATCAGTGTTCCTGAAGGTACTAAGAAGTAGCAGGATAGAACTATTTGAATTATGTGGAGAAACAGAAAGTACAGTTCATATTCTGATAAGAGTGCAAAGAGCTAGCAGCATACAGGAGGTATGGGAGATGAAATGGGAAAAGATGCAAAGTGAGCTGATAGCCATAAAAATGTTTACAGGGAAAAACGAAAGTAGAAATAGAAATATAGGGAACCTGTTTTGGAAGGCTAAAGAGAAATAGTTGAGAAAAGTGAAGAGGGGAAAAAACGATATGCTGAGAGAACAAGGGGAAATAGCAAATTTGAGCAGAGGATGGAAGGGTGACTATGCTACTCAGCAATGCTCAGGCTGAGCTAGCAGGGCTAAGGAAAACGACACCAAAATTTATACAACTAGAGTAAAAAATATGAATGTAATATGGATAAAATATTGTAAATAGCAAGTTGTATAAATAAATCAATTCATTTCAACTGCTCTCTTATATCACTCTATGGTGTCACAGTATTCTTGTTCCTCTTAACCCATATGCCTGTAGGCGGTGGGTTGAGAAACGGAATCTCTGAATCATTGAGAGAGGAAATCCAGGATGGGTGATCAGCCCAATGCAATTGGGTATGCTTGTTCCTAAATTTACATACTGAATCAATGAAAAAATAAAAAGTGTATACTTAGAAACCATAATTTGCTGTAGATATGGAACTGTGTATGAATGCATGCATAATTAACAATTAGTTTATACCATACCTCCACTGTTCAAAGTACTCAGTAATATTATATTTATCAAGTTCCAGGATCTATTGTCTTCACAAGCATAACAGAATTCTATGTTCTCACATTTTCTATATGAACACAGTTACTGCTGCTAATGTTCACCCAAGTTTAAAACAGAGAGCTACATTTATATAGCTACAAAATTAATGGGTACTAGAGCAGCTATAATTTTCACCACAGCAATGTTGCATATTTAAAGAATTGTTAGGGTTAATGGGACAACACAATATTCTGTTTTTCTTTCTTATGTTAAAACTTAACTTTATTCATTTCTTTTTTTTTTTTTTCTGGAAAAGACTAAATGCTTTGTACAAGAATAAGAACAAATCTGAGTGTTAACCAAACAACAAACATGGAAGTATTCTTCAATTACATAATATATATATTATATATAATTACACATTCCAAAGGAGTATAAACTTATGCTAATTAATGTAGAAGCCCAAAGTAATACGGTTGCTGGGGGACATGCTTTACCCCCGCGTTATAACGATTCTGGGTTATATCGAAATGTGAGCTTAGATGTGACAAAAGTCGATCCCGCGGATGTGTAAGGAAACATTCGCACAATAAATTACAGTAGGTAGGTACATAACAAGGTGTGTAATATAAAGTACAGCACTTTTAAATACAATTACTCACCAGTAATGCTGAAGGTGTATTCCAGTCCTGAAACCGATCGCACTTTACACTATGTACAAAAACACTTCACAGTTCACTCTAACCTAATTTTTCACTGTCTTAAGGCAATCAGTGATTTTTGTTTTCCCATTTTTTACGTGAGTGAATATTTTTAGTTTATTGCCTACTGAATACGTGTTATGCTTCTGCAACATTTTTGGTATTCTCAACAAGTGACTTCACACTCAAAAGGCTTGATTCCGACTAAAATAATATTTTAACTTTCCCAGGTCTTAGAATTCCTGCAGACACAGATGTTTTTAGCCCTTACAGATAACCTATTGTTTCCATGTCCCGTTACAGCAATTAAGTGGCCAAGGTCAATGCTAGGAGTGTGATGAGGGCGGGAATTGCACTGCAAAACCGCTCTTTGAAGACATTTATAAACTTAAAATGAATACAAATAAATTTAAAAAATATGGCTTTATTTTTCGGGGGACATACTTTCCCCCGCATTAAATCTGAATCCGTGGTATTTCAGACCACGCTATTTCGGGCTTCTATGAATTAATTTGAAGTGAGTTGGATGTAGTGACACCATAAGCTGAAGATGAGGCTAAAGAGTGTTATTTTGAAAGATATGTTTAAAAACACTGTGCCTCTATATCCAATTAAATTTATTGTTACTTTGAAGCATTTCTACAGAAAAAGTAAGCTATTACTATACTTACTCATTTTGGATGCTCAGCAAAGCAGGTGACACCTGAAAGCTTTCTCTTTCACTTAGTAAACCAGAATCCTTCAAAAGAGTATGTATGTGTTTTGGATAGATCAGCAGCCAGATTGAGCTTTGCAGGCAATACTTCACTGCACTCTGAAAAAGTTAATGATTATTGGTTTTTCATGGATAGAGTCAACATGAAAAATTCAATGCCATGGCCGGGATTTGAACCACGGATCTCCTGGTTACCGTCCAGTCGCTCTAACCCATTGAGCTACCATGGTCAACTTGCCGTCACGACATTAAATTCTCCATTTGATTCATATTTCCCCGGTAGACCACTAGGGGCTCTCGCATTCGAGATACACCATTTGTGGCGACTTACTATCGTAAGTACTTGAGTCCTAGGCTTCATCATCAGGCACCTAGTGGTCTACTGGGGATATATAAGTCAAATGGAGAATTAAATGTTGTGACGACCAGTTGGCCATGGTAGCTCAATGGGTTAGAGCGACTGGACGGAAACCAGGAGATCCGTGGTTCAAATCCCAGCTATGGCACTAATAAAAAGACCTTAGCCTATATACGGTTAGTCTTAAGAAAAGATTAATTTCCACGAATTAACTAAGATTATTTGGTTTGTTTTTTTTCCATATAGTTTAACAAATTACATTTCTTTGAACAAAACATTCCGTATAAAAGTGCAGTTTGAGTAAAAACTTTTCAAAGTATACATTTCTTGTGGAAAAATACATAATTCTGCAGGGGAGAAAAAGGTAAGCAACTAATGAGGTATTATTTGAAGCAAAAGGTTAGAAACAGTGATGTATTTAACATTTGAAAGTAATGAGTCGGTAATTCAAAAACAAATATCACTTAAATTATCCTTACTTGGACATGTTTCGGAGAACTTCTGTCCCCATCATCAGCAGTTATCCGACTAGTTGGATCCGTGGTTTCTTGAAGTGAGCTGGTTGTCTGTGGCGGCATCTGTTGTCTGCGAGATGAACTTCCAAAGAGAGTTTTCAGGTGGCAATTCGAAATTTAAAGTATACTTGTTTGTTTTTTATAATTAGCAACTTTTCCCAAACATCGAGTTCGGCTGCATTACTGGCTGATTTTAATAGCTTTATATTTGGTACAATTTCATGATTGGTAGACCAGAAATGGTGAGCTATTGCTGATTTTTCTATTTGTTTGTATTTCATGCATCTCATATGTTCCTGTAACCCAATACGTAAACTTCTTTTGGTTTTTCCTATGTAGAACTTATTGCAATCTGAGCAGTTGATTTTGTATATACCTGATTTGTTGTTTTCAGGTACTGGGTCTTTCAGGTTGTTGCATAATAAGTTTTTTAAACTGAATTTTTTTTATTGGGGCTAGGGTGATGTATTTATGTATTTATTGTATTTATTTCATGTTGTACTTCTTGAATATCTTGTTGAATTTATGATGCATTCTGGGATGATATGTGAATTTCCTGAACTGTGTCTTGGTTTTTGGTTCTGTTAATTTTGTGGTATCCAATATGTGTTTCTGTTTCTTGAATTTCCAAATTTTCTTATCTATTAATTGTTTACTGTATCCATTAATTGCAGCTATGTTAATCATGTGGTTATATTCTTTGTTGTATTCATTCTTTTTCAATGGGATGTTGACTAGTCTATATGCTAAGCTGTCCAAAACTGCATGTTTGCGGGATGTAGGGCTGTAGCTATCATTCTTGATGTAATTACCTGTTTGTGTTGGCTTCCTGTAGATGCCAAAAGATATGTTATTTAATTCATGGATTATCTTCAAATCTAAGAAAGGTAAGCAGCCATCTTTTTCTATCTCTATTTGAACTTTATTGCTCTACTCTGTATGTTCAATAGTTTTAAGGGATCTTGTATGAATTTGTGTGAAACAATGGCAAAAATATCATCAACATATCTACACCAGTATTTGAAGATGTATGGGAAGGATGATGTAATATGTGTTTCACAGTAGCTCATAAAGAGGTTGGCTAGGAAAGGTGAAAGTGGATTGCCCATTGTTAGGCCCGAGGTCTGTTGATAGAATTTACCATTGAATGTAAAGAAATTTCGATGTATGCATAAATGAGTAAGTTTTGTGAGATCTTCTATTTCTTCTGCTGAAATGTTAGTTTGTATGAGTCATTTCTTGAGGAGTAACGTGAGTTCAACTGTTGGAATACTGGGAAAAAGAGAGGTGACATCAAATGATACTAGTTTGTCTTCTGTGTCCAAATGCAATTTTGAGATCCTGTCTACTAATTCTAATGAATTTTTAATGGCTAGGCTGTGGAACTTTGGCAGTGATGCAAATGTATGTGCTAGATGTTTGGCTAACTTGTAGGTAGGTGCGTCTATGTTGCTGATTATGGGCCTCATTTTATCTCCTGGTTTATGAATTTTCGGCAACGCATAAAGTCTCGGTAATATTACCTGGTCTGGTTTGACTTTAGATTTCTGTATATCAGATAATATCCGGACTTCTTTAAAGGTTCTCTCGAATTCTTCCATACAGAGTTTTAGTGGACTACTTCCCAATTTTGTGAATTCATTGCTTTGTAACATGTTTTCTACTCTAGAGATGTAATCTGATCTATTTAGGATAACTATTTGGTTGCCTTTGTCCGCTTTTGTGTATATTACCGGTTTTGATTTGAGGGCCTTGAATACTTGTTTGGAAGGGAAATTATTTCTAACGTCTTTCTGTATTTCCAAAACGGCTGTCTCACATTGTTTACGTACGACAATTTTTTGTTCTTTTAGGTTACAGGAAGCTATTTCTATGTATGCTATTAAATCATCAGTGTTATTGGAGTAACCTACACATGTTTTTAGGCCTTTATTAAGAAACGAAAGTTCTCATTCGTTGAATGTTTCTGAAGATAGATTTGTTACCTGAGAAGCGCCAGAAATTTCCTGTAATTTTAGGTTGTATGTGTTTGTTTTATTTCTTAAGTTTTGTAATTTCCGTTTTTGTCGAAAAGTTTCTGTTTTCAATTTTCCTATAAAGGATTTCTAGGAAATTTGTTTTGAAATTGTACCAGAGGATGTATCCAAGATTTTTCGTTAGTTTTAGATTTAGAGCGTATGCTTCTAGGTCAAGTGATTCCAATTTAGCATAGTGTTTATGCTTTTCCAGCTGAATTACTTTTTTGTCGGCTGCAAGTTGAGCGTTACTATCATTTTTTAATTTTACTATCCTTCTCACGAATTTTGGTGTGACTTTATGGTATAGACATAGATCTAAAAACCGTACTTCGACACATGTGTTTCTTCTTTTTAGATCCAATTTCAGGTAAAGTTTTATATCACTCCTAGCCCCTTTAAAATTTGAATTAAAAGCAGTTATTTCTGGTCTTACCTTCATGTCCGCCATATTTTTTTGAAATTCCACGTGGTGAACTGGACTGGAAAACGTACCTTTTGATTGACTTGTTGGCCAGATTAATATTATTTGAAGCAAAAGGTTAGAAACAGTGATGTATTTAACATTTGAAAGTAATGAGTCGGTAATTCAACAAACAAACATCACTTAAATTATCCTTACTTGGACATGTTTCGGAGAACATTTTGTCCCCATCGTCAGCAGTTATCCGACTGGTTGGATCAGTGGTTTCTTGAAGTGAGCTAGGTTGTCTGTGAGATGAACTTCCAAACAAAGTTTTCAGGCGGCAAGTTGAAATTTAAATTTTTACATTCAAAATTTTTAGATCTATTCTATACCATAAAGTCACACCAAAATTCGTTAGAAGGATAGTAAAATTAAAAAACGATAGTAAATCTCAACTTGCAGCCGACAAAAAAGTAATTCAGCTGGAAAAGCATAAACACTATGCTAAATTGGAATCACTTGACCTAGAAGCATATGCTCTAAATCTAAAACTAACGAAAAATCTTGGATACATCCTCTGTTACAATTTGAAAACAAATTTCCTAGACATTCTTAATAAGGAAATGAAAGCAAAAACTTTTTGACAAAAACGGAAATTACAAAACTTAAGGGGAGGCATCGGTGGAATTTCGTCAAAAATGACAAAAAGTGACATTTTCCGTTTTTTGCCTTAAAATTATGTTTAAACATTGTAGTTTCAGAATCTGCCGTCAGTTAGGCCCTGGCGCCATTTAAAGAGCCGCTACGTCATTATTTAAATACCAATGTGCGGGTGGGCGTGGCCATTTATATTGCCTTTGCTAGCGAGTTGCAAAGAAATTGATGAAATTCTCACATTTAAAGTACGCGGTTTGATTCTGTAACTATGGTAATGTGCAGAGACATCTTCTGGATGTTTGTGGAAGCTACTCAACCTGACTGCTAAAATTTTTATATATTATTTCCCACTTACTATTCTGAAAGTAAACAAACATTTCCACTGACAAGTAGTGTTTGTGAAATATGGTTCACATTCAATTGAAAGCTGCAGATAGCAGCTTATATTAAATTACTATTGTTTAGAATGGGAATTAAGCCTGATTTAATCTTGTATTGCTTTCTTGTTGCAACAGTAGGTATATAGTTCATACCAGGTTAGGTTAGGAGTACAGGGCTATTTTGAAGCAAAATATAATGAAACTTTAAGGTTTTCTAGCCATAATAGTAAGAAATGATACTAGAAAGCTCTGCTTGAGGTAAATGTTAAGTGAAAACATATTAAAGCCCAAGAGTTAACAATGATTCTAGTAGGTCACCTTTTGATATAAATAGAAGAATGGTTTATGTATTTCTGGGCATTGGTAAGGGTCATATTACTATGCAGAAGTTTTGTATGACCATGGGTATGAATTGCATGAACTATTCTACTTACAATTTCCATCTCATAGACAAAAATAAAGAGATTAGTTAGTACTATTCTATGGGAAAGCTGCATCAAAGGAGAAGCACAGAATGCTAATGAAAGTTTCCATGGAGTAAATGTCACAAAGAAGTTTTTGTATTAAAAGAGAAATTGCAGATTGCAGTGATTGCAACAGTTAGTGAATTTAATATGGGTTATGAAGCTAGTCTAAATGTTAAGGCAAAAGAAAGCAAAGTAAGTCCTGTTAGCAAGAAAATTAGCAGTATTAGGGATAGATGAAAGCTAAAACAAAGTGCTCAAAGTCCATTGAGCAAATGAAAATCTGCCAAGAAGCAGTTAAAAATGACTAAATTAAAAGAAGAAGAGGATAATAAGCTAACTGAGTGGTCTTCATATAGTTCAGGAGAGTTTTGAAACATGGAAAAAATGTTTATATTAAAGCTTCTAACTAGATTTTTCTTTGTGTCCAACTTTCAGCACTTTTAATACTCCTTATAGTCCAGACACTAAAGTTTTCCATGAATTTCTTTAAGTTTTGCATATATGTATATTCCTAGATAAGTTTTCAGTAGAAATTGGTATCATTATGGCTGTATATGAAAACTTAATGATTGGTATTGAAAAAAGAAAATTGAGAAAAATTAAAGTAAATTCTATCATATTCCTTATATTTTCTCCTCCAAAACCATTAGACATTGGCAAATGAGTATATACATATACAGTTTTGTAACTATTATCTAAAGGAACCAGAATCCAAAGTTGGAATCATTTATAACAAAAATTGTAAAGAATATAATATGTCTCCTTATGTAAAGAAATTGCAGCAAAAAATTAAATTATCACTTTTTTGGTAAAAACTATTGTAGATAGAATAATTATACAAAAAAGAGCCAAAGGTAACCACATTAAAGAGAAAGAAGGTAATACGATAGCTGTAGCGCCTGCATATGATGCATGGAGTTTTCAAAGTTAAGAAAGTAGTGTAATTTCTATCTAAATCTTTAAATTCATTTTTCTCCACTTTCAATTTTTTAACATTTTTGTATCTTCAAAATGCTCCAACTTCTGCAGTTCTCAACGAATTTGTATTAAACTTTGCATACATATTCCTAAATAAATGTATAATAAAACTTGGTATTTTTGTTGATTTAAATTAAAGAGTTTATTTATTATTGGATTTCAAATTTCAAAATTGCAAAAAAATTAAGATAAATTTAATATATTCACACATAAAAATTTTTTTCTCCAAAAACACTTGACACACACTTTGAATGTATAGCAACTTTTGTAACTGATGTTCATAGAAACCTGAATGTAACATTTCAAGTTTCTAAAAGAAAAACTGTATAACTAGGGACCTTTTATATAACATACAAAAATCATACTGTAAAAAGCACTAAATATTTTTTTTGAAAAACTATATAAGATAGAAGGATGAATTTTGAATTCTTAACTAGACTCCCTATACCCCGCCTCATGACAAAATTTCAAGCAGTTCTGATGTTAACTCTGGATTTTAGAATTTTTCACAGATGCCTCCCCTTAAGAAATAAATCCACAAACACACACAACCTAAAATTACCGGAAATTTCTTGCGCTTCTCAGGTAAAAAATCTATCTTCGGAATCATTCAACGAATGAGAACTTTCGTTTCTTAATAAAGGCCTAAAAACATGTTTAGGTTACTCCAATAACACTGATGATTTAACAGCATACATAGAAATAGCTTCCTGTAACCTAAAAGAACAAGAAAAAATTGTCATACGTAAACAATGTGAAACAGCCATTTTGGAAATACAGAAAGACGTTAGAAATAATTTCCCTTCCAAACATGTATTCAAGGCCCACAAATCAAAACCGGTAATATACCCAAAAGCGGACAAAGGCAACCAACTAGTTATCCTAAATAGATCAGATTACATCTCTAGAGTAGAAAACATGTTACAAAGCAATGAATTCACAAAATTGGGAAGTAGTCCACTAAAACTCTGTATGGAAGAATTCGAGAGAACCTTAAAAGAAGTCCGGATAATATCTGATACAGAAATCTAAAGTCAAACCAGACCAGGTAATATTACCGAGACTTTATGCATTGCCGAAAATTCATAAACCAGGAGATAAAATGAGGCCCATAATCAGCAACATAGATGCACCTACCTACAAGTTAGCCAAACATCTAGCACATACATTTGCATCACTGCCACAGTTCCACAGCCTAGCCATTAAAAATGCATTAGAATTAGTAGACAGGATCTAAAAATTGCATTTGGACACAGAAGACAAACTAGTATTATTTGATGTCACCTCTCTTATTCCCAGTATTCCAACAGTTGAACTCATGTTACTCCTCAAGAAATGACTCATACAAACTAACATTTCAGCAGAAAAAATAGAAGATCTCACAAAACTTACTCATTTATGCATACATCGAAATTTCTTTACATTCAATGGTAAATTCTATCAACAGACCTCGGGCCTAACAATGGGCAATCAATTTTCACCTTTCCTAGCCAACCTCTTTATGAGCTACTTTGAAACACATATTACATCATCCTTCCCGTACATCTTTAAATACTGGTATAGATATGTTGATGATATTTTTGCCAATGTTCCACACAAATTCATACAAGATTCCTTAAAACTATTGAACATACAGAATAGAGCAATAAAGTTCAAATAGAGATAGAAAAAGATGGCTGCTTACCTTTCTTAGATTTGAAGATAATCCATGAATTAAATAACATATCTTTTGGCATCTACAGGAAGCCAACACAAACAGGTAATTACATCAAGAATGATAGCTACAGCCCTACATCCCGCAAACATGCAGTTTTGGACAGCTTAGCATATAGACTAGTCAACATCCCATTGAAAAAGAATGAATACAACAAAGAATATAACCACATGATTAACATAGCTGCAATTAATGGATACAGTAAACAATTAATAGATAAAAAATTTGGAAATTCAAGAAACAGAAACACATATTGGATACCACAAAATTAACAGAATCAAAAACCAAGACAGTTCAGGAAATTCACATATCATCCCAGAATGCATCATAAATTCAACAAGATATTCAAGAAGTACAACATCACCCTAGCCCCAATAAAAAAATTCAGTTTAAAAAACTTATTATGCAACAACCTGAAAGACCCAGTACCTGAAAACAACAAATCAGGTATATACAAAATCAACTGCTCAGATTGCAATAAGTTCTACATAGGAAAAACCAAAAGAAGTTTACATATTAGGTTACAGGAACATATGAGATGCATGAAATACAAACAAATAGAAAAATCAGCAATAGCTCACCATTTCTGGTTTACCAATCATGAAATTGTACCAAATATAAAGCTATTAAAATCAGCCAGTAATGCAGCCGAACTCGATGTTTGGGAAAAGTTGCTAATTATAAAAAACAAACAGTATACTTTAAATTTCGAATTGCCGCCTGAAAACTCTCTTTGGAAGTTCATCTCACAGACAACAGATGCCGCCACAGACAACCAGCTCACTTCAAGAAACCACGGATCCAACTAGTCGGATAACTGCTGATGATGGGGACAGAAGTTCTCCGAAACATGTCCAAGTAAGGATAATTTAAGTGATGTTTGTTTTTGAATTACCGACTCATTACTTTCAAACTAATGAGGTGTTTAAGTAGTGGCCTGACATATAGTTATTTTAGTTAAGATTGGTCTGAAAACACACACTTAACTCTGTTCCTTTGTCAGTGTTATTTAAATGTATGCTTGGCTTTACCATATATGTTGTGTAAACTGTAGGCTAGACTTGACTCAAATAATTAAAAAAAAGTACTATACCATTGTCACTTTGAAGTTCTGTGGCACTAGTGAATAGTTGTACAGTCTGTGAGGTTTAAGTTGGCATATTCTCTACTATCCTTGTCTAACACAGAATGCTGTCCTTGTCTAGCACACGTGGGCGGGTCAGCAACCACTGCTTTGTAGTGATTCGAGGAAAGTAGACGCTTGCAACCCCCACTCCATTCTGTGTTGATTAAAGGTTGTCAGTGGCGTATGAGCGATAGAACCGTGGATTTATTGTTTTGTGGATTTACACGACACACACACAAAAAAAAAAAAAAGTTTTCATTGTTGCAACATATGGATATAATGTTGAATTATTTTCTTGTAGTTTTAGTTATGTTTGTGTTGTTTCAAGTTGAAACCCAAGGGAAAGTTCTAAAATCAGGTTCTAGGGAAATTGTCGTCAAAAGTTCAGAGTTTCTTCAGTGATGAATGTGAAGGTTTTAAATGTGGAAAGCCGACTATTTCAGTGACGAGTATCGTTGAGAGAACTGCTGCTGCTACAGGTATTTCTTCTCGTTCTGTTCTACGAATTTAAAAGAACACAAAAATGCAGAAGCTAGCGGCGGTAGACTACAAACACTAGGCAAAAAGCGCCCTAATAGAAGACGGCGAAAAACAGAAATTGATTCATTCACAGCGCCTGCTATTAAGCGAACAATCTATTCGCTGTATCGTACAGCCTTTCTGCCTAGTTTTCTGGACATATATGAGACTTTAAAAGCTAAAGACTTACTTAAAGGAAGCATGTGGTCCTTAAGAAAAATTCTTAAAAAGCTTAATTTCAGTTACAGTAAAAATTCACAAGGAAGGCACTTTTTAATGGAACGAATGGATACTGTTTCTAAAAGATTTAAATTTTTAAGACAAATGAAAGAAATGAGATCTACAGATAGGGTAAATTTCTACTACTACTTTCTGGAGTATTTTTTGGATGATGAGCAACTCAATCTACTCTTAGACGAGTGCTGGTTCGAGCTGAAAGGGTGTCAACATGCATGCAATGGGGTTCTGAGCCTCTAAATCAGTTTGTGGAAATCCGACAATATTAAAAAAAAATGTCTGGTCTGCCATATCACGTCAGCAAATAACTGGCCCAATTTTCTTAGAAGGAAGACTAAACACTTGGCGATACAGGAAGGAAATATTATCTGAGTTTCTTGACCAACTAGATGAATATGAAAAATCCAATGGCTATTCCAGCAGGATGCTGATCCTGTACATACTGCCAGTTGCTCATCATCCAAAAAATACTCCAGAAAGTAGTTGTAGAAATTTACCCGGACTGGTAGGTCTTGCTTTTACAACTGTGTGATTTTTATATGGGTAGAATTGTAGCATCTTCCTGACTGCCATATGGCAAGAACTGATGGAAAGTACCATCTGCCTAACTAGCTGCCGTAAAGATGTCTTACACCTTTCTGTCATATTATTTATTGCTTCTAGATTGGGACAAGTCACTTTATAGCATAGAGTGTCTCTCTTGTTGCGAGTAACTGATCCTGTATATTGGAAATGTTTGAAGTACCTGTAGGTTTTAAAAGGCATAAAGATACCAACATTAATAAAGACATTTTCATTAAGCATGAGGATGACAAAACATTTATATCATATACTGATAACAGGTAAAATGTTTATGTTGCAAACCAAAGTATGTCAATTTGATAGTATTTGGACACTTTTGACTATGTTATGCTCCAAGGGACTTGAGCGACTGGACAGAAACCAGGAGATCCGTGGTTTAAATCCCGGCCATGGCATTGAATTTTTCATGTTGACTCTATCTATCAAAAACCTTAGCCTATATATGGTTAGTGTGAAGAAATGATTAATTTCCATCTATTAACTAAAATGCAAACTTTTATTTTGTTTCTAATTTAACTATGGCATTGCTACAATTCACATCCTCCCAAATTTAGCAGTTTCAGCAATTAAAAACAAAGGAAGACAGCATTTATCATTAGTAAGCAATTCCTCTTCTTAAAACAATTTTCTTTAGGAGTAGTCCTTCCTTTATTTATTTCTGCCACTGATAATTATGCTTGTGTGTGTTCCTGTGTGTTAGAGAGGAAATAATTGAGGGGAAGAGAGAGAGAGAGAGGGAGAGAGAGAGAGAGTGAATTAATAAGTTGCATAAAATGACAAATACTTACCAAAAGCAAATCCATATTTTGAAAATAGTTAGTTCTTGTTTTATATCCTGGTTTTGATAGCTCATGTACAAGGTGAATAGCTGCTTTGGGAAGTTCTGCAGACAATGTATGGCGAAAGCTTATGATAGAGGAAACCAGGTACTCAATGTGACAATCTACAAATGTAATTACTGCTTCAAGAAAAAAGAACTTCTGAGTACGGAGGAGGACTGATATCATTTGTAATGCAGGCATGTAAACTCGTGGCCATTTGGTGCAAGTCCAGTGTTTATACTGAAAAAAAAAAAGAAAACAAAATATTTTGAATATTCATTTCAACACCAAATTTATGTATCAAGCAAATACATTAGCTTTAAACAGATTGTTTTCTTTGAGAGGAAAGGGAAACATTTCATTCAGGGATGGGAGGCTTCATAGCAAGGAGAACAATTAAACAAAGAAGGGTACATATGCAAGTATTTTGAAGATTAGTCCAGAATAGTACGCTGTACTAATAAGTGAATAACAGAATATTGTGGAGGATCTTCTGTTCAGACTTGGAAGACTTAATAGCTGGGTACAAAACAGGAGTTCAAACACACATTTTCATAACAGTTCTTGTCTTCCCTTCATACACGAAGCATTCAATATAATGTTTGTGACAACACGGCAAATTAGATCAATATGTGTGCTTTACTGATATGTGGATAGTCTTTACCCAACATTGTGATGCAGCAATTATGTCTCAAGGACACTGGGAGGTTGGTGCCGACCAACCAGGCATGAAGAGATAAGGAAATGCAGTATGGCTTTCACCCAATGCAAACACTAGAAGCATTATCGAGAGATGACCAAAATCTTTTGAAAGCTTTCCTTCTCCCCAAATCTCCACTTTTTTAGAACTCTGGAAAATAATGGCAACTAATAATTAAGCATTCTTGTTTATTCTTTTTATTTAACATCCTCCAACATTAGTTACATCAGACGATGAAGGGACCTCTTGAATGTACGGCACCCATGCTTCACCCACACCACAGAGGCAGGCAATTATTCTTGTGAATTAATGAATGCATTTGTAGCAACTGTTGTAAAACAAAGAACAAGTCTTTAAGACCGGAAAAATTTAAAAGTGTTGTTTAGTGTCATTAATCGACTCCCTTTAATTGTAATTTATCAAAACAACACTGTTTTCAACACTTCCAAGTAAGGAAGTAAATGTTCTGCTGTTCTAGCATTTGTTCCACAGGACTAGGCAGCCACCAGAGCAAGCAGCATTTGCTGTGTTTCACAGTCTGCTGCAAGAAGGTGGATGAAACTTTGAGATAGGATATGGATTGCTGCAAGGCGAAGTATAGATTATCCATGTGTCTTGCAGAGGTTAAATATAAGACTCTCTTGGTGGAAGAAGAAAGGGATCCCTTTTGAATTATCACTGAATGTAGAGCTTTGTTTTCAATCCCTGTTGGTGCACTAGCTGTTAGCAACCATTGCAAAGATGTCGTAATTTGGTTACACAGGTAACAAACAAGAAAGAGGTAATTGATGCTCATTGATTGATATTGGTTACAGAACTGCATAAGAACTTCAATTGGAAAGAATTTTCTTGAATGAATTTGCATTTAGCACCAGAAGTAGGACTTCCACTGTGTTTGTTTACACATGTGGAGGGATTTTTTTTTTTTTTTTTTTTTTTTTTTTAAGTAATTGATGTCCTCCAACGTTAAGTCATATCGGACGAATGTGGAGGGATGCACTACAACAGACACTATTTGGCCATTTGTGCAAAAAGTGGCTGAATGAACATTACTGTTTGGGCATTTATATCATGAAATGGGGCAGGTATGCTGGAATGCATTCAAGGAAATCTGAACAGCAAACCAAATTGTCACACAGCCACATGTGTTCCAGAATGTAAATCAGAAAGAGTTATAAGACATATTCCAATCTGCCATTCTGGGCCTGCAGGATGATGGAAGCCAGAAGGGCAAGTCGTTGGCCTGCTGCACTACCACAAGTTAGAGGGCTATGATATTGGACCTGTCTGGCCTTGTGGAACTGGCTTGGTCAATTATTTGATCAAAATTTGATGTCCTGGTGGAAGAGGTCATCATGGATCTTGCCCAGCAGTGTGTGCATGTGTGTACCATATGACATGCCAGATGTCTGTCTTATCAAGCCTGAAGGTAAAACTATGGGTTCATCCTCCTGGCCAGTGACTTTAGAAGTAGTGGCAGCCTCCATGTGCTTGACCTGGAAAACGAAGCTGCTCTTCAGCCTTGTCACCACCCATGACCCAGATTATGTTGTCATTATCTTCAGGAAGGCCTTGTCACCACCCATGACCCAGATTATGTTGTCATTATCTTCAGGAAGACCACCAACCCCCAGAAGTCATCCACGATAACAGGCGGAATGTGCTGCCTGGCTGGCTCTTGATGATGATTGCACACCAAATCATATTTTGATGACAGTTTAATATCCTCTGGATATTAACTACTTCATGAAACACAGCTTCGACATCTGTGGAGACGTCAGAACAGCTGAGCTCAGCCTATTCTGCTTCTATACTGGAAGGTGGATATGCCGGAAGCTCAGTTCCATCTGTTGAGAAACCTCCGTCACAATTGGATCAGGAATATTAGAGCACTCGATCTTAGAGTTTAGGCCTTCCGATGAGTCAATTTCCAGCATAAAGTGCCCTGGTCGGTAGATGGTTTGGCCATAACCAGACATTGGTTTAGCCATTTCTGCCCTGTTGACATTGGCAGAAGATCTTATACTTCTCCCCGTTGGAGGGGGCTCACGACAGTTGGATAAATAGCACCAGTGCTGGTACTGGTTTTGTGTCCTGCCTTATAGCAAGAAAGGAGGATGGGATATTAAGAGTGGGCATTTTGCAGTGCAACCAACTACATTGGACTGCGCATTTAGTTGCAGCTCAGGCTGCTAAAAAGCACAACTTACAGAGGGCTGAAAACCTAAGTACACTTAAAAATCATTCTAGGCATTGGATATGGCCTTGTGGTCTACTTTGTTGTTGGTCAGCAGGAAGTACAAAAGAAGTGGCTCAGAAGGACACTTGTAAGTGAAAATTATATCAGCCAATCAGGAGCACTGATATAAAATTCAACCGCCAGGCTCACTTAACCAATGGAAATGCGACTGAAGATAGTTGCCTGCTGTCTGTGGAAAGCTCTTTTGTAAACCATCCTCTCTGTCCTCAATGTAGCCTCTGTACCCAGTCAATGAGTAACCTCCACATGTGATGTACTCAGATAACAGCTATAAATATGCTAGTGAGAGAGCATTAGTTGATTAGGAAACAAATTCTATTACCAATAACTGACAATGTATGAAACATATGCTGAACATAAAGAATTCTTCCTGTATATAGTTAAGTATGTATAAGCTCAGAGAAAATACTCTAAATGCTTCTAAAGGCTTTCTCTGGAAATCAATATCACTTTTGGACCTACTGAAAATCTGCTTTTACTATAAATTCAAATCTATGTATCTAAGAAGGTAGAGGATATTAAGAGAAGATATAGTTTGAAAATCCATAAACAGAATTATCAATAAATCAATTTTCAACAAAACTTGAGTTAATAGGATTTTCACAGAAGTCCATCATATTTTTCCAGACAAAACTTAATCTTTTCACCGATATGGACGTCATATGACATCCAAGTTAAAAGCCCCAAACCGATATGGACATGTATAGACATCCTGCGCATACATGGATTTAATGCTTATTTAAGGGCAATTATTTTAATCTTCCTATTTTACAATAAATTTAAATTAGTTCTATAAGAGATGAAAACTTACCCTTAAAGGTTTCTTTTTGAATGGTATGCCTCAAAACCTGGATAGACACATAAGGGCACATCTTCAGATTCATAGCAATTACTACTAGTTTCCTTGCGAACTTCTTGTTCACGACACACTAGACCTTTTCGAAATGGTCGCGACTTATTGGTTGTGGGAGGTATCCTTTCAGGAAGGTGTTTTCTCTCAAGTATGAGGGCGCTGTAGTGGTGGATTTCTTACTCCTAGTATGAAGAGGCCTAAATTAGGTTATGAGCTATTGATATATGTAAGTACAGGTAGGTCATTGTCTTGAATGAGTTTAGAGCTCTGCAAATTACTAAACAATTGTGTGAGGTTACATCCAGCTGGTGTCAAAATACTTTTTATAATATTTTACTGTTTTTCATAAAGAGGGATAGCTTATGATAACTGATCCACCTCATCCATATTTGACCCATTATTTCCCCTAAAAAATGGAGCAGCTATCATGCCATCTGTATACCAGTAAATGTCTACTGTAGGTTAACAAACAAATAACACATACACTGTCCACTTCTGAAGTCTCCTCTTAGGCTCTAAATTGCCTTTAGAGGTCAGGACTTCCTTCGCCCTACTCACATATATATATATACACACATTTGTTTCCATATAACAATGAGAGATGCTAAGTAGCAGAAAAAAAATTTGTGAAAATGTCAGTTGGCTGACTGTCAGAAGTTAGCTGTTCACCAGAAAGTACGTCTATTTGTCTATACATAAGTCTATGTGTATGTGGGTTATTTTGATCGCTGCACAATGTTGATTTTTCACGAACACCTGAAGGAAGCGGGTGATTTTCTTCCTCACTGCTACCTATTTCAACACCTTCCTCATAATCACCATCAATATCCAAGTCATGTCAAACATCAAAAAGTTCTTCACATTTTCTTTCAGAAGCCAGCACACATCCTACGCAAGCTTATTTGCTACACTACTAGGATAAGCCATGGTCTACACTGAAATTTAACAATATCAAATGTGCTATTCATCTAATTCTCGATAGCTATAAGAAATCACTCTGTACACCCACTCAGGATGAACAAACACTGAGCGAAAACTGCAGCATAAGGTTGGCATAAACTTCAGTTGTGAAATACTGTAATAAGAGGCATATAGAGATGCTGACAGAGAGGTTTGTTTCTTTCCAGCACGTTTTTCACACAACATACATAGTGATTTTCGCTTGGTTAGTATAAACTAAAGCCTAAACCTTGAACCAGAGAACTTGCTTACGCAGCTACACATATTGTGACTTTGTGGGTTTGTAGAATTTAAAGTCCAATTTGCAGAAATTCAAATCGATCTTTATTTGCGTACAAATACACTCACAGTAGCAGTATTACATCACATACACAATCTACCACGGTCAATGATCACAACAAACAGCGTTCTGATTACACCTGTTTACATCAGCTCTCGTTACAACACTTCAATGCTGTTTACTACTACTGCTCTATTTGCGACTCCTCTGACGTGTCACAATCTCTTATATATACCTCCATTGATAATTTCTAGACTGTTCTAAAACAAACCAGAAACCGAATAATCTCTATCAATCAAGAAGTCACTATAAATTTCCATTTATCTCACTTATCTGTGTCGGTAAGTCTTTTATCTCTGCTATCTTTATCTGCTGGCTCTTTGTGTACACAAGCCACGCTATCTTAGATAACGGGTTCGCGACAATATATACTGCCGTTTGTATGCGGACAAAATAAAATTACTCTAATATTAGGTGTGTTTGACACAAAGAACAGCTTTTGCTATCGTAAAACAAAGTAAAATTTCAATGATTTAATTGTAAAACTATTTGTAGTCGGTTTACTGACACTCATCACTTACTTTTCTTATATTATTGAGGGACTAGTTTCAAAGGCTATTTATTGCCTCCAACTAGTCCCTCAATAATATAAGAAAAGTGAGTGAGTGAGTGTGTGGTGTTTTAGGGCCCGTCGACAACATGGTCATTTGGGCCCGAAGTCAACACTAAAACCTAAAAGCTTATAAGAAAAAGTAAGTGACGAGTGTCAATAAACCGACTACAAATAGTTTTACAATTAATTTTGACGTCACTGTTACTAAATTCCTCCAAACACACATAATTTCAATGATTTATTAATACACTCTCTAATTATTTGTACATAAGCATTATCAGGATAATTTGTCATTCAGGTAGTTTTGTAAAGACAAATGATTTTGAGCATAGGTACTTCCTAGCAGTAATTTTAAAAGCATTAAAATTATCCATGTTTCCTGTAACGTCATTAGGAACAGCATTACATATTTTGATGGTTGCACAATACACACCTTTCTGAAAGCAAGAAAGTTTAGTGCTTAAGGTGTTGCACTGGGATGTTACACTTCTGTTTAATATTTATTCTATGAATTTCATTGTTTTTTTTATAAATGAAGCCCAACTGCATACAAGGGATACATACAGGCAGCAATTACAAACAAATTTAATATAATTTTATGATGCATTCATATTTAAACCTTTTTGGTCTAGAATATTCTTTTCCTTTTTTTCATGGAATATTATTATTCAAATCCCAAAAATATATTAAAATAAGGTGGTTATAAAACATTTTCATTTAAATGACATTGAAAACATGGAGACTATTTTTAATTTTATTAATGTATACTAAACAGTGTTTCTTTACTTAAAAGTTGTTGAACATTTTAAATGTAATTATAATTGTTATAGGTAATTCTTCTCTGGCTTTTAAGTATAGTTTTATAGCAGCAGAAAATTGCAAGATATTGGATATGAGTCAAACTACTCTATGCTATTAAGATAGCCTCTAATTCATGACCAGAAATACGCTATTGATAGTGTGGCTATACACGTTGGGTGTTCTATGTTGCCTGTCGTTTGGAACAGAGTGGGCCCACATTAACTAATCAGTGATATAACATGCTTGGAAGATGATGGGGCAAGTAGAAGCGCACAGTTTGAGACATGTACTGATGGCAGCAGTGTACTATGTCATTCCAGCTGGTTTCAAATGGAATTACTGTGCAGATAGCAAGTTAGTTAGTTTTGTTCACTGTAGGAATATACAATATTCATGGCTTCGTCAAATTTATACCCATAAAAATAATACAATTCCTTTGAGTAATACAATTATGAATATAGTAGTTAAATAATACAATAGTTATTAACAGAACAATAATACAAATAGTAATTAAGAATAATGCAACTTAGGTCACACAATTTTTAATGTTTTACATTTTTAAGACCTAGACTGTATGAAACATTATAACTTTTACCAAGAAAATCAATATTTGCTTTATTATTTCATTTTAATTCTTAGAAACTCATCTGTTGTCTGTGGCATTATTTTTAGTAAGATATTGTCACCCAATTAACGGAAGGCAGGACCAACTGGCAGCTGAGTAGGGGACAGGAACCGTTCAGGCCACGCCTACCCATTTATCTCTGTGGCACCAACTTAAGGGATTGTTAGAAGGCCACCGTACCATCTCTTTCCCCTCCCCTTGACGTCTGGAAATATCGGAATAATTGTGCGAGCTGCGAACCTTCCAGAAACAGTGATCTTCCTATATAAGGCTGCAGTGGACAAGTCAGTTCAGTTCTTGGCGAGCAGCCGGGGGAGCGTCGTGCTAGTGAACGGATTGGAAGACTGTGTACGTGCATTGGAGTTGTACGTAATTGCGAGTGCAGAGTGGACCTGTGACAGACGAACTGGTGAATTGTAATTTTGTGCGCTACGTAATTCTATGTAATCGGCAAGTGTTCCAACTGTAACTCGGTGGAAATAAAGAACATTTTCAGTTTGTGCAATTGGACAAACAATATAAACAGTATAAAAACATATTTACAGATCATCAACTTTGTACAAACATTTATCCATTAAAAGGTATTTTAATTTGTTTTGAAATTGCTTCGTACCATTTAATGCTCTAACTGATGTTGGCAGTCTATTAAATAAAATCTGTCCCATTATAAAAACATCTCTATCAGTAGATCGTTTAGAAGTACAGTCTCTAAAATAGTCATTGTTGTGTCTGGTATTATAATTGTGTACATCAGCAGTCTTCACATTTACCTTACTTACAACAAAAAGAATTGCTTTATATACATATAGTGAGTATAGTGTGAACATTTTGTTTTGTTTGAAAATATCTACACAAGAATCAGTAATTTTTAAGTTAAAAATTATCCTAATACACGTTTTCTTAGAATGAATACTCTGTAAAGATGTACCCTTGGACAACTTCCCCATATTTCAATTCCATATGATAGGTATGGGAAGATAAGACCATAATAAATATTTTTTAGTAGTTTGGTATCACCGATTGGCTTAAAATGCCTAATTAGAAATATTGATTTACTAATTTTTTTTACATAGATAATTAATGTGACTACACCATGTCAATTTATTGTTCATATAAAGCCCTAGGAATTTATGGCCACTTACAACCTTTACGCTAGAGTTATCTATCTGTAGATTGATGTTAAAGTGAGTCTTATTTGTCAGGCTAATTTGCATTGATGTGGTTTTTTCCATGTTGCATTTGAGGTTGTTTTTGTCAAAATAATTTAACAAACATTCTCCCAGAAAGCTCATATCCTGAATTAAATTCTTGTTATTTACAGCAGAGCAGATGACAGTTGTATCATCTGCATAAGATATTATACTTGCATTGTGAGTAGTAGGTAAATCATTTATACACATAATGAACACATAATAAGTATAAGTTTTTTCCTTATGCTTAATATGCTCTTTTACATAGATAAGCACCCCGCCATTTTTATAGGATGTGCGACAAAATATACCTGATAGTTCAAAATTTGAGAAACTATAAAGGTTTTTTTCATGCTCATTAAGCCAGTGTTCTGTTAAGCGTAGTACACTTGTATCTTTTAGCTCGAGCTTTAATAGAATATTCAGTTCTTCCGATTTATTCTTAAGAAAAGAAAAGAAGATGATGATGAAGAAGAAAACAATGGCGTAGTTTCCAATTGAACCTACTGGATCTGAAAGGGTGAAACACATATACAGAAATTATAAAAATGCTAATGTACTCACCTTCCTAAATTCACCTGTCAATAGAGCTGAGTAAGCCGATTTATTTCTCTGAGGCAGCAAACTCAGCGTCAATCTATCCATAATCTGGCAGGAAACCATACTTTGAGAAAATGGTGTGGTAGCCAAAAGAAATAGAATATACATCAAAGAAACCGCTATGTCAAAGAGAACTGGTAGCTGTAAAACAAATATGATATTCAATACTTCTACACTGCAAGTAAATGTAAACAGAATATAAAGAAAAAAATAACAGAAGATATTACACACTAAACATGCTAAAGGTGCAATCTGATAATTTTACTTAACAAGACATTCAGTAGAATTTATTAAAATAATACATATTAGTATGTATTAATCATTAGTAAAATAATTGTCTAATGATAAACAATTGACATTTTTTAAACTCATGGACTAATAATTTAAATTTATTTTTATCTTGTCGGTACACATGTTTCTGATACAGGTTTACATTTCCAGCTGTTCTGAATATTTAGTTTATTGCTGACAGTCGAAAAGGTTATACATGTTATTTAAGTATAGAGCAAATGTTTATTTATTTTGCATTAAATTTTGCTTGAATGGAATAAACTGCAACACCATATTTGAAATGTTGTCTTTGGCAAATCTGTTATGAATAAGACAAGAGTTTATGATTGGTAGAAACTTTTCAAAGAGGTGGAAAAGGAGATGAAGACAACTGCTTTGAATGCCCATGCATATTAATTACAAACAACAATGTGTAAGAATTAAAGAAAATGGTTCTGGAAAATCGTCAAATCACCATCAAAGAGAAAGACCAGAACTGTGGCAAAACTATTTGTGGAAATTACATAATGCTCCTGCTCACATCTCAATGCTTCTTTGTGAATTTTTGGCACAAAACAAAATCATTAAGTTGCCTCAGTCTTCGCATTTGCCAGACAAGGCCCCCACCAATGACTTCTATTCCCAAGGTTGAAGCATAAAGGGAAATCAATTTGCCACCAATGATGAGATAAAAATAATATTGCTGAAGGAGATGAACAACATAACCAAAAGTGAGTTTCAAAGTGCTTCCCAGACTGGAAAAAGCACTGGCACAAGTGTATTCAATCTGAGAAAGATTATTTTGGAGACAAAGTTGATGTTAATGAATAAATAAAGATTCTTTAAGATAAAAGAAAATTCCTGTTTATCTTTTTTGTCTCTAAATTCCCTAGTTGTGCCACTATCGTGGTGTTAGGGGATTTTTATTCCTCTATCACTTTTAAGGTCAGGCTTGAGGAACCAAAACTTTGGATCCGATAGAGAACCACGATAGGTGATTACCCAATGCCTGGTGTAAAGGTGAAGGAAGTGTTTTTTTTTTTTTTTTTAAAAATTTGCGTCCTCCAACGTGAATGAATTGGATGAAATGATGCTCAAATGATTCCAGGGTTCATGGAGCTTAGAGTTACCCGACATTCGTCTTTCAGGATAAGGGAAAACCCCAGAAAAACCTTATCCAGATAACTCACCCTGACCGAGATTCGATCTCGGGACCTCTTGAACGTGAGGCAGACATGCTACCATCTACGCTACCGAGGCGGGCATGTGAAGGAAGTGGGTGATATATATGAGGGTGAGATGAATGATAGGAAAGACGATGGAACAACTGCTGGAATGCTGACAGGGGAAACCGGAGAACCCAGAGAAAACCCATCCCAGTGCCATGTTGTCTACCACAAATCTCACTTTGCAGTTGCCTGGGATCGAATCCAGGCCGCCTTGGTGACAACCAAGCGGTCTAACCACTCAGCCATGGCGTGGCCCTAGTTTATCATGTTTTGAATATCCCAGGTGGAAGCAAACTTACTAGATTCCTTCTAATATGCACTTCACAGAAGTATTTAAAAGAAAGTTTAAGACATATTGTTCTTGGATAAATAAAAAAAATTAATTTCAAATTAATTATAAATAAACTACAACACTTGGTAACCAACTTCACTTATCTGGTTTAAAATTGTCAAAATCCTCTGGGACTGGTTTCGTGATGTTACCAGCATATCCTCAGCCAGCAGACTCATTAACCTTTTTCATTACTACTGGTAGATGACAGATAGATTGCTATTGTGCTGCCGTTTACATAAAAACAAAACAAAATTATTGACCTAATTTACTGGTGCCATTTCAAAATTCATCACCCAATTTTTATTTTTCAAAATACATATTTTTGTCCACACCATCATTGGTCCATTCAATTTTAAACCAGTTGTAGTTGGTTACCAGTGAAGTTGGTTACTAGTGTTGTAGTTTATTGATACTATTTGGATTGCTTCACTGTCAGTAGCTTCAGTATTTTACAAAATTCAAATTAGAGTCAACATGAAAAATTCAATGCCACAGCCAGGATTTGAACCACGGATCTCCTGGTATTATTTAATTTTTCATGTTGACTCTATCAAAAACCTTAGCCTATATATGGCTAGTGTGAAGAAATGACTAATGTCCATCAATTAACTAAAATTCAAATTAGTTGTTTTATTCAATGAGAATGTAGGACGACAATAGTATGTTACCTGTCAGAAAAGTACAGTAATATATTTCTGACATAGTCTCTTGTAACGTGTGATATCACACTGAATTTTTAAATAGTTAACCCTTTAAAAGACATTCTAAACACATTTCTGCAGATATATGTTACTATACAAGTTGGCAACCTTCCAGACAGGTTGAGATGGGTTACACATTCTGCTTCTGGTGATAAACAAAACATTGCCTATCTCACTACTACCCTTCATCTGAAGTGTGGCTGATGTTCCCCATCTCACTCACTTGTCCTTTATCCAAATAAATGCAACGAAAAAGTGATGTCATACTTTAGTGAATTAACAAGTACAACTGGCAAGCAATTGGTCTATATTACTTCAGTGTAAAATGAAAGGAATATCTTCAGCAACCAATAAGGGCCTAATGATGTAGCTGTTATGTGTTTACCTGTGAGAAAGATGGTTTGACTGATTACATTACAGCAGTATCAGTTACAAAACACATTTACATTTAATACTTAACAAGCTGACAAAACTAGTGTAATTAGGGTGTTTTTTTTTTTTTTTTGTAATTTACATCCCATAACGCTAAGTCATATCGGACGATGAATGGAATGGCTGAAATGATGCTCAAATGAGCCCGGGGTACATAGAGCTTAGAGTTACCCGACATTCGTCTTTCAGGATAAGGGAAAACCCATGAAAAACCTTATCCAGGTAACTCACCCTGACCGAGATTCGGACTCGGGACCTCTGGATAGATAGGGTGTTAAGCTTACAAAATGAATCATTGGCAGATTCAATATGGAATTATTATTAGGTAGCTAACATGAGCCATTTGTTTAAGCTTATGAGACCTGCCACTGACCAAAAGTTAAATGTGTTTACGTAGTGACCTCCAACTGGTACGGAAAGTGAAAAAGAACCCCTGCTAACTACAATGTTGCCAAAATGTCTTGTTTTATGTTTTTGAACAATCTAGAACATCTCTCTAGGAAATGGAGACAGAAAAATGGAAAGTTACAAAATCTTACACAAATATAAATATTTGTTACTAAATCTCCGCTTAACTTAAGAAATTGATGTTAATATTTCTTTCTTCTTTCTAATGAAGATCAATTTCTAAGGCAAATCGCATTCGTCCTCAGTTCAAAACAAACTCTGTTGTCAAGGAAATCTGGGTTACCATGTTTTTTCTTTTGTTATGTTATATTTTCAGCATTACCAACATCTGAAGACGAAACAAACCTAAAAACAGAATCAACTGCCGGTATGTCAAAATTCACTACGTGATGTTTATTTTTTAAAATAAATAACTTTTGCCAAACTATTAAATCTATAGGACCATTTAATTGTTTCAATAATTTAACTTCAGGATTTATTTCACGGTTAAATGACCAAAAATGATCTGCTATGGCCGATTTATCAATTTGTTTATATTTAATGTTCCGAAAATGTTCTTTCTTTCTGGTTTTCAAACTACGTTTCGTCTTTCCAATATAAACTGATCATAATCTAAACAATTAAATTGATAAATACTAGATTTTTTATTATTAGGAATTTTATTTTATTTAGAAAATTTTAGTAAATTTTTAATACTATATTTATTTTGAGGAACTAAAGTTATACCAACTTCATTAAAAAAAATTTGAAAATGTTTTTTAACCCAAGGATGGTAAGTAAATTTTTTAAAATTATAATCGTCTTTTATTTTTTTAAGAGTAGCAATATCATTAACAGTTTTTTTATATTTAAATTTTTCAATCTTCTTTTGTATAAAATCTTTATTAAAACCACTAATTAAAGCAGTATAAATAATATGTTTATATTCTTTATTAAATTCATCTTTATTCAGGGGTATATTTATTAATCTATAAATCAAACTATTAAAAACAGCAAATTGATGTGAAAAAGGTTTAAATTTTTTTTATTTCTTATATAATTATCAATATGGGTAGATTTCCTATAAATACCAAAATTTAATTTGTTATTATTTCTTATTATTTTCAAATCTAGAAAAGGAAGAAATCCATTAATTTCAGTTTCTAATGTGAATTTTATAGCCTTATCTATACAAAATTTTACAAAATCTGTTTCAAATAGGGAGATCTACAACTCGTGTAAATTAAACTTGCTTCCCAAAATAAATTTCTGGTTCTAAAATACGAACATTCAACACTCCTGCTCAAGTAGTGTTCAACAGAGCTTGCAGTGATCTTACTAGTAGTTGGTTCAGTTGCAGATGAATCTGTATAATAATGCATACTATTTCCATTTCTTGAACCCAGTCTAAAAATGGATAAAATTATCGTTTCTTAAATGTTATTTGGTCATCTAAAGTGAGATTAAATAATGTATGAGAGAGAGAGAGAGAGAGAGAGAGAGAGAGAGAGAGAGAGAGAGAGAGAGAGAGAGAGAGAAAGAGAAAGAGAGAGTGCATACAAATGTGTGTGCGCAAAGAAAGAAAAATCTAAGTCCTTATATAATGAGTTGACCAATGTTGCTATAAACTGCTATGAGAGTTTACTGATAGTTCAAAGTACCTGAGAACATCATCCAAGATTCCAAGGTGGTAGTGGTTCCAAACCTGAAAAGTCCCTTAGGTGTGCACTTCGTTAAGAATATTGTTTTTATAATCATTACCTTCTTTGGTCAAATTTAAAAATAAGTCTTATTTTAATACTAAAGTTAATATACAATGAATGTTAATTGATATTTTAATCCTTAATTACTATACCTGAAGAGCATCACCAGTGCTAGCAAGCAACATGGAAAATATTTTGTTCCTGTGTATAAGTGAACATAAATGACGTTTGTTCAGTAGCTTCAACAGAAGGTTTTGCAGAATTGTTATATTGAGGTTGCATAGTTTAACTTCTTCCAGCATTTCTTTTATTTTGCTTAATGTATCACTGTTTGCTTTAAGTGTACTAGCCTCCATTTCACATTCTATTGGAGAATGAATTAATATTGGCAAATGGTTCAGATCTTTTCTTACAATTTCACAAACAGAATCCAGTATGGAGACTGAAGCAGCAGTATCTGAAAGAAAAGAAATTCTGATTATATCTTAACTGTCAGAGGTTGTTGTAAAAGTATTAGATAAATGAGCACCGTAACTAAGAGAAAGTAATGTACTTTAGATGCTTGAACTCAGCTTAGAAGCAGCAAAACAAATATGAAAGACTTCCTTTAAGAATGTTTCAACCAACAAATTTGAAAAAGTGGGGTTTTGAGATAAAAAGTTCCATAAGGGGATCCATAACTTAATATACCACCTACTGGTGCTTTTCTATAGTATTTGCACACCATTTCTGACATTAAAGGCTGTCATTCAATGTAAAACTGATAGAAGTGAAAGAAATGGAGATGCTTTATTGAACTCCTGTGAATGGGCAGTAAAATATTGTGACTTTGTGGGTTCGTGAAATTAAAAGTCCAATCGCACAAACTCAAAATGTTTTTTATTTCCACCGAATTACAGTTTGAGCACTTGCCGATTACACAGAATTACGCAGCACACACAATTACAATTCGCCAGTTCGTCTATCACAGGTCCACTCTACACTCACAATTACGTACAACTCCTCTGATACACGTACACAGTCTTCCAGTCCGTTCATCAGCCTGGCACTCCTCACGGCTGCTCGCCAAGAACTGAACTCTTGGTCGCATCGTGCTTCTATTTATAGGTGGCTAAATGGTTCTAAAGAATTCCTTACCATGGAGAGGGAAGATATTCCGGAGATTTTGCATTCTTTCAGGCGGCAGGAGGAGGGGGAAACAAAGATTCAGGCACCCCCATGGTTTCCCCTCTCTCCACCCTGTCAAAGCTCCACAGGTGCCAGCTGACTGCTAAGGGTGCGGTCCCGATACCACACGCCCCCCTCCACCGGCCATCCTCTCCTCCAGTCGACCGCAAGTACGCAGATTGGGTAACAACATAAGCAAATCTGGGAAATGCACTCGCAATATAATCAATCAGTGGAAGGTGGTGAAAAATAACACTTCAAGAATAATTTGGACTAATGTGGTACAGCTTGAATGGAAGGGTTAAATCTGTCAGAAAGGCACTAGTATATTAAGTATAAGAACCTATTATATATTCAGTGCTGTTCTAAATTTGCTTTTAGTCCATTTGGCTCTACTGCTGCATTTTTAAATCCTTAATTCGTCTATTACAATTTTAATGCTGCAGCTAACACTGTTTTTAAGTCTCTAAGATTATTTTCTAACATATCCTTAAATTACAATGGTACTAGGTGGTCTATTTAGAAGATTACTACCATTATGTGGTCATATAATCACTCATCACTGAAAGTGAAATTTTCAGAATTATGGTATACTTTGAATATTTAATTTTGGATATAAAAAAAGAGATATTTTAAGTTAACATTAACAACTGTAAATGACAGTAACACTTATAAATCATGAACAAATTATATTCCCAATATTCTCTGCAAAAATAATGTGACTTTGTGGGTTCATAGAATTAAAAGACCAAATTGCCGAAATTTTAAATGTTCTTTATTTCCGTAGGACTACACTGTTCAACTCTCACATAACAACTTTGCATCACATATCACAATCTACAGCACCAAGGTTGTTGACAATAACAAACATTAGCTTTCGTTACAACACTTCACACCTGACTCTCGTTTTACACACAACTCTTGTTACATAACAACTGTCCGGCTGGCATGTCACAATCGCTTATATATCTCATTCACAACTCGAGAAACTTCTGGAGCAAACAAGAAAAACAACCATTCTCCATCAATCGAGATATCACTAGAATCTTCCAAATGTGAAATCCGAGCTGTGCCGGCAAGTCCTTTGTGTACACTAGCCGCGCTGCTTATCAAGCTCTTTATTACCATGAAACATTATCCGCCGTCTATTATCTATTTGCGCCGAAACTGTTTATGCCTGTTACCGCGACACTGCTCCCTTCTCAAGGCTGGTCGTACCGAACAGCAGCATTGTAGCGGGCCAGACAATCCAAGTGTACCACCATCTTCCCTCGGGGCACCTTCTGGATGCAGTAGACCAGGCTGTTAATCTTCTTCACCACCCGGTACGGTCCTTGCCATGGTTGCTGGAGCTTCGGAGATCGTGCCTTGATCTGGGTAGGACGGTACAACCAGACTAGGTCACCTTGCGGGAACCCTTGGCTGTTGGCTTGCCTGTCATATCGGGTCTTCATGCGGTCGCTCGCCTTCTGGATATTCTGACGAGCCATCTCATGCATGTCGCGGAGATGGTCCACCAGGTTCTCCACATAATTGGTTGCTGGCTGTTTTGCATCTGGGAGGCTTCCAAAAGCCAGATTACAGGGGAGATGTAACTCCACCATGCCGTCCGACTGTGGATATAGGGGTATGGTGAGCGTCTTGTTCACCCCAAGTCTTTCTAGTGCCTCCTACATCAGGTTGGATTCAAAATGGGTTCCCTGGTCGCTGTAGAGACCTGACGGCACCCCAAATCGGCAGAACACTTGCTCCACAAGGCAGTCTGTGATTGTCTTCGCCTCCTGGTTCAGAATGGCATACACCTCCGGCCACTTGGTGAAGTAGTCCACGACCACCATCAGGTACTTGCTGTCTCGGTCAGACACGGGGAATGGTCCTGCTATGTCGACGGCAATCCTTTCGAATGGCGCTCCGACATTGTACTGCTGCATGCGACCCCGGCTCATAGTCTGGGGGAAGAGACTCGCCACGCACGTGGCATTGACGGCAACATCTCTCAGCGTCTGCTCGGAGCCGCAACCAGTAGTAGCACTGTAGGAGTTTGTCGATTGTCCAGTTTTCCCCCAGGTGTCCTCCTGAAGCGCCGGCGTGTACTTCCTCCAAGAATTCCGGGACAGTATTTCAGGGAAGTACCAAATGTTCTCTCTGCGTCTTTCCATCAGGCGATTCCCATACCTGGAACAGCACGCCCTCTCTTGTCTTCAGTGATTCCCATTGGGCCCAGTACGACCTATATGTGGCGCTCCTTGGTGCAATGTCCTCCCAGGTCGGTCTTGTCCCTGCCGCGACTTCTCTCAAAAGCGGTCCCAAGTCTGCGTCCGCCAGCTGCTCCCTCCTCAGGCCTGCACTATCACAGTCATCCGCAGGCACTGCCGTGACTACTCGGACTGCTGCGGCACGCTTCTTCTCTTCGACTCCTGTGTATTGGCCGCACTCCTCTGGGCAGGGTTTTCGAGACATGGCGTCTGCATTACCGTGACTCTTCCTTCTACGATGTTCAGAGGTGAAGTCGTACTCCTGCAGTCTCTGGACCCAATGTGCTGTCTGGCCTTCCAGGTTCTTAAAGCTCAATAGCCAGGTTAGGCCGGAGTGGTCAGTCCTCAGGTGGAATGGCTGACCGTACAGGTACTTGTAGAAGTGCTCCAAAATCTTTACTACAGCCAGTAATTCTCACCGGGTGACACAGTAGTTCTTCTCTGCCTTGGATAGTGTCTTGCTGTAGTAGGGCATCACCCGCTCATGGCCGTCCTGGACTTGTATCCATACAGAATTGCTAATTTGGAGGAAAACAATATTATCACGGAATGTTTTCTTTTGCAGATGAGAAGCAAATGGGGAGAGTCTTGGGCGCGAAAAGGAAGGGAAGTGATGGAACAGATAGGTATGGGGCATATTTGGAGAAACGAGGAGTATTATTATAGGGGCTTTAGCAAAGAGGTAGAATTAAGGCTGGAAGATTTAGATAGCCAAGCTATATTTACCAGTGTAAGGGAGAAAAGATCATTACCAAATCGGCAAACTTGTGGTCGGTTACGCGAGGGGAAGGCCGGTGGAGGGGGGCCGTGTGGCATCGGTACCGCCTACGGAGGCATGACAGAGTGGAGGGAGGGGAAACCACAGGGGTAGTTGAATCTTCGTTTCCCCCTCCTCCTGCCGCCTGAAAGAACGTGAAACCTCCAGAATATTTTTCACCTCCATGGTAAATAATTCTCTAGAAACATTTAGCCACCTATAAATAGAGGGACGATGCGACCGAGAGTTCAGTTCAGTTCTTGGCGAGCAGCGTGAGTAGCGCCCAGTGAGGGAACGGACTGTGTACGTGTACGTAACTGCGTGCAGTGGACCTGTGACATACGAACTGGTGAATTGTAATTGTGTGCATTACGTAACTCTGTGTAATCGGCAAGTGTTCAGATTGTAATTCGGTGGAAATAAAGAACATTTTTGAGTGGTGCAATTGGACTTTTAATTTCACGAACCCACAAAGTCACAACTGGCGTCAGGAGTGGGATAACGGCCATGGAATCGGCACTGGAAAAGATTTTACACAAAATGGAAGAAATGAAGGCGGCCAACGACAACCTTACCGCCAAGTTGAAGGAAATGAAAACAGCAAATGAAAACCTCGCTGCAAAAACAGAAACGGCAAATAACAACCTGGCCGCAGAGTTGAAACAAATGAAGACGGCCAACGACAACATCGCCGAGAAGATGGAAGAAATAAAGACCGAATTGACCACAGAAATGAGGGCAGCGAACGACAGTCTGGCCAAGGAAATGAAGGTGGCGAACGAGGTCCTTTCCGCCAAATTTGAGGAACAGTTGGCCGGCGTGAGGGATGACGTCGCGAAGCTGGGCAAGCGGATGGGTCAAGTAGACAACTGCCTTAATCATTTAGAAGAAAAGGCCGACAATAACGCCGAGTCCCTGAACGCCGTGGTGGAAGACGTCGAAGACCTTGCGAACCGCGTAAACAACCTGGAGGGAAAGGCCGACAGCAGCGTCAAGTCCCTGAACGCCATGGTGGAGGACGTCGTCGGCAGGAGGCTGAAGGATTTGAAGGCCGACGCGCCGGGACGCGAAACATCTGCGCGCGTCAAATCTCACAAGTACGACGGCGCGTCAACTTTCGAGGTCTTCCACCGCCAATTCGACGCAGTGACCAAACACAACAAATGGTCAACAGAGGAAGATGCCACGCAGTTAATAGCCAGCCTCCAGGGACGGACCGCGGAAGTCCTGAGCGCGGTGCAGACAACGGCGGCACCCAAAGACATCTGGGGGGACCTGGAGAATCGTTTTGGAAACCACCGCTTAGCCGCAGCGTAACGCAGCCAGGTAAAGGCAAGGTCACAGCAGCCAGGGGAGACGCTGCAGGAGTTCGCCCTGGCAGTCGAACAACTGGCTAGCAAGGCCCTAGTCGACCTCCCACCAGAGTTCGTATCCCGGGAAGCAGCCTATACATTCGTTGACGGGGTACGAGACACGGAGATTCGTCAGCGCCTAATGCTCGGCGATTATAAAACCATCCACGAGGCGCTAACGGCAGCATTAAGGATGGAGGCGGCCAAGGTAACAGCTATCCCGACGTCGAGAACGACGAGTGTCCGCTACACCGGAGACAGAAGACCAGCCGAGGGACGCCGGCGAAGACCTAGTGGCCTGTGTTGGGGACGTGGACAGCTCGGACACCTGGAGAGAGACTGTCCACACCAGGAAGAGCAGCCGGAAAACGAGTAAGGGCCGTCGTGGAGAGGGGCACGTCAGCGCCATCCCCACCATCTCCTCGAGTGACACTGCGCGCCGTCAGCCGGCGTATGGATGACAGCCTCATCGCGGACGGTTGGGTGAGAGGGAAGCCGTGCCGCGTGCTGGTGGACACCGGGGCGGCCGTGACCATCATCAGACCTGACGTGGCGAATGGTTTGCCGACAAGGAAACCGAGCCGACCATACCAGGGTGTCACGGCATCGGGCGACACCTTGCCTATGGAGAAGGAGGCCCTGCTGGAGCTGACCTTAGGACGGAGTGCCGTGCGTCTGTGGGTGTTCGTCGCGAAGGTGGCTGAGGAGGTGATTCTGGGACTGGATGCCCTCAGGAGTCACGAGGCGACAGTCGACGTCGGCAGGAAGGTCCTGCGGCTCAACTGAGAAGAGGCTATACTCCGTCAACCCGAAGAGCGAATTGGAATCTGCAGGGTCGTCTTGAACGAAGACGTGCTTTTCCCCGCGAGGAGCGAGGTGGTAGTGACGGCGCGACTGGAAGGCCAGAGAACCAGGAACATGATGCTGGACCAGAAGACGCCTGTACACGGACTGCGTGTAGCCAGGGCATTGCTGCCGAGCCGAGAGGAGGTGCCAGTGTGAGACTGCTAAATCCAACGGACACCGATCACGACGTCCAGGCCGGGACGGAGTTGGGAACGTGCGAGCCCGTGGTGAGCGTAACAGCAATCGACAATACACAGGAGCCGGTGCCGACGCAACACCTGGGGCCCCGGCTAGAAGGCGGCCGACCACCTGACCGCAGAACAGCTGGAGAAAGTTCGACAAGTGCTGAGACGGTATCAGCGCGTCTTCAGCCAAGGTGATAGTGACTACGGCCGCACGGACAAAGTGCTTCACCGCATCGACACCGGAGACGCCCGGCTTATTCGGCAACCACATAGACGCGTTCCGCTGGCGAAGCAAGGGGCGGTACGAGACATGCTGGAGGACATGAATTCCAGGGGGGTGATTGAAGAGTCTGACAGAACTTGGTGTTCCCCTGTAGTCTTGGTGACGAAGAAAAACGGCGAGCTACGCTTCTGCGTGGACTACAGGAAACTGAACGCTGTTACCCGGAAGGACTGCTTCCCCTTACCCCGGATTGACGACACCCTGGACACGTTAGCTAGTGTGCAGTGGTTCTCGACCCTGGACCTGATGTCGGGCTACCGGCAGGTAGCTCTAGACCCGAGAGACAAGGAGAAGACCGCATTCTCGACAGGCCAAGGGCTCTGGCAGTTCACAGTTATGGCCTTTGGCCTCTGCAACGCACCAGCTACCTTCCAACACCTCATGGAGTCAGTGATGAGAGGACTGACTTACGACGCCTGCCTGCTATACCTGGACATCATCATAGTCGGCAAGACTTTCGAAGACCATCTGGAGAAACTGAGTAAGGTGCTACAGAGACTGCAGGCGACCAACCTGAAGCTGAACGCGAAGAAGTGCCAGCTCTTCCGCAAGGAAGTGAACTACTTGGGCCACATAGTCTCAGCAACCGGAGTGGCAATAGACCCGGAGAAGACACAGGCTGTGAAAGATTGGCCTCGCCCAAAGGATAAGAAAGAGTTGTGCAGTTTCCTGGGGCTGTGCAGTTATTACCGACGCTTCATAAAGGGGTTCTCTAACATTGCCAAACCCCTCACCCTCCTGACAGAGGAAAACCGGCCTTATGTTTGGACGGAGGATGCCGAAGAAACGCTTTCCAGCACCTGAAGAAGACCCTGTGCAGCGCTCCAATTTTGGGTTTCCCACAACCTGGTGGCGCCTTCATTGTGGACGACGACAGCAACCATTGCATTGGAGGTGTCCTATCGCAACTCCAGGATGACCATGAGCGGAAATGTGTAGTGTTTAATGCCCGCTTTAGCCACCTATAAATAGAGGGATGATGCGTCTGAGAGTTCAGTTCAGTTCAGTTCAGTTCTTGGCGAGCAGCGTGAGGAGCGCCCAGTGAGAGAACAGACTCTGTACGTGTACGTAACTGCGTGCAGTGGACCTGTGACAGACGAACCGGTGAATTGTAATTGTGTGCATTACGTAATTCTGTGTAATCGGCAAGTGTTCCGATTGTAATTCAGTGGAAATAAAGAACATTTTTGAGAGGTGCAATTGGACTTTTCATTTCACGAACCCACAAAGTCACAATATATAGGGAAATAAAGACAGTTTGGGGGAGGGATAAGTAGATAGATGTGCGTAGTAAGTTAGGGCGAGAAGGATTTGGCTGGGCAAGGACAGGAGTTAGAAATTTGAAAGGTATTAGATATGAAAAGGATATAGGGAAATGCCCAATGTGTGGAGAAGAGGATACAGATTGGCATAGTATACTTGATTGCAAACAAACAAAGACATGGAGAGAACAAATTTGGCAAAAAAAGTGGGACAGTTTTAGGGATGGGGGGAGGTATTAATAATAAAGAAACTGTTATTGGTAAAAGGAGAAAAGAATGTAAGAAATATAGGTGAATATCTGGGCAAAGTTAGAGAGAAATGGTTAAGATTGATGAAGAATAAATAACAATTAAGGGCTGGAAAACTAGAACGAGGGATACAAGGGACAGGAGGGTCATCAATACACGGAAAACCAGGGGTTGTGTGTATTGAGACCGAGACTCGAGGCAAGCAGGTAGAAAGGGTATGTTAAATGTGAATAAGCTATTTTGTTATTGTGTGAAAGAAATGTTATAAATGTCAATGTATCAATGAAATTGTATTTAGAAGAAAGATGAGAAAAAAATAAAAATACAAATACATCCTATGAGCGTTCTAAAACAATCATAGTCAAGTCAGTGTTATATTCAAACATCAACCTTTTGAAAAGCTGATTCACATTGAAAGAAGGTCATCATTCTGAGAGAAATTTCCGTGTGTGGGCGCGCGTTCGTGTGTGCGTGCGTGTGTGTGTGCGTGGGTGTGCGTGCGTGCGTGCGTGCGTGCGTGCGTGTGTGTGTGTGTGTGTGTGTGTGTGTGTGTGTGTGTGTGTGTGTGTGTGTGTGTGTGTGTCTCTCTCTTAACTTTCTGAAAGAGAATTCATGTTCATGTGTAATTACAGAAGTAATAAACATGTTTGTCATTTTTGTTTGTTAGAGGACAAGAAATACTAAATATTCCATTTTTTTCATATTTTAAATGGATTATATTTTCAGATATATAAGATCTTTTCAATAGTTGAGACATTAATGAAAACAAGAAATTGAAATAACACACAACAATTAAGTTATATGTACAATTGTCGAGGACATCCTGAGGCAGGCAGACATATGGTTTAGGGCAAATGGCTTCTTGCTTAATGAAAAGAACTTGTATTTAGCTTAAGGGACCTGACAAATTCAAATGACACTAAAGAAGTCAAATTTTTGGGTATAATAGTTGACAATAAACTCTCCTGGGAACCACATATTAATTACACCACTACAAGGCTCTCAAGAGTTATATATCTTATCAAAAACTTAAAAAGCTGTGTACCGAATACATACATTAGATCTGCTTTTCATAGCATTATATTATATGGTATCTTACTTTGGGGTAGCAGTAGCCACGTTAGTAATATCCTACTATTGCAGAAGAAGATTATCTGTATTATATCTGATACAGACAAATTCACACATTGTAAGCCATTATTTATTGAAATAAGAATGACAGTAGTAAACTTATACATCTATACCATCCTAATTTATATAAAAAAGAATTTATCTGATTACAACTATAGACAGGATATTCATAAATATAATACTAGGTATACAAACCAAACTGATACACCTTATCATAAGCTTGTAGAATCACATAATAGTTTTGAAATATTAGGTATAAGAATGTATAATGCACTTCCAGATTATGTAACTCAACTGCCAAATAACAGTTTTGAACATAGGCTTTATGACAGATTATTAATCAACCCATTCTACTCCCTAAAGGAACTTTTTGCAAATGCATCTCAATTGTAAATAGTGTTACCTATTAACTGAACGTTGTAATCTGTATTGTATCTTCTGACGTCTATTGCTGTAAAGTTCAATGACAAAAAATTCTTAATAATAATAATAATACTGGTTATGTCACCCCAGCAGTCACGCTGAACTTACATGTTTCTACTCACTCTGCTGTTTATGGTAATATTTTAATAAATTGTATTGTTCATTGTTTGAATTGTTCATTAAATTGTATTGCTGCACATATTTTTGAGACTTACCATGGCTGTATTAAGGTTAATGGCAAAAAAAAAATATATATATATAATAATAATAATAATAATAATAATAATAATAATAATAATAATAATAATAATAATAATAATAATAATAATAATAATAATAATAATAATAATAATAATAATAATAATAATAATAATAATAATAATAATTATTATTATTATTATTATTATTATTATTATTATTATTATTATTATTATTATTATTTTTAATAAATTATCCACAAATCAATGCAATTACAGTACCTCAAAAGTGATAATTTATGTGAAAGCAGAAAGTATTCTTTTGCTTTAATCAAGCAGAAAAATACTGTGATGCAGTCAGTATGGTACAAGCTTACTGAGAATTTGGCATTGACTGATGGGGCAGGGAGAAAGAGAGTTAAGTGTGTGAGCTTGTTAATGTGTTTCTGGCACTACAAAAAGTACTACTCTCTGAGCAAGTTTGTGACAACTCAAGCCACTGTTTAAATTTAGCCCCAAATCAGCTGTTTATAGATTTTGTGATGTTATTGGAAATTTAAAAACAAAATTTTAAAATTTTAGTTAATTGATGGAAATTAATCACTTCTTCACACTAGCTAAGGTCTTTGATACAGTCAACTTGACAAATTCAATGCCATGGCCAGGATTTGAACCATGGATCTCCTGATTTCCGTCCAGTCGCTCTAACCCATTGAGCTACCATGGCCAACTGGCCAGGACGACATTAAATTCTCACTTTTGACTCGTATATCCCCGGTAGACCACTAGAGGCTCTCGCATTCGAGATACACCGTTTTGTGGTGACTTACTATCGTAATTACTTGAGTCCCGAGCTCCATCATTTAACTCTTATTTTAGTTAATTGATGGAAATTAATCATTTCTTCACACTAGCCGTATGGGTTAGAGCGACTGGACGGAAACCAGGAGATCTGTGGTTCAAATCCCGGCCATGGCATTGAATTTTTCATGTTGACTCTATCTATCAAAGACCTTGCCTGGAAGCCAAGATCTGTGCCAAAGGTGTCGAGGGCCCCACAGTTATGAGAATGCCTAATGAGAAAACACTGAAGCTACCAAAATTTGATGGTTCTACAGTGTTGCTTCCAGATGCTTAAACTACATAGAAGAGCTAGAGATGCAGTGGAACTCCCTCGTGGTCAGGAATGGTGCACTGAAGACTGTTTGGGAGTCTCCAATGGTAAAATCAATGTGGAAAGCTGGCACTTCCAAGGAGTAAGGTGAAGAAAGTCGAGAAACCACAAGCTTGTATTACTGGACAGCTAATACTTCTGTACTATCATATACTTGGTAGGAATAAAATAAGTGCAATACCCGTAGTTTAGATAAATCACCTAATTTCTGCAATACTTAAGTTTTGAATGTTTTAAAAGTAACATTAATACAGGAAATGTAAGCATATGTTAGATTGAAGACAGATTCCAGCCTTCTGTGCTCCTGTGTTTCTATATATGCAACACTTATTTTTCAGTAACCAAAATAAACTATATTGAGAAAGCAAAATTCTGAATCCCCTAACATATTTTTACACTATGCTACAATACAGACATTTATTTTATACTACCTTGAATTATATTAATGACTTTCTTTTTTAAATATACCAAAATGCCTTTCATCTATTCCAAGTCACTTCTCAAACTAAACTGATAAACATAACTCTTATCCATTAAGCTTAACATTTAGAAATGTACTGCTGCCTAACAATTGGAGCAAAAGGCAAAATAATTGTTAAAAACACAGGCAACTAACCTTCCAAACATTAGATAATACACAGTACTTACCCACAGATATGAAATCAGCAACATTTTGCATTAGTTCGAGAGCAAACATTGATATTGTTGATCTGGTATATGTACCAATAACGTTGTAGAATTGTGCGGTTTTCTGAAGCACTTGTATAAGATCCTGTAGTGCAGTTATATAATTCCGAATGAAGTCTCTATAACAAGTAAGTTTTGATTTAAGCTTTTTAATTTGGCCAAAATTATTGAAATAGATTCATAGACACTTATAGTTGCACATAATCATTTTTCTGATTTTTCACCTTCTCAACAAATGATACAATGCTTGGTTAATTGTAAATTCCGTTAATAATCTTTGAATTCCATTACATTTTACATTATGGTCGGATATAGTTTAAGCTGCTTCCCAAAGAAAATAAAACTAAACTAATAAACTTTGGCTGTAACTACAGGGATTTTCACCATTACAAATTGAAGAATATATTTTATTTATAGATTTATACATCACACAAAATAGTTTCATGTTTAATAAAAAATAATCTATCAATACACATCATATTTAGTTAAGAATAAGCCAATGTCTTTCTTCTTGGCCGATTTATATGTGAGCAATTTGGAAATATATATTACAAAGACATTTCCAAACATATTTAAAACCTGAGTTAGACACAAAAACGACTCTCATTGTGACTAAAAGAATTGGTTCATGATGCTTAGAAACTATTGAATTTGCAAGATAAACCAAAAAAAATTCACCTTGGAAATGGAAAAGGATGGATGGTTACCCTTCATGGATTTAAAATAATGAGAAACAGGATAGATTAGAATATAACTTATGAGGGAAACAAACTAAATTTCCTATGAAATCAACTCACACTGATAACTATATAAAAAAATAAAAGTTTCAACCCTTCGTCACACAAATTTGCTGTTTTTAATAGTTTGATTTACAGGTTGATAAACATACCTCTAAACAAGCAAGAATTTAATACAGAATATAAACACATTATTAACACTGCTTTAATTAACAGATTTAATAAAGATTTTATACAATAAAAGGTTAGAAAAATTTAAACATCAAAAAAATGTAAATGATGTTTCCACTGTTAAAAAGTAAAAAATGATTATATTTTCAAAATATTTACTTATCGTCCATGGACAAATAAATTTTAAAAATTTTTCAAAGAAGTTTATATAATACTGGCACCTCAAAATAAATACAGCATAAAAAATTTATTACAGTTTCCTAAAAAAGACAAAATTTCAGACAACAAAAAATCTGGTATTTATCAAGTTAACTGTTTAGAATGTGATAAGATTTATATTGGTAGGACCAAACGTAATTTAGAGACCAGAGCGAAGGAACATTTCAGAAATATTAACTATAAACAGACAGATAAATCGGCAGTGGCTGATCATTTTTGGTCATCTAAACATGAAATAAACCCAGAAGTTAAATTATTGAAACAATTGAACGAACTGATAGATTTAATGGTTTGGGAGAAAATATTTATTTTGAAAAATAAAGATCGCGTGATGAATTTTGATATCCCACAAGTAGATGTCATCCATAAGTTTGTGTTGTCCCCGGTAGATGGCAGTAAGATAGGGAGCTATTCTTTAAATTCCAGAACTGGTCAAGGTCAGCTAGTCAGTGTGTCAGTGGCAGCTGGCAGGTTGAAAATGAAGCAAGGTCGCTTTGAAACCAATCCCCAAGGATTGTGAATAAGATAAGTAATAGCGAAGTTGTGTTACTATTGTGTTCAATTATTCTTAATACTTAGTTTACTTCACTGTCAGCAGCTTCAGTTTTTTACATAACTAATTTGTTTTCCATTTTTTTAAGTTCTCCTTTGCACCCCCTGTAAAAAAAAAAGTGTCAACATTTTTCTGGCAGATGTCTTTGCCTTCTTTAGAGCACATTCACTGTTTTGCCTATTGCTTGGCTTTCAGAGTATAATGATGAATGCAGGTCTTACAATGGTGACAACTCAATAAGTGATGCAAAAGTCCTTAAGACTTTGCTTAAATACCTCTAAACACAGCTTAGAACTTTAAAGCCAGAAATGTCTGTTGTCCAATTGTGAACAAATGTGGCATCCGTCAAACCAACAACTTTTTCATCTTACACTCATCATGTCAAATAAGAACTGTTGTTTCTGTTGATGCAACTATGGTTCCTGCCATTTCATGAACTTTCAATCAACAATCAGTAAGAGTAATATTGTGGACTCTAATTATCGGAAGGCACGGCCAGCTAGCAGCTGGGTGGGCGACAGGAGGCATTCAGGCCAGGCCTACCCATTTATCTTGTAGCGTTCACAGAAGGGGATGGTGAGGAAAGTGTCATAGGTCGCTGGCCAACTCTTTCCCCTCCGCCATGACATCTGGAACAGTCGGGATCTTTCATCTAACCCGGAACCTTCTAGATAGGTCAGTTGGTCTCATATAAGCGACACGCCGGGCTGGAGAGAGTTCAGTTCTTGGCGAGCAGCCCTGAGGAGCGCCGAGTTAGCAAACGGACTGGAAGATGGTGTAGGTCTATCAGAGGAGTTGTACGTAATTGTGAGCGTAGAATGGACCTATGACAGACGAACTGGTGGATTGTAATTGTGTGCGCTACATTATAATCGGCAAGTGTTCCAACTGCAATTCGGTGGAAATAAGGAACATTTTGAGTTTGCGCAATTGGACTTTTAGTTTCACGAACCCACAAAGTCACAACTGGTGTCAGGTAGCGGGATAATTCCAGAGACACGGAATCGGCACTGGAAAAGATTTTACACAAAATGGAAGAAATGAAGATGGCCAACGACAACCTTACCGCCGAGTTGAAGGAAATGAAGACGGCAAATGAAAACCTCGCTGCAAAAACAGAAGCGGCAACTAACAGGCTGGCCGCAAAGCTGGAGACTACCAATAACAACTTGGCAGCGGAACTGAAGAAAATAAGAACGGCGAACAATATCCTGGCCGAGAAGATGACCGAATTGACTACGGAGATGAAAGCGGCAAACGAGGCCGTCGCCGCAAAGTTTGAAGAGCAGTTGACCGGAGTGAGGGATGGCGTCACGGAGCTAGGCAAGCGGATGGGTCAAGTGGACGAGTGCATCGAAGACCCGGCGAGCCGCGTTAATGAGCTGGAAAGAAAGGCCGACAGCAGCATCAAGTCCCTGAACGCCATGGAGGAGAACGTCGTCGGCAGGAGGTTGTAGGATTTGAAGGCCGACGCGCCGGGACGCGACACATCTGCGCGCGTCAAACCTCCCAAGTACGACGGCGCGTCAACGTTCGAGGTCCTCCGCCGCCAGTTCGACGCGGTGGCCAGGCATAAGTGGTCACCGGAGGAAGAGGCCGCACAGCTAACAGCCAGCCTCCAGGGACGGCCCACGGAAGTCCTAAACGCGGTCCAGACAGCGGCGGCTCCCAAGGATATCTCGGAAGCTCAGGAGAACCGGTTCGGGAATCACCGCCTAGCCGCAGCCTACCGCAGTCAGCTGAAGACAAGGTCGCAACAGCCAGGGGAGACGTTGTAGGAGTTCGCCCTGGCAATTGAGCAGCTGGCTAGCAAGGCCTTGGTTCTCCTTCCACCGGAGTTCGTATCCCGAGAAGCCATCTACGCCTTTGTCAACGGGGTACGAGACACCGAGATACGTCAGCGCCTAATGCTCGGCGACTACACAACCATCCACAAGGCGCTGACGGCAGCATTGAGGATGGAGGCGGCCAAGGTGACGGCTAACCCGACGTCGGGGACGAGGAGTGTGCGCTACACCGGAGATAAGAGGACCAGCCGAGGGACGCCGGCGAGGACCTAGTGGCCTGTGTTGGGGTTGTGGACAGCCGGGAAACCAAGAGAAGCACTACCGACACCAGGAAGAGCAGCCGGAAGAACGAGTAAGGCTCGGCGTGGCGAGGAGCACGTCGGCGCCGTCCACATCATCTCCTCGAGTGACACTGCGCGCCTTCAGCCGGCGGATGGATGACAGCCTCATCGCGGATAGTTGGGTGAGAGGGAAACCGTGCCGCGTGCTGGTGGCCACCAGGGCAGCCGTGACCATCATCAGACCCGACATAGCCAAGGGTTTGCCATCCAGGAAGCCGAGCCGACCATACCAGCTGATGACGGCCTCGGGCAACACCTTGCCTGTAGAGGAGCCTCTGCTGAAGCTGACCTTGGGACGGAGTGCCGTTCGTCTGTGGGTGTTTGTCGCGAAGGTGGCTAGGGAGGTGATTCTGGGACTGGATGCCCTCAGGAGCCACGAGGCGACGGTCGATGTAAGGAGGAAGGTCCTGCGGCTCAACGGAGAAGAGGTTATACGCCGTCAACACGAAGAGCGAATTGGAATCTGCAGGGTCGTCTTGAACGAAGACATGATTGTCCCCGCGAGGAGCGAGGTGGTGGTGAAGGCGCGACTGAAAGTCCAGAGAACCAGGAACATGATGCTGGACCAGAAGACACCTGTACACGGACTATGTGTAGCCAGGGCATTGCTTTCGTGCCGAGAGGAGGTGCCAGTGAGACTGCTAAATCCAACAGACACCAATCACGACGTCCAGACCGGGACGGAGTTGGGAACGTGCGAGCCCGTGGTAAGCGTAAAAGCAATCGACAAGACACAGGAGCTAGTGCCGACGCTACACCTGGAGCCCTGGCTAGAAGGATTACTGGAGAGGGCGGGGACCACCTGACTGCAGAACAGCTGGAGAAGGTTCGACAACTACTGAAACGTAACCAGCGAATCTTCAGCAAAGGTAACAGTGACTACGGTCGCACGGACAAAGTGCTTCACCGCATCTACAGCGGGGACGCCAAACCTATTCAGCAACCACCTAGACGCGTTCCGGTGGCGAAGCAAGGGGCGATACGAGACATGCTGGAGGACATGAGATCTAGGGGAGTGATTGAAGAGTCTGACAGAACTTGGTGTTCCACTGTAGTCTTGGTGACGAAGAACGGCGAGCTACGCTTCTGCGTGAACTACAGGGGGATGAACGCTGTCACTCGGAAGGTCTGTTTCTCCTTACCCCGAATTGACGACATCCTGGACACGCTAGCTGGTGCACAGTGGTTCTCGACCCTCGACCTGAAGTCGGGCTACTGGCAGGTAGCTCTAGACACGAGAGACAGGGAGAAGACCGCATTCTCGACAGGCCAAGGGCTTTAGCAGTTCATAGTTATGCCCTTTGGCCTCTGAAACGCACCAGCTACCTTCCAACGCCTCATGGAGTCAGTGATGAGAGGACTGACTTACGACGCCTGCCTGGTATACTTGGACATCATCATCGTCGTTAAGACTTTTAAAGACCATCTCAAGAATCTGAGCAAGGTGCTACAGAGATTGCCGGCGACCAACTTGAAGCTGAACGCGAAGTGCCAGCTCTTCCGCAAGGAAATGAACTACTTGGGCCACATAGTCTCAGCAACCGGAATGGCCACAGACCCGGAGAAGACACAGACTGTGAGAGATTGGCCTCGCCCAAAGGATAAGAAAGAGTTGAGCAGTTTCCTGGGGCTGTGCAGTTATTACCGACGCTTCATAAAGGGGTTCTCCAACATCGCCAAACCCCTCACCCGCCTGACACAGGAACACCGGCCTTATGTGTGGACGGAGGACGCCGAAGACGCTTTCCAGCACCTGAAGAAGACCCTGTGCAGTGCTCCAATTTTGGGTTTCCCACAACCCGATGGCGCCTTCATTGTGGGCACCGGCGGCAGCGACCATTGCATTGGAGGCATCCTATAGCAGATCCAGGACGGCCATGAGCGGGTGATAGCCTACTACAGCAAGACGCTATCCAAGGAAGAGAAGAACTACTGCGTCGCCCGACGAGAGTTACTGGCGGTAGTAAAGACCTTGGAGCACTTCCACAAGTACCTGTATGGTCAGCCATTCCACATGAGGTCTGACCATTCCGCCCTAACCTGGCTATTGAGCTTTTAGAACCTGGAAGGCCAGACTGCATGTTGGGTCCAGAGGCTGCAGGAGTACGACTTCATCTCGGAACATCGCAGAGGGAAGAGTCACGGTAACGTAGACGCTATGTCCCGAAGACCCTTTCCAGAAGAGTGCGACCAATACACAAGAGTGGAAGAGAAGGAGCGTGCCGTAGCAGTCCGAGTAGTTACGGCAGTGCCTACGGACGGCTGGGATAGCGCAGGCTTGAGGAGGGAGCAGCTGGCGGACGCAGACTTGGGCCCACTTTTGAGGGAAGTGGAGGCAGGGACAAGTCCAACCTGGGAGGACATCGCACCGAGGAGCGCCACCTACAAGTCCTACTGGGCCCAATGGGACTCGTTGAAGACCAGAGAGGGCGTGCTGTTCCGGGTATGGGAATCACCCGATAGTAAAACGCAGATAGAACAGTTGGTACTTCCCGGGGGTAACGTCCCGGAAGTCTTGGAGGAAGTGCACGCCGGTACTTCAGGAGGATACCTGGATGCGAACCGGACGATTGACAAACTTCGGCAGTGCTACTACTGGTTGAGGCTCCGAGCAGACGCTGCCGTCACTGTCATGTGTGCGCAGCGAGTCACGGCCCTCAGACTAGGAGCCAGGATCGCATGCAGCAGTACAACGTCGGAGCGCCATTCGAACGGATCGCTGTCGGCATAGCTGGACCATTCCCACTGTCCGACCAAGGAAACAAGTACCTAATGGTGGTCGTGGACTCCTTCACCAAGCATGCACGAGATGGCTCACCAGAACATCCAAAAGGTGAGCGACCGCATGAAGACCGGATACGACAGGCAAGCCAACAGCCAAGGGTTCCAGCAAGGTGACCTGGTCTGGTTGTACCAACCTACCCGGACCAAGGGACGCTGCCCGTAGCTCCAGCAGCCATGGCAAGGACCGTATCGGGTGGTGAAGAGGATTAATGACGTGGTCTACCGCTTCGAGAAGGTGCCCCGAGGAAAGATGTTGGTGGTACACCTGGATCGCCTTGCCCGCTACGATGGTGCTGTTCGGGACGACCAGCTTTGAGGAGGGAGCAGTGTCACCTAATTATCGGAAGGCACGGCCAGCTAGCAGCTGGGTGGGCGACAGGAGGCATTCAGACCACGCCTACCCATTTATCTTGTGGCGTTCACTGAAGGGGATGGTGTGGAAAGTGTCACCGGTCGTTGGCCACCTCTTTCCCCTCTCCCCTGACGTCTGGAACAGTCGGGATATTGCATCTAACCCGGAACCTTCTAGATAGGTCAGTTGGTCTTATGTAAGCGACGCGCCGGGCTGGAGAGAGTTCAGTTCTTGGCAAACAGCCGTGAGGAGCGCCGTGTTAGCGAACGGACTGGACCTTTCTTGAACGTTTCTTCAATCAGTTTCACATTTTTCAAATACAGAGAACAAACACGCCAGTCTAATGTTCTTCTATGTCTTGTTGCATGCTCCAACTTACCCTGCTCAAACTTCTCGACGTTCACTGTTCGCATAGAAATACTCACTTTTACCATACCCTGCTTATCGACTCCGACAACTTTCAACAAACTTTGCCGTTCACTTCTTGGTCGGGCTAGCCGACTCACTCACAACTACACAATTGCTCTGGCCAATACTCACTGGTCAGTTCTCAGAGTTATACGTAATTGTGACTATACACCTGTGACAGACGAACTGGTAGATTGTAATTGTGTGCACTACGTAACTCTATGTACTCGGCAAGTGTTCCAACTGTAATTCGGTGGAAATAAAGAACATTTTGAGTTTGTGCAATTGGACTTTTAGTTTCACGAACCCACAAAGTCACAATATTGAGGACTCTCTCAATGACTTCCTCAATAACCCAAGTGACGGAAGTCCTGGGCATTCCTTATTGTGCTGAACAATGTTTAAAATTCTTGAACTGATATCTGTCCTCCATGGGGGACACCGCCTTATCATAGCACTGACCGTGCAGGTGGGCAGGTTTATGTGCTCTAACGAGGCCGAGAGCTATACCGATGGTAGCTATTATACCAGAAGGGTCACCCACGTTGGGCAGGTCTCATGTGGTGGAGCCAGACGAAGTACGTCTTACAACGACCTATCTTCCACACCCCATCCTGTTTCCATGCCTTTTCCCCTGCCCAAGCCAAGGTGGAAGGCATCGTGCTGAATGGCACCAGGTGTAGATGGTGTCTCGAATAATCCCCTTGGGGAACCAGGTTGAACCCCATTGTATTGTAGACCATCTTCTTCAGCAGGGGGCTCCAGGGGTAGTGACAGATTATCCCCCATACTCGTGGGACTACAATTGAGTCTAACAAATCTAAACAGCCAGAGCGCTCCTTAGCTGGTGACTCTGATAGAACTGCGGTAGATTGCGCCCTGGCAATGGAACCCGGTGAATCAGAGTGCTCCTTTATTGGGGACTCAGGTTCTAAGGTGAACATTCCCAGGGAGAGTAGGAGACTGGAGGTCTCCCTAATGGGGGATTTCAAGGCCAAAGCCTCAGGGGCCTTGCAAAAGGAGGAACTAGCTGACAAGTGTAAGGTTACTGATCTAGGGGAGTTAGCCAGTAAGGTGGGCTCTCTAAAGATTAAGAAAGGAAAGGCTGGCCTGGCTAGCAGTGCAGAGGTAAGTATGCCCTCTTCCTCTGCTGTGATCGGATCTTGTCCCTTGGGCCCCTCTAAGGAGGGAACCACCCATTCTTCTTCTGTTAAGAAGCGATCAAAGCCTTCAACCACTCGGAGGAAGGCAAACTACTCAAGCAACCAAGTCCAGATCAGGTTGTCCAGACTGGACCCAGGATGGCTATCGTTAATAGGGCTATACTGAGGCACAGATTACTCTGGAACAACTAGCGAACATGCAGGCAGCAATCCGGCAGGCTTGTGGACGAGCTACCGGATGATTCCGACATGGTTCCACAGTTTGTTGATTGCTGACTAACCAACGGGACAGCTATATTGGTTTGTCAGAACGAGATGGATGGATGGGTATGTAAGGGCACCCAACTGCAGCAGTTATCGACGCCCTTTAAAAAACTATTCCTGGCAAAAGCCAGATATAAACAATTCTAGAATATTAATAAAGCTCAACATAAAGTCACAAAAAAAATCATGTGCATTATTTAAGAGGAAAAACCCAAAGAAACCATTCTCAACTAAATTCTAAAATCCAACCTAGAAAAGTATTTGAAAACCTTCTCCACCACTTTGTTGTTTTCTGCCAGCATCTCAGCATAGCTGTGTGTGTGTGTGTGTGTGTGTGTGTGTGTGTGGAGTGTGTGTGGAGTGTGTGGAGTGTGTGGTGTGTGTGTGGTGTGTGTGTGGTGTGTGTGTGGTGTGTGTGGTGTGTGTGTGGTATGTGTGGTGTGTGTGGTGTGTGTGTGTGGTGTGTGTGTGGTGTGTGTGTGGTGTGTGTGTGGTGTGTGTGTGGTGTGTGTGTGGTGTGTGTGTGGTGTGTGTGTGGTGTGTGTGTGCGCGTGTGTGTGTGCGCGCGTGTGTGTGCACATGTGTGCGTGCATATGCGCGTGTGCGTGCGTGCATGAGTGTGTGTGTGTGTTTTTTTTCTTTCTTTTAATTTACGTCCTCCAACGTTAAGTCGTATCGGACGATGAATGGAATGGCTGAAATGATGCTCAAATGAGCCCAGGGTCCATAGAGCTTAGTGTGTGTGTATACACATATATAAGGGCACCCAACTGCCGCAGTTATCCGCTCCCTTTAAAAATCATTCATGGCAAAATCCAGATATAAACAGTTCTAAAACTTAATAAAAGTGTACATACAGTCCCAAAAAATAAATGTACACAACCAAAACAAAAATAGAATAAATAGAAATATAAGGCCAAAAGACAAAAAAAATCCTGCACTAAATTTTAAAATCCAACCTAGAAAAGTACTTGAAAACTTTCTCCAACACTTTTTTGTCATCCGCCAGCATCTCTGCAAAGCTGACTGGCAGCTGCAGACGTTCGAAGGTGTGCGAGTTAGAAACACGTGACAGACAGATAAAGCTTCCTTGCAAAACTGACAAACTGGAGCACACTCTTTTCTAAACAAAAAAATGTGTAAAAAAGCAATGGCCAATGCGCAACCGAGCCAAAATCATTTCCTCTCGACGAGATGAACGACAGGAAGTAACCCAGGGTATCGGAAGTTCCTTCAATGTCCTAAGCCCATTTCCTCGGAGTGCAGACCACTCGACCTACCAGAAGGACTGCACAGCTCTCCGCAATACAGCTCTGAAATCTTCCAATGTAACAGATGGTACCCTAGCCCTAGGCTCCATGGTAACCGTCTTAGCTGCTGAATCTGCCATTTCATTCCCGGCAAGCCAACGTGACCAGGAATAAAAGCACACACCTCGCTAACACCGGAAGCATGTAAAACGTGGAGAGCATCCGGAAGTTCCTTCAATGTCCTAAGCCCATTTCCTCGGAGTGCAGACCACTCGACCTACCAGAAGGACTGCACAGCTCTCCGCAATACAGCTCTGAAATCTTCCAATGTAACAGATGGTACCCTAACCCTAGGCTCCATGGTAATCGTCTTAGCTGCTGAATCTGCCATTTCATTCCCGGCAAGCCAACGTGACCAGGAATAAAAGCACACACCTCGCTAACACCGGAAGCATGTAAAACGTGGAGAGCATCCTGAATATGCTGCACATCAGGGTGGTAGTTGTACAGCTGCCGAAGGCTTTGAAGTGCACTGAGGGAATCACTAAGGATTAAGCAGTCCATCTTTCTTCGACGCACATGTAAAATGTCCTGGTATATTGCATAAAGCTCTGCAGTATAAATGGAAGTGCTAGTATGGAATCCGAATGTATATGGTTCAGTTCCACACACATATGCACAACCAACACCATTTGAGCTCCTTGAACCATCAGTATAAATTACAAAATGGTCTTTATAACGTCATAAAAATTCTAAAAAACATGTGCGAATGCTAGACATAGACATGCCCAGATCTATGTGGGACGTTCTACGCAACCAAGGAGGGTATACTCTCTCTCCCTTATTAGGACACATCTAGACATGTCAGTGTCAAGCTTCCTAAGAAGTTCCCGGAATCGAAAACCAGGTGGCTTTGGTTTAAGCGAAGTGTTCCCATAACGCGCGTCCAATAAAATGTTGAAAAATGGCGTAAATGTTGGATGTGTAGGCATGCAATGAAGTCTACAGCCATAATTTACTAGTAAAAGGTCTTGCCAATTCTGCAGAGGATGTTCTGCAGATTCGGCATACAGGCTTATAACAGGGCTTGTTGGAAATGCTCCAACAGCTATACGTATGCCACAATAATGGACTGTGTCTAATTTCTTCAGCACAGATGGGCGTGCTGAGCCAAAATCGATACTACCATAACCTAATTTGGAACGGATCAGTGCGTGATAGTCGCTATAAAACTGTACGTTCCGTTCCCCATGATTTTCCCCATAGTATCCGCAAGATATTTAAAGAACAGTCAAATAGTGCTTTTAGTTGTGCTATATGTGATGACCAACTAAGTTTTCTATCAAATATCAATCCAAGGAACTTCATCTCATCTGCAAAGGGTAGTAGATCCCGGCCTAAACGGAGAGTCAGTGCTAATCAACTCCGACGGCGCCAGAAGTTAAAGCAGATTCTTTTCTCAGCAGAGAATCAGAAACTGTTTTTTAAACTCCAATCCTTAAGACTGTCTAAGGTGGTCTGTAGACAGCACTATAGAAACGGTGTGCGCTGAGAAGTAAAGAGATGGCAAAGTTGTCTACAAATAGGTATGACGAAACCCCCGGAGGAACACATTTCGAGATAGAATTAATCGCAATAGCAAACAACCTAACACTCAGTACTGATCCCTGTGGTACATCGCTCTCCTGAACAAAACATTCGAAAAAACCGAGCTGACTCATACTCGGGAAACGCAGCCTTTTATGAATTCCTGCAGGAAAAATGGTAGGTGTCCACGTGTACTCCAGGCTTGCAGAGTGAGTAGCAACCCAGCCTGCCAACACGTATCATAAGCCTTCTCAACGTCAAAAAAATATTCCGACACTTTGACAGTTCTTAAGAAATCTGTTCATAATCTTTGTCGACATAGATACGAGATGATCCACAGTTGAACGGTGTCGAAAACCTCATTGGATGTTATTCAGTAGGTTGTGCGTTTTCAGCCACCATACTAACTGCCCATTAATCATGCGTTCCATCAACTTACACACGCAACTGGTGAGAGAAATAGCATGGTAGCTAGACGGTGGGGGGGTGATGGTCCACTCCAGCTTTCAAAATAGGTATAATGGTGGCTTCTCACCATTATCAGGGAAAGTGACATCAACCCAAACACGATTAAAAACCTCGAGTAGCAGTGCCTTACCTTCAGGTAAGAGATGTTGTAACATTTGAACATGGATTCCACCCAGTCCTGGTGCTGACAGTTGCGAAGATGAAAGAGTGTGACCTAACTCTGTCAAGGTGAAGAGGCAATCATCATCTTCAAGGTTTCTGGAATGAAACACGAAACCTTGGGATTCTAGCTGAGTCTTCATTGAGATGAACTCAGGAGCATAATTACTTGAGCTAGACAATTGAGGTAAAGCACTGCTGAAGGTGCTGGCCACGTCAAATGGATCAACGGTAACTCCTGCAGATGATTTCAGACCAGCGATTGGCATGTGGATCGATTTTCGGACCACGCACCTTAGCTTCTCATACAACAGAGGAAGGTGTATGTCTGTTAAAAGATACAAAATTGTTCCATGAGATATTTTTGCTATCCTTAATTATTTGCCTCGACTTTGCATGCGCTTTCTTGGACTCAATTAGGTTACTTAGTGTTGGGTGTCGTTGGAATACCCTTAGAGCATGCCTACGAGCATGAATAGCATTCCAGCAGTCATAAGTCCACCATGGGACAGGAAATCGACCGGGGTGGGTAGTTGAACGGGAATACTGTTCTGAAGCGGAAAGAATTTTATCTGAGATGATCAACTGAATCATTCACAGAATCGTGCTCGTTGTAATTAAAAACAGACAACTGGGTATAAAAGTTCTAGTTGGCACGATCAAAGCACTAGCTAGGTATACGTGATGGAGACACATCTTGTGCTAAGAGACTGAGAAGACATGGAAAGTGGTCACTAGAATGTAAATCACAGATGACATTACATTGTAATGAAACTGCTAACTGGGAGGAACAAACAAACTGCCAAATCAATGTGCGAATAGGTGTTAAGGGAATCGGAAAGGATTGTTAGCTCTCTGGTGTTCAGGAGAACCAAGTTATTGCTCTCCATAAACTAAATGAGATGGTAAAGAGAAAAGATAATAAGAAAATATAGGAAATGTTGAGGAGTATAAACCAAAATAAAGAAATAAGATGGAACATACAAATAGGGGAATAGTGGGAACTTTTAAGAAATTTAATTGGAAAAGTTAGAGATGGAGCCAGCAGAAAAAAGGAATGAAAGACTAGATGGAGAAATACATATTGATAGAACTAGGAAAACAAATTAGAAACATAAAGAAAGAAAGCAGTAGTGGTGGATGAGGTACCAGAAGAATTCTGGAAAGAGTTTAGTGAAGATAGGACAAGAATGAGAATAAAGGCAAAAAAGTAATGAACAAAATTAGGAAAATGGAGAAACCCCAGAAATAAAAACCTGGAGTGTGAAAAAGTAATGGAGTGTGAAAAACCTAATATAAATAGTTTTATTAATTAATTTGGACTTCACTGTTACTAAATTCCTCCAAACATGTGATGAGGAAGGGACAAATAAAGCAGAGAATTATAGAGGAATTAGTCTGTCAGTTTTAGGGAAAATAAATGCAGGAATAATAGCTGAGAGCTTACAACAGTGGGCAGAAGCATATCTGAAATCAGCAGGCTTCAAGAAAGGGAAAAGAACTGACAACTGACAACTCATGGATTTTAGCAAAGCCTTTGGTAGTATAATTAGAGAAACATTAATATGGAAATTATACAGAAAAGGGATAAATAAAGGATTCATATGTATAGTTCAAGAACATATTAAAAGAGTAACATTTATTGTTAGATGTGAAAGAATAGAGAATCAGAATGATAGATCAAAAGTTAGGAACACAATAAAGCATATGAAAGGCACGAAATATGGGGAACAATAGAAAAAAATAGTTTTTGGAGATATATAGCATAAGAAGGGAATGGGGCAATATTTCGGAAAGGATTAAGAAGATACAAAGTAGATGAATGCATGTGTGGAGCAAGAGAAAGTTTTAAAACGGTGTCTAGAGAATGTGAGAAAGTAAGAGAAAGGAGGAAAGATATATGGGGGGAAAAAATGGGTTAATATTAGTGCGGCATGATTTAATCGATTAACCAAAACGATTAACCAATTGACTTTTATTTTAAAGATTAAAAATTTTTAATAGAATAATCGAGTCAATTAGAATTAATCAATTAAAATAAATATTAATAAAAACTCTTATGGCCAAATTTGGACCTTTTTGTTTTGATGTATTGCTTCCAACCAAAACAACCTTTTCAACGCAAGCTTTCACTAGACACGTAATGTTCTTTGAACTTTGAGATAATATAACTCCTGATAGCTAGAGGAAATCACTCTGAACCCCGAGAGAGTCTAAATAACACATCTGTTGTGAAATATTCTAAGAGGTATATAACTATATACGGATGCGGACAAAGAGGTTTCCTTCCTTATAGCTTGTGTGTGACAACATATCGTATACAACTGATTATCGCTTGCTAGCATAAACTGAGTTGTGTTGAGGGCACTCAACTGCAAGGTCATTAGTGCCTCAAGAGGAACAACAAGCAAAAAGCAGGGGGATCTACTGATAAAACCGATTGTAAAAGTCAAGGGGTAAAACACCAAGTTAAAGAGTTAAAATCCGGGTAAAATTCGCACAACTTAAAGCAAACAGGTCACTGAGCACTATGGGGGCGTAGTAGATAAAGTGAATAGTGTGTGCGTAGTGCTAGAACTACCACACCCAATATCTAAAAGCTAAATCTGCAGTGGGAAGGGTATCTGTGACAAAAACTTAAAAACCTTTTGAACAACTTGGTAGTCATCAGCTAGTACTGCTGCAAGATGGACCGGCAGGTTTAGGGAAGCACACTGCAACAGCACATGACCGACCGACAAACTGTCCCCACACAACGGACAAAGTCGTGGGGGTACCTGCTTTAAAAGGTACGCGTGTGTAAAAGCGCAATGTCCAATGCATAACCATGCCGAAATCACTTCTTCGTGACGAGAAGCACGCTGGGAGGTCCTCCAAGGAGTCGGAATGTCCTTTACCTCTCGCAGTTTGTTACAACGAAGAGTCAACCAGTCCTCGCGCCATCGCGAAAGCACTGATCTCCAAACAACTAGCCTGAAATCTGCAGATGTGACGCAAGCAACCCGGATTTGGGGTGCTGCGGTTGCTGCCTTTGCCACCAAATCCACCTGCTGGTTCAGCAGTAAGCCAATGTGTACAGGAATCCAAGCACAAACTACGCTAACGCCAGAGGCGCTTAGAGCATGGATGGCATCCTGAACATGCTGTACATTCGGATGATAGTTGTACAGCTCATGCAAACACTGAAGTGCACTTAGGGAATCACTAAGAATCAGGCAGTCACCCAGGTTACTACGTCGGACGTGCAATAGAGCCCAGTAAACAGCATAAAATTTTCGAAACTCCAACATTCCAAGATCTACGTGGTAGGTCGAACGGAGCCAAGGGGGATAAAGCCTCTCCCCCTTAGAAAAGAGGTGAGGCAGCTGGAGAGTATGCTGGTGGAGAAGCTCCTGGAAATGAAAATCAGCAGGCATGGGACTAACCGGACTATGCCTATAACGTTCATCCAGCACTACGTCGAAAAAGAAAGCGAATGTGGGGTGCGTAGGCACAAACTTAAGCCCACAGCCATAATTCCCTAACTGGACTGCTCGTCTATACGACAGAGGAGGTTCTCCTGCTTCGGCATAAAGGCTTATGACCAGGCTAGGAAGACCCCAGTAGCCAGAAGAATGCCCCAATTATGGACGACGTCCAATGATTTCAACACAGATGGACGGGTGGATGAGTAAACGATGCAGCCTTAATCCAATTTGGATCTTATCAATGTGCGATATACACGGAGCACAGTTGTCCGATCTGTCCCCCTAGAAGTGCCACTAAGTACCCGCAAGATATTCAGCGAACGGACACATTGCGCCTTGAGCTGTAGAATATGCGACGACCAGCTGTTTCCTGTCGAAAGTCAAACCCAAAAAGTTTGTCTCATCGGCGAAGGGAAGAATGGTTGGAACGAATCGGAGCAAAGGTGGTAATCGTCTGCGACGACGCCAGAAGTTGATGCAAATGGACTTTTCAGTGGAGAAACGAGAGCCGGTGTTGCAGCTCCATGCAAAATGATTGTCCAAATATTGTTGCAGCCGAATAGTTACAAAATCTGAAACTTCCAAACCTGTACTAAAAACACTAGCATTAGAAACTGTGAACAATAGATAGCCACCTGAAGAATGGTTACATATCTACACAGATGGATCTAACTTGGACAACAACTCAGGAGCAGGAATTAAGTGTGCACTGTTCTCATTCTATCAACCAGCAGGATACCACACAACAAATTTTGATGCAGAAGTAACGGCTATTCATATTTCACTCCAACACCTTCTATACAGAATAGATAAATTCAAAAATGCTGTCATACTTTCTGATTCTAAAGCAGCACTATGTGCAATAAGTTCATATAAAATGAAGTCAATCCAAATTAAAGAATGTCACAAAATGATCCAACAACTTCAAAAACTACAGAAAAGAATTATATTACAGTGGATACCTGCACATTGTGGAACTGCTGGAAATGAATCAGATGATTTCCTTGCCAAAAAGGTGCAAATTTAATTCAGAACAAAATTCAAAACTTACCCTTTACATCCATAAAAAGATTAATCAAAAGCAAATATAAAAACATACAAAACCAATCAATATCTAACAAAGCCAAAGATAAAAAATGGAACATTTTAATTAAAAATCCAGAAATTATTCCAGAAATCCCACGTAAAGCTGCAGTAGTAAATTTTAGATTACTTACGGAACATGATTATTTGGCCAAACACTTACACAGAATAGGAATTTATACAACTCCAAATTGTCCTCTGTGCAACAAAGAAGAGGAAATGACTGGCATACGAAAATTTGCAAGGGAAACTGGGTGTACATTTTGGCTTTAACCTAAATGAATCTGATAAAGTGTCTGACAGAAAAAAAGTAGTTTGTAAAGTGACTACGTGAGTCTTCATGGAAACTATTATTTGCATATCAGTCTCACAAATCTTAGTAGATATTCATATAATATGTTACTAAATAATTACTTACAAAAATATTACAGATCTAATTCAATACATATATAAAGCATGTGCACTTGATGCAAACCAAATTTTGAATCTAAATATTTAAAAGTTTCATAAGTAATTAAATATACAGAATATTAAAGTACATTATATAATCCTTACACCTAATTTTCGAACAGATAATATCTTGATTAATCAATAGCTTAATCAATTAAAAATTTTGATCTATCTACAGCAGTAGTCAATATGAATAGAAAAATTACAATCATGGAAATGTTATCAAATAAAGGAGACAAGAGAGTAAAATTCATGCAAAAATTGTTAGACCAATTCGAAAAATGAACAAGGAAGGTGAAGAATCAAGAGAAGGAAAGAAAGATAGGAGAGACAGCAATAAAGAATGTATTGGCTACCAAAGTTGCTAAAGGGCAGGTGCCAAAAGCAAGAGGTGACCAACAGGAGGAGAAAGGCACATGACATATTTTACTAAGAAAAGATGAAAGAAGGATGTAAATTTGTATGGATAGATAGAAGAACTTACTCATTCATATAGCTGAATGATTTTTTATGATACTCATAAAGATATCTAATTTAACAAAATAATTAATTGCACTTACCCATGTGAGTTTCCCATTAGAGCTGCTAATAGCTCTGCAATATGTTTTGTAGCCTCCTTTTTGTTGAAATCTCCAACAGTCTTCATATACATTCTCACAGAATATTCATAGACCATCAATTTTTGTGATTCACTTAGGCCAAAACTTGCCAGGCACAGAATAATAAACTCTTTCCAAGCTTCAAAGAAAGAGACTGCATCACTCCACTGTTTTTCTAAGAACTCTGATTCAGTATTGTCCACGAGTATGTTTTCAAAAACCTGTATAAAAATACGAAAAGAGTAACATAACAATGAAACCTTACTGTAACATACCTACTAAGACATGTAGAGTATACAGAATTTATGTTTATGGTCTGAGTATCCTAAATTTAGTACTAATAATTTGGCATTACCAGAAAGGGAACATTTAATTCATTTCAGTTGCATCCTATTTTGAATTCTGTCTACTAATGCATCAATGAAATGTGGAAGACCATGGGTAGAAGTTAATTTTATACTCATTCATTCTTATGTTTTGTAACTCGGAAATAGACCTATGATTGTAAAACTTTGGTTCTTAAACTTTTATTTGTTAGGTATTGTTCATTCACATATTAAGGCTGAATTAGTTTTGTTCAGCAGTAGTTTCTTCCAATAAACCAATGGACTAGCAATGGGTAACCCATTTTCACATTTTCTTGCTGAGTTATACGTACATGATTTACAGGGTTCTTCATTTAAAACCTAAAGGGCACATAGCATTTCACCTGTGTGTGATTGGATGTGTCAGCCAGCTTTGCTCCTACATAAACTCCGCGCATAAAGCATGTATAACAATCTTACTTTATAGAAGATGCTGGCAATGTCTACTCTCAACTAAACAAGCACTATATTGGGAGAACAAAATCTGATTCACACAATTAAGTTGGGTTACTGTTATGTTTCTGATTTCACTTCTAATATTTTGCTTTAATTCTTTTAGTGTATAAGGAATTGTCTTTTAAACTATGTCTTTCAGGTTACCCCACAAGTAAAAATCTCACACTGTTAAATCTGAGGCGCAAGAAGGCCATATCCCAGCACTAATCACTCTATCTTCAAACACTTCCTTAATTCCATTCATGGACTCCTCTGCTATATAGGCAGTAGCAGAATCTTGTTTAAACCACCTGTATATTGGACAAAGTTTATATTATGAATTATATAAATTCTATTATACATGTATAATTGGAGTTGTGATCTGATTTCTCTTCTTCTATCAGTTCATGGTAAAATTGGGTCAAAATGTCATTTTGGTACCTCTCAGCATTTACAGTCTGCTTGTAGAATATTAAACAGATTATGTATCTAGCACTAACAGCAGACCTAACTTCAAATTTCTGAGCATAATTAGGTATTTTTGGAGCGTGATGTGGATTTTCAGAGGCCCAGTACCGACTGTTATGAGCATTGCCATGACCCCTGAGGAGGAACCACGCCTCACTGGAAAAGAGCAGAAGCTGTGGATTAAACTGCCATTCACTGATGAAAGAAACTATTCACAACAATGCATTTGTGATACTGGATCACCTTGTTGAAAGCATGGACACTTGTGCACTTATACGGTTTTAGTTTTAATAATTTAGTTGCTCTATGTGCAGAAGACCCAAATTCCCACCTGTTGTGCTAATTTTTAGATGAATTTGGTTGGTGAATTTTCAAAACATGCACCTATGTCTTCTAACTTTTCCTCTGTTAATGCTGTACATTTACGCTTTCGTTTTTTGTTTGCCACAGAACCAGTGGCTTCAAATTTCTTAACAATCTTGTGAATTGTAAATTTGTATGGAGACACTTCACCAGGGAATGATTGAATATACGTTGGGTGAACATGGCTTGGTGATTCCCATTTATAACAGTTTTTACATACAACAAAGCATTGCTCTTGAGTGAAGCGCCTGTTTATGTTAGTGGCTGGTACAATACTGCTGAGTGGAGTGCATACAGCCAGCCTCCGCACACAATGGCAGCCAGTAGGAGAATCCAGCAAGGATGCGGGAGAGGCAAAATACTGTATTCTCCGTTAGGTTTTAAATGAAGACCCTATATTTAGAGAAGCATGTCACAAGAGCCCTTAGATTAATCTTCAAAACTTGGCACAGGTAAATAAATGACATATTTGCCGTAGTACAAAAGAAATTACTGGACAATGCAAGACAGATCAGTAGAACTCATTGTGAATAACGAAAAAGATGGCTACTTTTCTTTCTTGGACATCAAATTCATCAGGTAGAACAAGGAAGACACTTTAGGAATTTACAGGAAATCCTTTCACACAGATGACTACATAGAAAATAAAAAGATTCATCGTAAAACTTTCACAAACTTATGGTCTTCAATGTACAGACTTCTTAACAGTTGTAGCAGATATTTCATGTTGTTTAAAAAGAATAGTTAAAGGAATTAAAATATGTAATGAAATAGTATGATGTAAGGTAGGTGATGTGTAACCATGACAACCTCAAATGAGAGGAAGTTGTTAAAGTTTTAAAGATCTTTCTTCTGCTTAAGAACGTCGTAGGAGAAAGACATACATTTGTGTCTCTCCGAGGTTGTGCAGAATTATTTTTGAGTGTGCATTTAAGATGCACAAATAGCATGTGTGTAAGAGAGTAATAGTTTAATCAATACAACAGTCATTGTTTGTTAAAGAACAACATTTATTGCAATTCCTTTCTTGGAAGTGTTGAAAACAGTGTTGTTATGATAAATTAAATTTATAGGGAGTCGATTAATGACACTAAACAACACTTACTTTTAAATTTTTCCGGAACATGTTTCAGAGGCTTTGCCTCTATCCTCAGCCAGCCATCGACTGGTCGGCTGAGGATAGAGGCAAAGCCTCTGAAACATGTTCCGGAAAAATTTAAAAGTAAGTGTTGTTTAGTATCATTAATCGACTCCCTTTAAATTTAACAACATTTATATTAAATTTGTATGCAAGACAATGACTTCCCTCAATACCTCGTAACCTAATTGAGTACTATAATATTCAGAGGCCTCTTCATACTGGGGGTAAGAAATCCATCACAGTACCCCTCATACTTGAGAGAAAACAATTTCATAAAAGGATACCACCCACAAAGGAAAAAGTGGCAATCATTTTAAAAATATCTAGTGTGCCGCGAGAAAGAAGTACACAGGGAAACCAATATTATTTGCTGTGAATCTGAAGATGTGCCCTTGAGAGTTTATCCAGGTTTTGAGATGAACTATTCAAAAAGAAGCCTTTAAGTGTAAGTTTGCAACTCTTATAGAACTAATTAAATTTTATTGTAAATTAGGTACGTGGGACATCTATACATGTCCATATTGGTTTGGGGCATTTTAACTTGGACATCATATGACGTTCATATCGGTGAAAGAGTTAAAAGAATGAGCAACATTTCACGCTAGATGGACTATAAATAATATGAGACCATAATTACCCTTATTGCTTGACAAATCTCAAAGATATACAGGATGTTACAAAAAGGTACGGCCAAACTTTCAGGAAACATTCCTCACACACAAAGAAAGAAAATATGTTATGCGGACATGTGTCCAGAAACGCTTAATTTCCATGTTAGAGCTCATTTTATTACTTCTCTTCAAATCACATTCATCATGGAATGGAAACACACGACAACAGAACGTACCAGCGTGACCTCAAACACTTTATTACAGGAAATGTTCAAAATGTCCTCCGTTAGCGAGGTTACATGCATCCATCCTCCGTCGCATGGAATCCCTGATGCGCTGATGCAGCCCTGGAGAATGGCGTATTGTATCACAGCCGTCCACAATACGAGCACGAAGAGTCTCTACATTTGGTACCTGGGTTGTGTAGACAAGAGCTTTCAAATGCCCCCATAAATGAAAGTCAAGAGGGTTGAGGTCAGGAGAGCGTGGAGGCCATGGAATTGTTCCGCCTCTACCAATCTATTGGTCGCCGAATCTGTTGTTGAGAAGCGTACGAACACTTTGACTGAAATGTGCAGGAGCTCCATCGTGCATGAACCACAATGGGGTATTTTGACAATTGTCTGCACGAATGATTTCAATTTACATTTTAAGAGAAATACTAAAATGAGCTCTAACATGGAAATTTAGCGTTTCCGGTCACATGTCCACATAACATATTTTCTTTCTTTGTGTGTGAGGAATGTTTCCTGAAAGTTTGGCCGTACCTTTTTGTAACACCCTGTATATGAGAATTGCATAGTTAATTATACTATCAAGATATATTTTTGTGCACACCTCTCCATTTTTAGAGCATAGTTTAACTTTTTTTTATTCATAAATACATGCATATAATTATGATTTTAATGCACATACATAAATCCACCCTCTGCCCATGGCATACCTTAAGCCACTTGACCAATATTCCAAGTGACAGAACATTATGGATCTGAATATTTCTTTTAAATACTTCAAATACAAATTTTAATTTCTATTAATACAAAAAGAAGAAAGGAAGAAAGAAAGAAAGAAAGAAAGAAAAAAAGAAAGAAAGAAAGAAAGTAAAGGATAATGCCTTGTCATTGTATGAACCAAAGCTGTAGAACAGAACATGTAAATGGGAACATTTTGGTGCTTAGACGTGCTGAATTATTGTTAGCCTCATTGTAAATACGTATTATACCCTTTTGGAAAGTAAATATGAGAAAATAAATAACAGCGACGTACCTCAAACCATACACGAACATTAGGATCATCTCGAAAAAAGATTTCCAAATGATCAAGCAACATTGGTGCTACTCTTCTGCCACATGTGCGTACTTCCAAGGCAATAATATTCATTACCATTTTATGTACATCCCATCCATAACTGAAAAGAAGAAAAAAGATGATTTGATATCAGAAAGTAATCTGCAATGTACATTAATGTGCTTAAAATTACATTATACATAAATTAAGAGGAATTAATAATAGATCAGTCACTGAAATAAGTTATATCTAAGCGATACACCTATGTAAACATACATACTACATAAATACACACAAAAGCATATACAAACTGAAGCTTTCATGGCCAGTGTTTTGCAGATTAAATGCCTTTCCCAGGCTTATAGGCCGTGGTTCAGTGGGTTTGAAAATTCCTGACATTTTGCCAAGGACTACGCTTAGTATCATCAAGGGTGATCCAGTAGCTGCTCAGAGCTTGAATGAGTTTTTGGCACAAAATGTGCATTGTTTTATATAGTTGCTGGGCAGAGCCCATCCAGTATCAAGACCTAGTTGGACCACATCAATTGGCAGGCACAATACTGAATAGGCTCCATCCACAACTATATAAAAGAGGACATATTCTGTGCTAAGAACTCATTTGAGCTCTTACCAGCTACCGCATCAGATTTGAAGATACCAAGCACAGTCCTTGACCAAAATTTGGGGATTCTCAAATCTATTAGACCATCACACAAATACAAATATTTTATAACAAAATACTTCCCGAAGTATGCTTAAACCATACACAAAAGTGCATTGCTGATTTGTAATCAGGGTTAGGAAGTTCACTTACTTGTCTTTTTCAAAAGAATAATATTGTCATGGCAACAGGCATAAAAGTTTCGGCACCAATAAGTAAACAGTCGGCAGATAAAGTTTCATGGTAATAATGAGCCTTGCTAAGCAGTTAATGATAGCGAGGCTATTGTAAACAAGCGCCGGCAAGCAAAGATAACTGAGGTAAAGGACTTGCCGGCATAGATTAAGTCACGCTTCTGGAATGTGATAGAATATTTGTTTCTTTAATCTTCCGGAAATTTCTGGACTGATAGAGATTGTTCGGGTTCTGGTTTATTTTAGAACAATCTAGAATTACGAATTAGGTATTTAAGGATGTGACGGCTTGCAAAGTGAGAGTTGTAAACAGAGTGAGTAAGCAGAGTCTGTTGTGTAACAAGAGTTGTAAAGAGAGTTGAACTGCATGCTGTTATTGTCATCGACCTTGGAAAATTGTGTTATGTGATGTAATGTTGTTACGTGAGAAAGGAGATTTTTAATTTCTGCAACTCGGACTTTTAATTCTACGAACCCACAGAGTCACAACTGGTGTCAGGAAGTGGGATAACGGCCATGGAATCGGCATTGCAAAAGATTCTACAGAAAATGGAAGAAATGAAGATGGCCAACGACAACCTTACCACCGAGTTGAAGGAAATGAAGAAGGCGAATGACAACCTCGCTGCAAAAACAGAAGCGGCAAATAACAACTTGGCAGCGGAACTGGAACGAATGAAAGCCGAATTAACAACGAAGACGGAAACGGCAAACAACAACCTGGCCGCAGAACTGAAGGAAATGAGAACGGCAAACGATAGCCTGGCCGAGATAACCGAATTGACCACGGAGATGAAAGAGGCAAACGAGGCCCTCACCGAAAAGTTTGAAACCGGCGTGAGCGATGACGTCACGGAGCTGGGCAAGCGGATGGGTCAAGTGGACGAGTGCATCGAAGACCTGGCGAGCCGTGTAAACGAGCTGGAGGGAAAGGCCGACAGCAACACAAAGTCCCTGAACGCCATGGTGGAGGACGTCGTCGGCAGGAGGTTACGGGATTTAAAGGTCGACGCGCCGGGACGCGGCACAACATCGGCACGCGTCAAACCTCCTAAATACGACGGCGCGACAACTTTCGAAGTCTTCCGCCGTCAGTTCGACACGGTGGCCAAACACAACAAATGGTCACCAGAGGAAGAGGCTGCACAACTAATAGCCAGTCTCCAGGGACGGGCTGCGGAAGTCCTGAATGCGGTCCAGACAGCGGCGGCACCCAAGGACATCTGGGAGGCCCTGGAGAATCGTTTTGGAAACCACCGCTTAGCCGCAGCATAGCGCAGCCAGTTGAAGTCAAGGTCACAGCAGCCAGGGAAGACGCTGCAGGAGTTCGCCCTGGCAATGTAGCAACTGGCTTGCAAAGCCTTAGTTGATCTCCCACCAGAGTTCGTATCCCGGGAAGCCGCCTACAACTTTGCCGACGGGGCACGAGCCACGGAGATTTCGTCAGCGCCTAATGCTCGGCGATTACAAAACTGTCCACGAGGCGCTAACGGCAGCACTGAGGGTGGAGGCTGCCAAGGTGACAGCTATCCCGACGTCGAGAACGAGGAGTGTCCGCTACACCGGAGATAGAAGACCCCGGGGACGCAGGCGAAGACCTAGTGGCGTGTGCGGCGGATGCGTCCAGCCGGGACACATAGAGAGACAGCCCATACCAGGAAGAGGAGCCGGAAGAACTAGTCAGGTCCGTCGTGGAGAGGGGCACGTCGGCGCCATCACCACTATCCCCTCGAGTAAGAGTACACGCCGTCAGCCGGCGTACGGATGACAGCTTCATCGCGGACGGTTGGGTGAGAGGGAAGCCATGCCGCGTGCTAGTAGACACCAGGGGCTGCGGTGACCATCATCAGACCTGACGTAGCCAAGGGTTTGCCGACGAGGAAGCCCAGCCGACCATACCAGCTTGTGACGGCATCGAGTGACACCTTGCCTGTTGAGGAGGCCCTCCTGAAGTTGACCTTGGGAAGTTGCTGTACGTCTGTGTGTGTTCGTCGCGAAGGAGGTGATACTAGGATTGGATGCTGGTGTAACATTTTTTCTGTTGCCCATAACTGTCCCAGTAGTCATTTTCCACAGTTCATCAGCTAATTCAGGTGGTGTATAGTACCTGTCTGTGTGAACACCTTTAGATGAGTCTATAGGATCCTTTAGCAGGGAGGAACACAGGTCTTTTACAACAAGGGTAGTTTTCAGGCGGTTAGAATCTGATTCAGTTTTTCCCCATATAGGGTTGGGAATTGTAAAGATATCCGTTGGAAGCATCAGGTAAGGAGAAAACTTTGATCCCAAATTTTGTAGGTTAAACTGATGGTGCTCTCGTCGACTGAGACAAATGGACCTGGGGAAAAGAATAAATTGCATTTTTGCTGTAGTTTTTCCATTAAATTTTGAGTAAATTTTTCTGATAATTTTCTGTTTGCCTCAGCATGTGCAAAATGAAGATTCCAAAACAAAAGGAGAAATTTTTCGCGAGAAAATACATTACTGAAAAAAGGAAATTTATCTACCAAACTTGCAGAAAAACAGTCTGACATCAGAGGTAGGGCGAAGCCCCATATTGATAACCACCCCAATTAGTGCTTTTATGTCAACAATTGTTGACATCCTGGCTTTCTTTGTTGGAGGCGTTGCCTGTTGTTTATTTGTGTTCCCTTAAATGTAGGTCTCCTCGTAATTATTTGCAGAATTTGGTCATCAAAAAATAGACTGAAACAGTCTATAGGAGGAGTATTCTCATCAAAGTGAGAAGGAATAATCGGTCCCTGCTGGATATTGTGCACTGGTGTAACAGATGTAGGTCAGGGTCAAAATTACTCACCTCTGCCCACCTAGGTGCACTGTTGTCTGCAATATCACTTGAGTCACTCTCACACTCACTTGCACTTACACACAAATTCTGACATATTTCGCTCTCATTATCACTAAACTAAAAATCAGAAAATTCACTATTGCTCGTGTTCAACAAAGCTACAATTTCTTTGTCTGTCAACCCTTTCTTTCCTGCCATTATGCCAAAAAATGAAATAAAATGAGGTTTACTAATAACAAACACTGCACTGTTTATTGCTTCACTGGTGAGAACAATGAAAGGAAATGCTGACAAAGCAAATTCGGGGATTTACCAACCACCAATGTTTGAAAGCACATTTCCTTGCATCTGCTGGCCGTGTATCTGAATTATGTGAGCAAAAATAGCTGACAACTACTCTATAACTGTGCACCCATATACGGGTTTTCACTTGTGGGAGACTGGACGTGGCACCCGTGAGTTTAAGCTCTGAATGGTTAAGCTTATTTTTCATTGTAAATGGCCATTACTTGAGAACTTAAAAAGATCTTTCTAACCTCACAGATCTAGCAACAGCATTCAGTGGTGGTGTAAGAAGTAGATTAAAAAATCAAACTTTTTACTGCTAACACTACTATTTTTCATTGTGAATGGTAGCTTGTCAAGTTAATTGTACGTTACACTTAATTTTCATTATAAATGTCCATTATTTCGGAACATTTTGACCTTTTTCTAAGCTGGCAGGATTACCAACATCACTGTGCTGTAGTTTAACTAACTGGAGGATTGTAAAACTCTGCCTACAGTTGAATGGTTTGCTTCAACTAAATTTCTAGTCAAACTGTTTATAACACTGGACCTACTGCCGTTTTCTCATTTAAAATGAGTGCTACTTTGACAGCCAGCCACACTATGTTTTAAAAAGAACTATCATATAAGAAACATATAAAGCTTAAATATGTAAAACAGCCCATAAAAGTACTTACCTCCGTGGCTGATAAAGTGGTGTAAAGAACAGAGTCCAAAATCCTTCTTTAGATCTCAAAATATTAATCACAAGTTCACATTTTTCTGTCCATACTGTATGCACAAAGCACATTACTGCCTCATAGACAGACTGTGAATTCTTTCCTTCTCCCTGTTAACATTAAAGTTTCTATTACCATTTAATACAGAGTAGTTCAACTGCACGTTGAAAAGATTTTAAAACAAATAGATTAATCTATGCTTTTATTTAATTAACCTGCAAGAACAGATTTTGTGTTAACTCTCAACACAGGTGAGAAACTTAATTATTGAATTCATACCTCTGGCAGGTGGAAGAAAAAAAAAGTAGTACTATGAATTTATGACTGGAATGAGGCATTTAGAAACCCCAGTTTTTATTTTTTATGTATTTCTTATTAATCTACTACTGAACAGCCATGTGAATAACATAAATATCAATGCTATAATGGTACCAGGCTCTGCACCGCATTTCCATTTCACCTGGCACTGACAGAAAAACCCCATTGGATCTAAATATTGGATAGTAAGTCAACAGTATTGTCACCCGAACATCGGAATTCCCGATAGAACCAGCTGGCAGGTAGGGCCAGACGGGAAGCATTCAGGCCACACCTACCCATTTATCTTGTAGCGCTAACGAGGGGATGGTTGGAAAAAGATCACTAGCCATCCCTTTCCCCTCCCCCGGACGTCTGGAACAGTCAGGATGATTCACTGAAACGTGAGGCTTCCAGAAACAGCGATCTCCCTATAAAAGGGGCTGCAGTTGGCGAGTCATTTCAGTTATTGGCGAGCAGCGGGAGGAGCGCCGTGCTAGCGAACGGATGGGAAGAATGTGTACGTGCATCAAAGGAGTTGTACGTAATTGAGAGTGCAGGGTGGACCTGTGACAAACTGGTGAATTGTAATTGTGTGCGCTACGTAATTCTATGTAATCGGCAAGTGTTCCAACTGTAATTCGGTGGAAAAAAAACATTTTGAGTTTGTGCAAATGGACTTTTAATTTCACGAACCCACAAAGTCACAACTGGTGTCAGTAAGTGGGATATTACAACGATTGAGGCTCCATTGGCACAGATCTTAGAAAAGTTGGAGACGGCATATAACAACTTGGCTGCGAAGATAAACGAATTAACAACGAAGATGAAAGCTGCAAACAACAACTTGGCCACGACGATGACCGCAAAGATGGCCGAACTGACCACGGAAATGAAGGTGGCGAACGAGGCCTTCACCGCCAAATTTGCAGAACAGTTGGCCGGCGTGAGGGATGACGTGATGGAGCTGGGCAAGCGGATGGGCCAAGTGGTCGAGCGTATCGAAGACCTGGCGAACCGCTTCACTGACCTAGAGGAAAAGGCCGACAGTAACGCCAAGTCCCTGAACGCCATGGTGGAAGACGTCGAAGACCTTGCTAACCGCGTAAACAACCTGGAACGAAAGGCCGACAGCAGCGTCAAGTCCCTGAACGCCATAGTGGAGGACGTCGTCGGCAGGAGGTTGAAGGATTTGAAGACCGACGCGCCGGGACGCGACACAACATCGGTGCGCGTTAAACCTCCGAAATATGACGGCGCGTCAACGTTCGAGGTCTTCTGCCGCCAGTTCGACACGGTGGCCAGGCATAACAAGTGGTCACCGGAGGAAGAGGCCGCACACCTAATAACCAGCCTCCAGGGACGGGCCGCAAAAGTCCTAAACGCGATCCAGACAGCAGAGGCTCCCAAGGATATCTGGGAAGCCACGGAGAACCGGCTCGGGAACCAAGGCCTAGCCGCAGCTTACCGCAGTCAGCTGAAGACAAGGTCGCAACAGCCAGGGGAGACGCTGCAGGAGTTCGCCCGGCGATTGAGCAGCTGGCTAGCAAGGCCTTGGTTGACCTTACACCGGAGTTCGTATCCCGGAAAGCCGCCTACGCCTTTGTCGACGGGGTACGAGACACCGAGATACGTCAGCGCCTACTGCTCGGCGACTACACAACCATCCACGAGGCGCTGACGGCAGCATTGAGGATGGAGGCGGCCAAGGTAACGGCTACCCCGACGTCAAGAACGAGGAGTGTGCGCTACACCGGAGACAGTAGACCAGCCGAGGGACGCCGGCGAAGACCTAGTGGCCTGTGTTGGGGATGTGGACAGCCAGGACCCCTAGAGAGAGACCGCCCACACCAGGAAGAGCAGTCGGGAAACGAGTAAGGACGGTCGTGGGAAGGGGCACGTCGGCGCCCTCACCACCATCCCCTCGAGTGACACTGGGCGCCGTCACCCGGAGGATGGATGACAGCCTCATCGCGGATGGTTGGGTAAGAGGGAAGCCGTGCCGCGTGCTGGTGGACACCGGGGCAGCCGTGACCATCAGACCCGACATAGCCAAGGGTTTGCCATCCAGGAAGCCGAGCCGACTACACCAGCTGATGACAGCATCGGGCGACACCTTGCCTCTGGAGGAGGATCTGCTGAAGCTGACCTTGGGACGGAGTGCCGTGCGTCTGTGGGTGTTCGTCGCGAAGGTGACTGAGGAGGTGATTCTGGGACTGGATGCCCTCAGGAGCAGAGGGGCGACGGTCGACGTCGGCAGGAAGGAACTGCGGCTCAACGGAGAAGAGGTTATACTCCGTCAACCGGAAGAGCGCCTTGGAATCTGCAGGGTCGTCTTGAACTAAGACGAGGTTGTCCCCGCGAGGAGCGAGGTGGTGGTGACGGCGCGACTGGAAGGCCAGAGAACCAGGAACATGATGCTGGATGAGAAGACGCCTGTACACGGACTATGTGTAGCCAGGGCATTGCTGATGTGCCGAGAGGAGGTGCCAGTGAGACGACTGCTAAATCCAAAGGACACCGATCACGACGTCCAGACCGGAACGGAGTTGGGAACGTGCGACCCCATGGTAAGCGTAACAGCAATCTACAAGACACAGGAGCCGGAGCCGGCGCAAAACCTGTAGCCCCGGCTTGAAGGCCTACTGTAGAGGGCGGCCGACCACCTGACCGCAGAGCAACTGGAGAAAGTTCGACAACTGCTGAGACGATACCAGCGCGTCTTCAGCCAAGGTAAGTGACTACGGCCGCACAGACAAAGTGCTTCACCGGCGCAAAACCTGTAGCCCCGGCTAGAAGGCCTACTGTAGAGGGCGGCCGACCACCTGACCGCAGAGCAACTGGAGAAAGTTCGAAAACTGCTGAGACGATACCAGCGCGTCTTCAGCCAAGGTAAGTGACTACGGCCGCACGGACAAAGTGCTTCACCGCACCGACACCGGGGACGCCCAGCCTATTCGGCAACCATCTAGACGCGTTCCGCTGGTGAAGCAAGGGGCGGTACGAGACATGCTGGAGGACATGAGATCCAGGGGAGTGATTGAAGAGTCAGAAAGCCCTTAGTGTTCCCCTGTAGTCTTGGTGACGAAGAACAGCGAGCTACGCATCTGCGTGGACTACAGGAAGCTGAACGCTGTCACCCGGAAGGACTGTTTCCCCTTACCCCGGATTGAAGACACCCTGGACACGCTAGCTAGTGCACAGTGGTTCTCGACCCTGGACGTGAAGTCGGGCTACTGGCAGGTAGCTCTAGACCCGAGCGACAAGGAGAAGCCTGCATTCTCGACAGGCCAAGGCCTCTGGCAGTTCACAGTTATGCCCTTTGGCCTCTGCAACGCACCAGCTACCTTCCAACGCCTCATGGAGTCAGTGATGAGAGGACTAACTTACGACACCTGCCTGCCATACCTGGACGACATCATTATTTGTCGGTAAGATTTTGAAGGCCATTTCGAGAATCTGAGCAAGGTGCTACAGGGACAGCAGGCGACCAACCTGAAGCTCAACGCGAAGAAGTGCCAGCTCTTCCGCAAGTGAAGTACTTGGGCCACATAGTCTTAGCAACCGGAGTGGCCACAGACCCGGAGAAGACACAGGCTGTGAGAGACTAGTCTCGCCCAAAGGATAAGAAAGAGTTGCGCAGTCTCCTGGGGCTGTGAAGTTATTGCCGACGCTTCATCAAGGGGTTCTCCAACATCGCCAAACCCCTCACCCGCCTGACAGAGGAACACCGGCCTTATGTGTGGACGGAAGACGCCGAAGAAGCTTTCCAGCACTTACAGATAACCCTGTGCAATGCTTCAATTTTGGGTTTCCCACAAACGGGTGGCGCCTTCATTGTGGACACCGACGCCAGTGACCATTGCATTGGAGGTGTCCTATCGCAGATCGAGGACGGCCACGAGCGGGTGATAGCCTACTACAGCAAGACGCTATCCAAGGCAGAGAAGACCTACTGCGTCACCCGACGAGAGCTACTGGCGGTAGTGAAGACCTTGGAGCACTTTCACGGCCAGCCATTCCACATGAGGACTGACCATTCCGCCCTAACCTGGCCATTGAGCTTTAAGAACCTGGAAGGCCAGACAGCACGTTGGGTCCAGAGGCTGCAGGAGTACCACTTCACCTCGGAACATCGCAGCGGGAAGAGCCACGGTAACGCAGACGCTATGTCCCGGAGACCCTGTCCACAAGAGTGCGGCCAGTACACAAGAGTGGAAGAGAAGGAGCGTGCCGCAGCAGTCCGAGTAGTCACGGCAGTGCCTGCGGACGGCTGGGATAGCGCAGGCCTGAGGAGGGAGCAGCTGGCGGACGCAGACTTGGGGCCACTCTTGAGGGAAGTGGAGGCAGGGACAAGACCGACCTGGGAGGACATCACACCGAGGAGCGCCACCTACAAGTCGTTTTGGGCCCAATGGGACTCGTTGAAGATCAGAGAGGGAGTGCTGTTCCGGGTATGGGAATCACCCGATGGGAAGATGCAGAGAGAACAGTTGGTACTTCCCCGGAGTAGGGTCCCGGAAGTCTTGGAGGAAGTGCACGCCGGTACTTCAGGAGGGCACCTGGGAGCGAACCGAACGATTAACAAACTATGACAGCGCTACTACTGGCTGAGGCTCCGAGCAAACGCCGACAGATGCTGCGGTCAATGTCATGTGTGCGCGGCGAGTCGCGGCCCCCAGACTAGGAGCCGGGGTCGCATGCAGCAGTACAACGTCGGAGCGCCATTCGAACGGATTGCTGTCGATATAGCAGGACAATTCCCAGTGTCCGACCGAGGCAACAAGTACCTGATGGTGGTCGTGGACTACTTCACCAAGTGGCGGGAGGTGTATGCCATCCCGAACCAAGAGGCAAGAACAATCACAGACTGCCTCGTGGAGCAAGTGTTCTGCCGATTTGGGGTACCGTTAGAGCTCCAGTGACCAGTGCACAAATTTTGAATCCAACCTAATGAAGGAGGCACTCAAAGGCTTGGGCTGAACAAGACCCGCACGACGCATCTAAATCCCCAGTCGGACGCAGGGTCGAAAGATACATAAAGACGTTAAAGGAACACCTGAGGAAGGTCGTGGCCAGCCATCAGCGAGACTGGGACGTCAAGGTGCCACTGTTCCTGCTGGCCTACCGCTCGTCAACACACGACACCACGGGGATGACCCCAGCCAGCTTAATGTTCGGCCGAGAGTTACGCCTCCCTTGTGACCTGGCTTTTGAAAGGCCTCCGGAACCGAAACAGCCAGCGACCGAGTATGTGGAGAACTTGGTGGACCATCTTCACGACATGCACGAGATGGCTCGCCAGAACATCCAGAAGGCGAGCGACCACATGAAGACCCGATACGACAGGCAAGCCAACAACCAAGGGTTCCAGCAAGGTGACCTGGTCTGGTTGTACCGCCCTATCCGAACCAAGGGATGCTGCCCGAAGCCCCAGCAGCCATGGCAAGGACCGTACCGGGTGAAGAAGATTAACGACGTGGTCTACAGCATCCAGAAGGTTCCCCGAGGGAAGATGTTGGTGTACACCTGGATCGCCTGGCACGCTAAAATGGTGCTGTTTGGGACGACCAGCTTTGAGGAAGGAGCAGTGTCACCCGAACATCGGAATTCCCGATAGAACCAGTGGCAGGTAGGGCCAGACAGGAAGCATTCAAGCCACGCCTATCCATTTATCTTGTAGCGCTAACGAGGGGATGGTTGGAAAAACCTCACAAGCCATCTCTTTCCCCTCCCCCGGATGACTGGAACAGTCGGGATGATTCACTGAAACGCAATGCTTCCAGAAACAGCGATCTCCCTATAAAAGGGGCTGCAGTTGGCGAGTCAGTTCAGTTCTTGGCGAACAGCCGGAGGAGCGCCGTACTAGCGAACGGACGGGAAGACTGTGTACGTGCATCAGAGGAATTCTACGTAATTGCGAGTGCAGAGTGGACCTGTGACAGACGAATTGGTGATTTGTAATTGTGTGCCCTACGTAATTCTATGTAATCGGCAAGTGTTCCAACTGTAATTCTGTGGAAATAAAGAAATTTTGAGTTTGTGCAATTGGACTTTTAATTTCACGAACCCACAAAGTCACAGCATTGTTACAATAAGGTGCTCAACATCTAATTATGACCTAAAGGTCAGTATAAAACAAACTTGAAGAGAAAGGCCTTAAGCAAACAAAGATAAAGCATTTTTCTGTGTGCAGGCTCAAATACAGAGCTCAAGTCACTTCTGCTTCCATTTCTAGCAGTAGCTTGTACCCTTAAGAAAATGACCTACTGTAGCTTTAAAAAACTTTGCGTAGCGTATTTAACGGTGACTGCAGCAGAGTGCTGAAGTGTTCTTGCTTGGTTGTAATTCTACTCCTGAGGAACCAAGCTTTTTTTTTCCCCACATCTTTTCATTATGAAAAGTCTTCATAGTAATTAAAATCCTGGAAACTTAAAAAAGCAAGAGAGAATCTAAACTAATTAAAACTTAGAAGGTATTTAAAAGTGACAGCTAATCTCTTCAGTAACTATTTTTAATGCATTTCACATTGGATAACTTAACTATAATGAAATGCTGCTAAGTTACGGTTCAATGAAAAGAACTGCAGCAACCACCTTTTATTTGAAAACCAAATCCTGCAACTTAACCAAATCTCAAAGTAGTACTAAAACTTATCTCCAAGAAAGGACAAAAAATGTTGCTGAGTCAGTGATTGCTAGAAGCAAAGACAATTTTGAAATTTTTCTAGATATTGCAAAAACTACTTCTGGAAGTGAAAAAATCAATACATAGATTCAAAGTTGAAAGTAATACTATCTTCAGAGGGCACAAAAGAATGAGATTTCTTGCAAAACTAATGAGCATGTTTAAATAACAGTGAACAAAACGTACATCTCTGAACAAACCTAGCTTTATCATCCATTGTTTTCCCTACATAAATGTTCTTTACTGCTAGTGAGTCATATTCTCTCATTTCTTCAGACTCTGGAGCACAAACTAAAGCATGGAGCACCAAGGAAAACAATCATGCTACCACAGATGATACTGAAAGTTAAAATGAAACATGACGATTCATAAGCTCTACTTTGACAAACAGGGAATAGACACTCGAGTTAGAGTTTATTTTACCAGACAGAGCTAACAGTAAATTTAAAATGAATATCTATTTCATACAATTAATTTTTATCATAAAACTGCACTTACATTTTAACTTTTGAGGGACTAGTTTTGAGAGCTGTTGCTTCAATTTTCAACTCGAAGATCTGACTGTCATCTCTGTGTCATTGCTTGCAGTCTTCTCTCTGGTAGTGGAAAGATGAACTTCTTTATCAAACTGTCGACTGAGGGGATTTCGAAGTTTATTAATTGGTCTTTGTATTTCCAAATTAAGGTGTTCTCCCATGTTGTGAGTATGGTTTCTCAGGACTTTTAATCATTTTGGATTTGGGTCTAGGTGATGGTTTTTGTTCCAAAAGTGAAATGCTACTGTTGACTTGTCTTCCTGTTTCAATTCGATGTTTCTAAAATGTTCTTTGAATTTGGTTTTTAGGTTTCTTTTAGTTTGTTCTATAAAGAATTTTTCACAATTCTTACAATTTATTTGGTATATTTCAGATCTATTGCTTGGTGGAATCTCATGTTTTGTTTTTTAATTTAACAATCTAATTACAGAGTACCTATATATAGGCAATAAGAAGATATTTTGTTCTCTGAAGATCCTTTTGAATTTCCTAAATATTTTTGGATGGTACATAACTTCACTGAATTTACTGAGAAAAACTAATTGAAAAAACTATTTGTAGTTGGTTTTAAATACTTCGTCACTTACATTTTTATATTATTGAGGGACTAGTTCCAGAAGCCATTTTCTGCATTTTCAAACTTGAAGGTCCAACTATTGTCTGTTGTCATCTGCTCTCTTCTCTCTGGTGCTGGAACTATGAATTTCTTTATCAAATTATTAACGGTGTAGTGTAAAAACTGACTACAAATAGTATTTTCAATTAATTTTGACGCCACTGTTACTAAATTCCTCCAATTATGCACTGAATATATATTACTTTCTCTTTCTCCTGTGATGTGCTTGCTTCCTTAATGGATTTCTTTAGCTTAAATTGTTTAATTTTCTTAAATAGCAGACTTCTGTTGTGCCCATTTTCTTCTCTATATCTTCTCTATATTCTCTCTTGTTCCTTGTAATATTCCACTTTACCCATGGGTATGTTGACTATCTTGTGTGTAAGATTGTTTATTATTGCATGTTTATGTGTAACCAGGTTATAGCTATGACTTTCATAAAATTTTCCGACTGTGTTGGCTTCCTGTAAATTCCAAAATTTAGGTTTGTCTTGTTCCTGATGATATTTAGATCTAAGAAAGAGAGTTGTCACTAACTTCTTTTTCTATTGTGAATTTGATAGTTTTTTCCTGCAGATTAAGTAGTTTTAATGCATCATCTAAATGCCTATTTGGAACTATTGCAAAGATGTCCTCAACCTATCCGGTGCCAAACCTTCAAGATTGAGGTTGAAAATGGAAGCGCCTGAAACTACTCCCTCAAAAATTTAAATTGAGTAGTGTGATAAAAACAGACTAAAAAGATTTTCATGAATTAATTTGGATGTCATTGTTACTAAATTACTCTAAATTTCACATAATTGATTGTCTAGGTTTATAGGCCTTGGTTTACTGGACATTCTTCTTCCAGACAATTTGTCAAAAGCTGTATTGAATTATATTCAGTGGTGTGGTGAAAGCATTCTTTTGTTGATCTCTGCAACAAGTGACACAGAATTTGATTGTACATGCCTTATACAAATGAACTGAATGGAAGGCACTTGCTCTTGATTGGTCTGTGCTTTGTTCTGCTCTCTCCTACTTGACTCAGTGGCTGTATGGGCTGCACTAGCAGAAGGGTTGCTTTTAATGACTACGCCTGTGAGTAAAATAAGGTTTACTGCAGCTGAAAATGTTGGATCTGTTTGATCTGCAATTTGTCTCTGGCTGGGTATCTTGAGGGCATTTTTTAATGCCAGATATCAAGCACAATTTAGACGTTTGGCTTTCTTTTTACAGTTGGAGCTATTTTCATGTTTATAAATTGCTTTGCAATTTAGGCAGGTACAATAATGGACAGTAGAAGACATACTGGTTATATATGCATATTTTTTTAAATGTGCCTCCTGTTCTAATAAGGTCCGTATAATTACTGTCACACAAGCACAAAATTCTATGAACACCTGGGAAGTACTTTTGGTTCCTTAGTTGAACACAGAATGTTATAGATTTGATGCGAGTTTATAAATGGTGTTGCTATCATGGTAGTTGAGTAGTTCCTCAATGTGATCAGTGACACCTTTTATATACAGGAGAAAAGTATAGTATTTTTAGTTTGATTCAGTGATGACAAACGCCTTTCTTCTGGGATGTATGGCACGTTTAACTTCCTGTTAGCCTGCATTGTGTGTGAGAGATTTCCAATGGCAGTAGTTCTGGCTGCCAAATAAATAGCATGGTCAACTAGCATTTTTATGACAGCTCGCTTCTGGCCTGTGTGGTGATTGGACAGTTTATGGAGGTGCTGTTCTCTATGTGTTTGTTTCCTGTACACTTAGTGACTATCTTCTTGGTCATAAGTACATCAAAGTAAGCCAAGCTATCAACTTTCTTCACTTGAATTTTAAGTACAGTGTTGATATGATGATGAAATTCTTTTAAGGTCTGATGTCCATGCCTAAAGATAGTGAGCACACTGTCCACTTAATATATTCAACATGATTTTGTGTCAGAATACAAAGTAATGGTCTTGAAGTTGTCCATGTAATAATTAGCAATAACTGGACTCATCAGACTGCCCATCACTATACCATTTTTCTGTTCATAGAACTCTTAATTCCACTGAAAATACAAGGGGCACTATTTATATTTTGAGCCTTGGCAACCCTGAATGTTGTAGGTGTCATCTTGACATTTCCATTGGAAAATTGATATTGTTGACCATAATCTACTTCTAACATTTTGTCAATAGAGTGTCATTTGTTTTGTTTACATTAACCTGAATATTGTCTCAACAAAAATATGGAATTAACTTGTGAAAATGTTTGTGGAATAATTTATATCAATTAACTTCTGCATTTGGCAACAAGGCTCCATCCTTTACCACTTAGCAAATTTAATCGTGGTCACCCTTCGCTCAATGATGAAGTTCGTGGCGGTCGTCCAAAACCAGTTGTGCCAGAAAACATTAATGATGTGCAAAAACTAATAATGTAAAATCGTCATGCAACATTGTGAGATTAAGGTAACCCTAGGCATTAGTTCCACCAGCCGTGAAAAAGGTTTGCTTTCGTTGGATGCCACATAATTTAACACAATCTCAAAAATATGCTCGTCTTGATTGATGTACAAAAATGCTCAAGAAATACAATGGCAGTGCCTCTAAAGACATATATAAGATTGCAACAGTTGACGAATCATTTATCTATGTGTATGAGCCAGAACAGCAGTCAACTGTATGGGTGTTTCAAGATGAAGCAAATCCAACAAAACTTGTTTGCACTTAAAGCAAATGGTCACCTGCTTTTTCAGCAAAACTGGCCATGTGGCAAAAGTACCTTTAAGGAGCGCAGAACCATCAATGCCAAATGGTACACAACCATTTGATTGCTGGAAGTCTTCAGTGAAGTAAGCAAAACCAAAAAGAACTGTAGAAACAGAAAAATTACAGACATTAACCCTTCCCGAGTGGACATGTTTTACGGCTATAAGCGGAAGGTAATTTTATAAAAATATGCACTCTTCAAAATACAAATAGAACTATACTGTCATGCTCGAATGTATTAAAAACCATGTTGTTCTACAGGAGTGAAGATTTGTTAATCTGAGTAAAAATGTTCCCGCTAAATTGGCATAAGAACCATTTTTCCATTTTGCATCATGTCTTGTAATTCTAACAGACACACGTGTTCACACAAACTAGGAACAGTTCAGGAACTAAATACTGTAATATAAGAATATGTAACATTTATTTTGTTAAACCAATGGTAATAATAAATAATTATTCATAATTTTGATAGAAATGTGAGGTTACACCTAGCTGGAGCAGGGTACCTAGTATGTTGACTAATGGCACTGGGGATTAGTTGATTTGCATCATTTTCCCCCTGGCTGCCCAATATAAAGCCTGTAGGTTCTCACTTTTGAGACCATTACATCTGTCCAAAAGATATTTGTTCATGACGACATTCTCTTTACAGATAGTACACTTGGGTGTAGGTATGCAGTGTACTTTATAAAGGTGTTCTGCAAGACAATCATGGCCAGTTTCCATTCTAAATAGGGTCACTGCAGTTTTTCTTGGCAATTTTTGTATGTCAGTTTTATCTCCAATGTTCTTATAATCTTTGTCTTTTAGTTTATCTTCTTATCATCAAGTCTCTGCTGTCTTTTAAAATGCAGCTTATTGTTGTTTAATTTTTTATTGATTTCAATTTGTCTTACAGGTTTTATATTTTGAATTGCACCTTTATTTTTGCTAGTTGGTCAGCATGTTAGTTACCTACAAGTCAAACATGGGCTGGGATCCTTTGCAGGGTGACACAATTTCTTGATTCAACAGCTTTAAATAAACTTCTTATTTCTTTGATGATTCTTGTTGTTTTGTTTTTATAATTTACAACCCCATCTATGGCCGATTTTGAATCTGTTAATATAACTAGCTTTATGTATGTTCTGCATTGCTGCTTTTATGGCTGTTAGTTCTCCGTCATAATGGTTTGAAGTTTCATCTAGTGTTAGATACTGTGCAAAATGTTTGCAGTATACTCCTGCACCAGCATCTTGTTTGTTAATAAAGGATCCATCTGTATATATTCGGAGTCATTCTTTTTCTGGATATCTTTCATTTTCTGTGGCTATTGCTATTGCTCTCATTTCATCTGGTGAATTGTTTTGCTTATGTATTGTTTATAACAGTTCATTCTTATAATGTATATCAATATATTCTGTTGGGCTTGTTTCTTCTATTGTTGTTATATTTGTTGCTATTATGTTCTTGTGTTATGAATTATTGATGTATGTTCTGAAGCTTGTTTGGGTTTTTAGACTGCTTATATTATCTGCTGTGTGATACCACTTGTGTCTGTTTCTGTTAACTTGCAGCTTTTGTGCTGGGGTAATTGCCTTTAGTTCATGTTCCAGTTCTATGGCCATATATTTTGTAAAGCTTTGTAGTATGGCAATTGGTGGTGTTTTTATAGCTCCTGATATTATTCTTAGTGAATTGTTTTGTGAAGTTTCTATTTACCTTTTGAGTTTCTTGTTTACTGTTGCCAACAGTTCTCCAAATAGTAGGATGGGTACCTAGTATATATAATATATGATTTTGAAACTGATTCTTTTATCTCAGGATTATTCACACAGGGAAGCACACAACAAACATCATTTAATGTTCAAGGGTGTGAAATCTTTCCCTAAAATTGTTCATTTGTGTGATATATTTTGAAACACACATCTGAATGCAGGGGAGGCTTGGAGATGCAGGTTTCACAAAAATATATTATTTTGTTTATTAGTTTTTGGGCCTTACATACCACACAAGGATTTGCCTAACTTCCCTGTTCTCTTCTCCCCATGACATGCAGAAATCTATTTAACCGTTCCTAACTTGGGCCCTGAGAAATATGACCCTTACTTGACATAGCATTGTTTTACTCATGTGATCCGCCACCACAGATCTCACGAGATGCTTGAAAAATTTTCTAGGTGACATGATAGGTTTTCATTTGTTTGTCACGTTGTTGTTGTTGTTGTTGTTGTTGTTGACTAATAGCACTGGGGATTAGTTGATTTGCATCATTTTCCCCCTAACTTCCCAATATAAAGTCCCACTTTTCAGACATTCCATTTGTCCAAATGGGGTTTGTTCATGATGACATCGTCTTTACAGATAGTACGCTGTTTGTCATGTGCATTGTGTAAAACAGGTATGAATTCACAATGCAAACTTCCAGCAACCAGAAAAACGTTTTTCTATACCACTTGCATGTTCTCTTGTAGAACTGATATTGCGCAATGTAATTATCAGTTCTATCAACACCGCCCATGTGTCAAGTGTAGTCCAAAATGTTTGGTTTCAATGTTGCTGCCTGGTTAGGAAATTTTGAAGGCACCTCTGTCATTTTGTTTTTATCGCCCTTGTGACTGGTACTGAGAACCATTACAGTTCTTTTGTCTTTCCAGCACAGGGCAAGCTTTTGCTGATTGCGGAAGCTTTTTATCTCACCGCTCTTCATTTTCTTTATGTTTCCTGGCTTTAGTTGGCATGGCATATTTCTTTTTGTTGCCCATTAACTGTCCCAGTAGTTACCATATTCATTTTCCACAGTTCATCAGCTAATTCAGGTGATGTATGGTACCTGTCTGTGTAAACATGGAAACCTTTAGGTGGGTCTATAGGATCCATTAGGAGGGAAGAACACAGGTCTTTTACAACAAGGGTAGCTTTCAGGAGGTTAGAATTTGAATAAGTTTTGCCCATATAGGGTTGGAAATTATATACATATCCATTGGAAGCATCAGATAAGGAGAAAATTTTAAATCCAAATTTTGTAGGTTTGTTTGGTTTATACACTTTGAATTTTACTCTTCCCTTGAAACTGATGGTGCTCTTGTCGACTGATACAAATGGACCTGGGGAATAGAATAAATTTCATTCTTGCCATAGTTTTTCCATTAAATTCTGAATAAACCATTTAGATATTTTTCTGTTTCCCTCAGCATGTGCAAAATGAAGATTCCAAAACAAAAGGAGAAATTCGTCATGAGGGAATACATCACTGAAAAATGGAAATTTATTTACCCAACTTGTAGAAAAATAGTTTGTGACGTCAGAGGTAGGGTGAAGCCTGGTGTTGATAACCACCCCAATTAGTGCTTTTATGTCAACAATTGTTGACATCCTGGCTTTCTTTGTTGCAGGTATCGCCTGTTGTTTTTTTGTGTTCCCTTGAATGCAGGTTTCCTCGGTAATTATTTCAGAATTTGGTCATCAAAAAATAGACTAAAAAAGTGTATAGGAGGAGTATGCTTATCAAAATGAGAAGGAAGTATTGGTCCCTGTTGGATATTGTGCACTGGTATAACAGATATAGGGCCAGGAACAAAATTACTCACCTCTGCCCAGCTAGGTGTACTGTTGTCTGCAGTATCACTTGAGTCATTCTTGTACTCACTCGCACTTACACACGAATTCTCACATATTTCACTCTCATTATCTCTGAACTCAGTCAAACAAATCACTATCACTCTTGTTCAACAAAGCTACAATTTCTTTGTCCATCAACCCTTTCTTTCCCGCCATTATGCGAAAAAAAAAAAACTAAAAAAAGTGAGGTTTACTAGTAACAAACACTATGCTGTTTATTGCTTCACTGGTGAGAACAATGAAAGGAATTGCTGACAAAGCAAATCCCAGGGTTTACCGACCACCAATGTTTGAAAGCACATTTCCTGTAATCTGCTGGCAGTATATCTTCATTATATGAGCGAAAATAGCCGACTACAATTGTTCTATAACTGTGCACTCATATATGGGTTTCTGCTTGTGGGCGACTGGATGCATCACCCATATATGGGTTTCCGCTCGTTAAGGGTTAAAAAAATGGCTAACTACAATAGAAATGGAAACAATAGAAGCATTTCAATAGAATACATTTCATTAAAACAATTATGCACTGAACAACATTATTTAGCTTTAATGGGAAATACTACAACCAGAAATCAGGTAACCCACTTTCACCACTTTTGGCAAATTTATGAGTGCATTTGAAACACAAACTAAAAAGTCCTTCCTATGGATCTTTAAGGTTTAGTATAGATATGTTGATGACAGCTTTGCAATAATTCCAAATAAACATGTAGATGATGCATTAAAATTACTCAGTCTGTAAGAAAAGACTATCAAATTCATAATAGAAAAGGACATCAATGGACAACTTTCTTTCTTGGACCTAAATATCATCAGGAATGACAAAAATAAAATTTGAACACAGGAAGCCAACACAGTCAGAATATTACATTAAAAATCATAGCTATAACTCAATTATACATAAACATGCAATAATAAACAGTTTTATCAAATTTTAGAATTTTAGGACCCAGGCTCACACTGGACACCTGTCTTATTCACATGTTTTGAAGTTCTGAATTCCGATGAGTGGTTAAATCAGCAGCTGGCAGATTGCTCGCATGTTTTTAACACCAGTGGCAGTCAGGTCAGTACACATAGTCTACAATCCCAATCATTTTAAATTTAATGGCACTGGCCATGAAACCCTATGTTGTTTAAAGAGCTAACAACAGAGTTCCATAGTATAAATATGGAACTTGCACTCTTGTATAAAAAAAATAATGAAATCATATGCAGTTGTGGTTTTCAAAATGAATGTATTACTTGGGTAAATTAAATCTTAATACACAGGTACATAATACATGATGCAGCTTAAAAGTAAAAAGATTTACTCCAGAAAGAATCAATTTACCTTAGCATTTCCAACACTGAAATGTGCAGATTTATGTTAAACTTCCTGAAATTGAAGTCCATAAAATTTTTCCTCATTCAGCAAAACATAATAATTTTGGGATTACAAGAAATTTATCTTGGCACCACAAGAAACATGTATTAAAGCAAAGGATGCCATTTCTTAAGCTATACACAGATTTATAGACCATATTTTATACTTCTGAACACGAACTATAAATAAAAATTGCCATAAAAATATATAGCATATCTGCAGCTAAAGACCGTGAATAAAATAATTTAAGTGAGGGAGTTGTTTGCTGGTCATATCAACCATTGCCGATTGTGTTCATCACTGATGATTGCTAGAAGCCACTAGTGGTGCAATTAAGTTTTAAATCCATACATTATACATTTTGTTGCAACATGGTGAAGCAGGACCATGTTTGTGATGGATAGACACACAGCTTAAGATCTGGCTAATCGTAGTACTGAATACCAATGAGCGTGTAACATTCAGTCTGATATCTTAAATTACAACATAATGCAATAGAATTTATGAGAAAAGGAAGGAAGTAATTCGTGGATTAAAGAATCCACCATAATATTCACCTAGTAACAAGAGGAAATCACAGATAAACCTAAGTCAGAATGGTCAGTCAATGTGGATTGAACCCTGAATGCAGCTTGGACACATCGCCACCTTGCTTGGTGTTGCAGTACATAGTGCGACTTTGTAGGTTCGTAAAATTAAAAGTCGAGTTGGCAGAAATTAAAAATGCTCTTTATATCTGTAGAAAGTTTGTACAGCCCTTGGCGGCAGCAGCAGAATTATGTAACACACACAAATACAACCTTCAAGGTCGTATGCCAGATAGCTACAAACAAGAGTTCACTTTCAAATCACAGGTGCACGCACACGATTATCGAGTCCAATTACGACTGTCCTCTGACAAACTAGCCACGGCTTCTTTTATACCTCCACTCATTGTTCTAGAAATTAGTGGAACATTCTGTAACAATCAAGATGGCACCAGAAAGACAAACCTTCCATACATCTGTCTCTTTCTATGTTTTGGCAAGCTTTTATCTCTGTGCTGCACTGTCTGTCTATTTGCGCGCGCCAGCTGCACATGTTGTAACAACACCTTGCAACAATACACAACCTCTTAATTCATGACCTTGAGTAGACATACAGTTGCAACACATTCATGCAATACAATCTAAATTAACTGAGTACAGTTTCACATTAAATTGGGAAAAGGTGTACATTCTCCACTACATTAGTTCTTTGTAGGCACTGTATAGAGGACACAGTATCTTCGAGTTTAGTGAATAGAAGCCATTATGAAAATACCACCCTAGAAAGTCGAAACAAATTGAAAAACTACTAGTAGGGTTTGGATATGAACATCAATTTCTAATCAAATATGCAAAAGAAACTGTGACACTAAGAGTACTACTCATTTAAGACAAACAATGAAAGTGGGCCAAGATGGAGGAAGATGCATTCCAGCAATTCAAATAGCTATAAACCATAATCTATACTACTGAAACATCAATGCATGGACCTGCCATTTCACATATATACCGACTAGTCATTTCAAGGATCTGGACATGTCCTAGGGAGAGGACCTCACATTATAAGAATGGCTGCAAAGAGCCTAACAGACAGGGCAGCATGCATTACAAAACAAGAAATAGGTACAATACGTAAAATATGAGGCTAGTTACAGTGAAGCAACAAATACATACAAATTTAATAATTTGTAACACAAAGCTTCACTTATCTTACAAGAAAATGATGAAAATTTTCTTTTAAGATAAGTGAAGTTTTATGTTACAAATTATTACATTTGTATAATAGGTACAATGTTTCCTGCAATGCAGAAATTTAAGCACATCATATACCAGAAGAAAATAGTTTCACTGATCACACAAGTATGTGGTCATCAAGTTGTGTAATATGACTACTAGAAAAATATTGTACTATGTGCACAATCAAGGCACGCCAAGTAATAATTAGGTGGTGGCCAACCTGAATCAAGAGGCATATACACAGAGAAGTAAGTGTCATAAGTACCTTGGCCTATATAACTTGAGAGTTACCAGCAACATGAGGATTGCAAACTAGCAAGTTGATCGGGGCAGATTTGAGAATTAATAGCGAACATTAGGAAAATATTGTATGAAACAAATTCTATATAAATTACAAGCTGGTGAGAGGCTATCTAGCCCCCCTCAATCCCTCATCACTTCCCCAAATCTCTGATACATAGAACATTTTTGCATATATTACTGTTTTATAAACCCTTTCTAAGCAGTTAATTTGCATTCAAGGGATTTTCAATTGACATGATTTTATGGCATTCACTGTCAATTTTCTCTTAGCTAAAATATTAGTCTTGTAGTCATTCCATCTCCCATTGATGCTTTCTCTCACAGTTAAATGACAAAATTTCCTTAATATTTTTAATCCTTCCCCTGCCATACACCTTTTTTCCTCCTTCAATTTGTGTCCACTTTTGAATGCCACAGTGTTGTTAGATTAAGAGTCAACACCTGCAACAGTTGCCGTGCAGTGCCAGTCACCAGCTTGCCTGCTGATACTTGGGACTTTAAACTCGTGGAACGAAAAAATATGTAACTTACTGACTGTGCTATATTAACTGTAGAAGTTGGTACTCACCATGATCTCAATAACTGCTGGAAAAGCTGTACATTTTGTGCTATGCACAAGTCACACTGTTGTAATAAACTTGCATTCACTTTCATTCATTCCACTGAATCAATCTTGCCAATTTCCCTATGAATGTTTTCTTTAAGTTCATCTAAGGTAGGCAGATTATTTGCATACACTTTACCTTTTACTGCACCTCAGAAATAAAAATCTAATGGTCTTAGATCAGAGGAACGGGCTGGCCATAGCCCGCTGCTTATAATGAGATATGGCAGAGCTCTGTCATGGATGCCCCAGCAGTATGCGAGGTAGCATTAGCCTGTTGAAAATACGCATTTAATATTTGTAGTTGGTTTATTGATACTCGTCACTTGCAGTTATTGTGTAGGGTTTCAAGGCCACGCCGTGGTTCAGTGGTTAGACCGCTTAACTCTTACCAAGGCGGCCCGGGTTCGATCCCAGGTGACCGCAAAGTGAGATTTGTGGTGGACAACACGGCGTTGGGGTGGGTTTTCTCCGGGACCTCCGGTTTCCCCCACCATCTCATTCCACCGGTGCTCCATCTTCATCTCATGCATCATCAGTGTCACCGCCTGTGGTGCCGTATGTAGTAAAAGCGGACGTTAAACACTAAACATTTCATTACATTTTGTAGGGTTTCAATTTTAGTTTTTTTGTTGCAATTTGTGCAGATGATATTGAAACCCGTCTGTTGCACTAAACATCTAAGTAACTTTCGAGGAGTATATTCTAAAGCAGCTCCAACCTCATCACGTTTTTCTTCTGTAAGTACATGGGGCCTACGTTGTTTCTTTTTGTCAATCACACAAACTGTTTTCATAAATTTTTTCACTAACTTACATACTGAATCTCTGTGAGGAACTGGGTGATCAGGAAATCTACGTTCAAATTTTCACCTGGCTTTGCAAACTGATTTCTTTTTCAGAGAATACCTTTTCACTATATATATACATGTTCACTCACTGAATATTTCACCACTACATAAAAAACACCTATGACCACTGGAGATGTCGTGCTCTACTCCATGCCAAGGTTGAAAGTAACAGATGTGTGATAAGTGTGCATGCCAATTACTTTCGCCATGTAAAGTCCTGACTATCGGCATGCACACAGTTAACTTGCAGGAGCGCAGCATTTCTTGCGGGTGTCGACTCTTAATCTAACAGCAGTTTATTATCTTCGACTTTGGGAAATTCATTTTCAACTCCACTTAGTGCAAAATGTATGTAAACTTTCCAGAACTTTCAATAAACCTCCAACTGTGATAGAACCTTTCACTAAATTAATTGCAAAAAGTAATTTAGGTATTTCCCTGTTTACTATAGGCAGTTAACTTATCTTTATTAAATTAATTTATTGCTTCATCTACAAATAAATTAAACAATATGGCACTAACTTTACATCCCATTCGTAATCCCCTATTACATATTTGCAATCTTATCAGTTATTTCATTTCCATTTAACCTAATTCAATTCTCGTTCTTATATAGATATTCTGAATTGATCTAATAAATTTTTTGATTACTCCATTATTTTTCAGTTTAAACCATAATGCTTCTCTATCTATAGCGTCAAATGCGTTCTCCAAATCAATGAATGGCCTGTATACTCAGCCTCTTTTATAACTTAAGTATTTATCCATAAGTGATTTAATAATGAATAAATTATCTATTAATATGTAAAAAATAGAGTTTTGTAAGTTTTGTTACCAATTATTATGTTTTATGTAGTAAATTATATATTTCTTCCTATGAGTAGGGACTATGATACAATGAAGCATAAAATTAATATAATTTTGAGTGGATCTAATACTCAATGCTTCATATATTGCTAGTGTTTACCTAGAACATGGTTTGTTCGGACTTTCCTATCATTCTCAGCTAATGTTGACTCACATCATCCTCAACATTAGCTGAGGATGATAGGAAGGTCCTAACGAATTGTGTTCTAGGTAAACACTACCAATATATTGGGCATTGAGTACTCGTTTGATTCAAAATTATGTTAAATTATATATTGTTTGCTTTCCTTCTCTAAATCTTGCCTGATATTTTCTTTCTCTGCCCACCCTTGCAGTCTTCTTGCTAAAATTCTTGTATAAACTTTTCCAAGGACTGACAGCAATTGTTTGAATCTCCAACCCTTCCTTTTCCTTTAAAGACAAGTATAATTATACCTGTCCTCCAGGTGTGTGGAAACTTCCCTCCTTCAAATATGCTATTCATCATTTTAACCAACATTTTTCTTTCTCGATCTTCTACTCCTCCCTCCCAGAATTCTTCTGAGATCCCATCAATCCCTGCTGTTTTGGTATTCTTTAATCATCTTGTTTTCTCCCAAACTTCTATTTCAGTTATTTTCTTGTCTACATATATAACTTATAATCAAGGGTCTCAAATTTTCTACTTTGGTTTCCATACCTAATAAGCCCCTAAAATAGCTACATCAATTCTCTAACATTTTCTATTTTAACATTTTTATACATTCCTCTAATTATTTTCCTTGCTCTACTGTCGTCATGTCTAGTGACTGCTTCAAATAAAAGTCTATTGGTTTTCTCTCCATATTCCTTCCTTTTAAATTCAATTAGACATTTATATTCCCATTTCTTTATTACAAAATTTGTTTTTGTTTCCTGGTCCTCTTTTAAGTTCTATATTCCTAATTCCTGCTTTACATTTCTCTTAGTCTCATTAAATTCCTCATCAAATCACCTATAATTTTACAGTTATTCTGTTTATTCATTCTAAACCCTGTATTTTTTACTACCTACTCTATTTTACAAGTTGCAACATCTGCTCTCATCCTTGTAATAATTCATTTATGCTACCCTTAGCATCCTCATCCTCAATTAAGTTTCATTGGTCTAAATGTAGTTCCTCCCCTTCCCTTCTGTATTTAAATACATCAAACTTCTTTACTAATCTAACAGGTTGATCATCATCCATCTCACCCTTGATTCTCAAAATAATCATTAGGAAACAGGTCAGTCGAAAAATGATATAAAAGAAATTACAGTTAATAAAAGAACCATAAATAATCCATAGGAGATAGCAACAACATTTATAAACATTTTATTCAAATAGCAGAAAATCTAATGATATATAATATGTGTATATATATATATATATATATATATATATAAGGGCGCTCAACTATGGCGGTCATCAGCGCCCTTTAAAAAACTAGTCATGGCAAAAGCCCGAAATAAAACTTTCTAAAAACTATACAAGTGTAACAAAACCTATTAAAAATACACGTATATAAAATACATCAATCAAAACCTACTAAAACTTTCGTTCACTAAATCCTAAACCCTAAACTAGAAAAGAATCTAAAATCCTTCTCCACGGGTCTCCACGCACGGCCTACACGTGGGTGGGCCTGTTGACCGTCTCCCTCAACCACGAAGAGGAGCCCACACGAGGGAGACTGTTGGCTCGGGACCCCGAGTTCGCCAAACCCGTACCTACCGAAGTCGGCCCCTGGGGGGGCAGAAAATCTATCAATACAATATCAACCTATAAAAGATCCAATTTCATTTCCTAAGAAAACCTGCATGGAGAATCTCTCCACAAGTGCAATTGAAATAAAAAAAGTAACACAACCCCTTAGAAGTAAGAAGTAATTGGAATACAATGCAATAACTGTAACAATATTAAAATCATGTGCAGATATTATTTGTAAACAAAATGAACAATAAATATTATTGGAATGACCTACATATATCCTAGAGTTATACCTCTTTGGCCTAATCTTATTAAAGGATTTATGTACTGAAATACTATAGTATACGTACCTGAAGCACAGTATAAACAAAAGGCAGACATCCATGTTCCACATCTAGTACATCTTGTTTATCTAGATTACATCCTTTTTCTAGCAAATGTTGAATGTTCAAAAATTCATTTGCAAGTGCAGGTTGTGTTTGTAAACTTAATGTTATAAGTTGCATGATTGTAACCTTCAGATTATCACTTTCCAGTGAACTAAGAAGAGGTCTTATGAACATGAAGCGTATCATGCTAGGATCCAATGATAGGAATGAAAGAAGAGTCTTGGGCTTATCCTGAAACAGAATACATAGTTTCTTAAACATAAAAAAAATCAAACTTTTATAAAAAAATGTGTTGATTCTAAACACATATATTTACCACAAATTAAGTTGTTTACTATCCAAGAGAGGTTTGGTTTGTTAATGACTCTTGTACTGAAGGTTCATGGTCCAATTTCTCTAAGGGTTGGTAAATTTAATTTGGCATTCATCATTTACCAGCTCAAGTGGAAAATTTCCAAAATCCATATGGTTTGGAGTCCACAGTATATGTTATCTCCTGGATCCATTTCATTCCCAACATTGGATAATGATATATATATATATAAGGGCATTCAACTACGGCGGTCATCAGCGCCCTTTAAAAAGCTAGTCATGGCAAAAGCCAGATATAAAACTTTCTAAAAACTATACAAGTGTAACAAAACCTATTAAAAATACACGTACATAAAAAACATCAATCAAAACCTACTAAAAATTTCGTTCACTAAATCCTAAACTCTAAACTAGAAAAGAATCTAAAATCCTTCTCCACGGGTCTCCACGCACGGCCTACACGTGGGTGGGCCTGTTGACCGTCTCCCTCAACCACGAAGAGGAGCCCACAGGAGGGAGACTGTTGGCTCGGGACCCCAGGTGCGCCAAACCCGTACCTACCGAAGTAGGCCCCTGGGGGGCCCAACATTGGAGGTAATAGAAACAACCCACTGGATGCCTCCAGGTAAAAAATTGTCCCAGTCATTGATTGATGGAACAACCTTCCCCTAAAAGCCATTGAATTTGATGGAAACAGTAACTTTCTGAAAATCTCAGAATAATTTAAAAGTAAGAGGTTACATAACCTTTTCCTAACTATGGGGAACCTGAAAGTAATTTAACAGATGATCACAAATAATATTATTACGGAAATTCACTTACTCACTTTAATTCTCAGATCATGCAATACAGAAATGTCATATGAGCTATTCTGTTTGCCAGTGTCATTGTCCTGGGCAACGTATCAAGAGGCAGGACAAATTGTATACAATTCTAATAACTTAAAACCAAGGAGTTCAATGCCACCACAAGATGCCTGATTACTAATGCTCTCCATGCCACATTTCACATGTAAGTTGTAGTTCAACATGGCCGTGTATGAACCTATGTATAGTCTAATAATGAGACTGTAAGTATAAATTTTTTGGTGCGAAACTGAGGAAGGACTTTATTGCTACAGAAAAACATCAGAGGGACTTTTGGTATGCAGATTTTTTTTATGTATAATTTTATTTCTTTATAATATTAACTCTAACCAAAACAAACTTTGGGGTTTTATATACTGGCAGATGTCCCCTCTTTCTTATAAAAGGCACATTCAAAAACATTAATTCATGGATGTAAAGGAGTTGTGAAAACCTACTTCAGATATTGGATTGAGGTTGCAACTTCCAAATAATGCATATGTTGTATTTATTCCTTACAAAGATGAAAGAATGCACAAATGCTTTTTTCATCTAATATTAGCGCCTAGAAATTTTTGTTTTGTTTCTTTTTCTACTTGTTTTATTATAACATATTACCATTAATAGGAGTTCAGTTCTGAATTAATTTGCATTTTTAAATTTAATATAAATACACTTTTTAGGAAGACATTTACAAACAAACGTATTTAAAATCTGAATAAGAATAGAGCACCATTAATAGTACTGCTCAAGGGTAGCTCCACGGGTAGTACCTCTGTGACAGGAGCTGCTTTGTAAAGGGGAAGAAATATGATTTTAAATTATTTGTATACTCCTATTACAGTTATGCTTATAGTTCAAAACAGGGTGAGATGTCTTGCCTACCCATAGAAAACCACAGAAGCTGAAGGAAGTACTGTAAATTCTCAGTTTGCAACACCACTGTGTTACTATTCTATGGACAGGTGCTATGAGTCTGACATGAAATGATGTCATGCTTCACACAATGACTCTAGATTTTAGTAAGGAATGGTGCAACAAAAGGATAGGAGAAATATGTCCCATTTGGTTACTGGCATGCCTATCACTGGCAGCACATGTCAATCAGTAGTACCAATGGTACTCACACGAAGATTAAATGCTATATTGAGAAATGACAGATATGCCACTTATCAATAAGTTTACTGGTTATCTCGCTGGTGTATCGCACTTAATATAAGCAAGTGTCTTCTCAAGCCTTTCCCCTTGCGCCGGCCAGCTGCTCCGGCAATTATTCGGCTCTGTAACACTGAGGCCCCTTGGTTACCTTCTGATTGTGCAATCAAATATCTTGATGTCCATCTGGATCATTGGCTAACATGGAGTACACATATCACCAACAAACTTAAGCAAGCCTATACTCGCCTTCACAAGTTGTATCTTATCCTCAACCACAGGTCCTCTCTACAAGTTGAATGTAGGCTTGAATTATAAATAAAAGTGTTGTTAACAGTGAAGCTAATTTCATGTATAAAGACTAAAATTGAGTCATACCTTTTAAAACTTGTAACTTCACTCACGTCTTGATATTGGTTGTTCTGATTGTACCGAAATATTTTACGTAAAAACTTCGGAGATATTTTGCGTTTCAGGAATTTTTTCAAATATATAATGTCCGCTGCAGTATTTCTCTTTTTTACTTGTAAGTTAAAAAACTGTTTTAGTTCTTTTTTGTGGTTGTTGAAATTCACGTTTAAGGCCACGTTGAAGGCCATGTTGAAGACGTGAGTGAAGTTACAAGTTTTAAAAGGTATGACTCAATTTTACTCTTTATACATGAATGTAGGCTGTTACTATACAAGAGTATTCTACAACCACTTCTTCTATATGCCAGTCCTGTATGGCGATGTGCTTCACCTACTCATATTCACAGACTCCAGGTGTTTCAAAACAAGATATTAGGATTGTCGGTGAACGCCCCGTGGTACATCCAGAATGCACAGCTACAAAGAGCATTGGGCATAGTCAGCATTAATAAGTACATCTTTACAACTACAAGAAGATTGTTTGCTCACCTTCCTCATGTATCAGGGGCTTTATTCTTTCAACTGGGACGCCGCCTAGATGCTGCAACAAGACTGAAGGCATGCTTGCCACCAGACATTTTAACTCTATAAAGTGTTAATTCTGTAGTGCTGATGTTACGTTATTAATATTCCCACAAATCAGCTCATTTTGCTTGAGGACTCCAATACGAGTATCCTCTTTCATTGTATTCCTTAATTTTATTCTGTATCTGTAGCTCTGCAATTTGTGTAGCACTGACTGTGCTGATCAATTGGTAAATTTTTTTAAAAAAGAAATAAGTTTAAAAGTGTGCAGTTTAAAGTTATTAAAAACTGTGTTTTTATATCTCATTCATTTCACTTTGTGCATAATTAAAATTAGATTAATAATTGTTTTCTATTTTTATCTGCATTGTACAGCAGATGAATAAAAGAAACGTTTGCTTCTGCTGAAGAAACTAAAACTTGTCAGTGCATAAATAATTGATGTGACATTTTCTTTATTTAAGTAACACAAATAAAGTAAGTTTTTTTTACCTAGTAGTCCATTTTCTACATTATTAATAGTAGCTAAGGAAAAACTGAATTACATGGAAAGACCTGCTCCTGATCTGCAAATAAATAAATAAATAATAAAAAGGTGAAGGTTAACTGTGTAACAATTAAATGGACATTTATGAGAAAAATAAATGGTACTGTGGATGTGAAGTGAAAAATGTTTTATTCTATATCGAAATTTAACGGTTCTCTGTTTTCCCTGCATTTTGTTTAGAGGCAATAACCACTAGTTAGAGAGGATGGTGGATATAGTTCATGCATCTGGGAACACCCGCACACAAAAGAAATGCAAAGTAATGCTGGCATTACCAGTGCATTCATACTTCAGCTGCAACAGATCCTGCTACCTATAATGTGAAGAGACCCAGAATTGACTCCTAGTATCAGAAGCTACTTCATAGATATACAGATTTGTTCTCATAAACTGTATCCAAGAGCAGGAAGCAGAATGACTACATGCCACCTCTATTATTGTAACTTGCCCATTATATATTTACAGATGGAGGCAGATTAAGTAGTGGCTATACTTGTTGAACTGCATGGCATTTTATTTGGACAAACTGAATTTAAATTTGATTTATTATGGAATTATGACACTGAATTATTGGGATACAACATACAAATAATAGTACTGCAAAAAAAAGGGGAGGGGGGGTAATTAAAGATTCACTAAAATGTAGGAATATACTTAAAAATGAAAGAATTTTAAGTATGTTTCAAGGTATATAAACTTATGAGTTATTCTATTACTCATATAACAAATAAGAAAATACTAATAGAGTTTATTACATCTTCTGTTTCATATTACTGAGATCTTCACCTTATGACCAAGGGACAGGAAGAACCGCGAGACCCTCCTCAAAGAAAAGGAAAACCGAAGATTGTTTCTTTTTTTACCATAAAGATACTTAAATTAATTATTAATCTCTTTATATGCATTGTAAAATTTGTAAGTCTTGATGTATGTAACTAAATATTGTAATATGTAAACTTTTTGGACGAAACTTCATACATGTATTTCATGTCTATAAGTGAATAAACCATTATTATTATTATAAGAGGGAAATTAAATATAAAAATTAATTATGTACATACACATGATGTTGTAAGATATATTAATACAGTAGAACATCAAAATAGTGTGGTTCGAAATACTGTGGATTTGGATTCAATGCAGGTGAAAGTATGTCACCATTTAACATATTGTAGTTCATTATTAAATTTGAAGACTGCTGCATTCCAGAAAAATACTGTATCTGTTGCCTTTTTCACCAGCTCATATTAATACTCAGAATGAAATCATGCACTGCTGCTGGGGAGGGAAGGTAAGGTAGTGATGTCGTCTGCTTCTGAGACACAGTCCTTGCTAATTCACAATTGCTTTTTCTATATTTTAAATTTGTGCAGCATGCTATTAAAGGACATAATTACATCTTTCTGATATGAAGTAGAGTGAATTTGTCACACTGATCATTGCATAAATAATTATGCCATCAGCCAACATTCAAAAACTACAGAAAAGAATTATATTACAGTGGATACCTGCACATTGTGGAATTTCTGGAAATGAATCAGCTGATTTTGTTGCCAAAAAAGGTGCAAATTTAATTCAGAACAAAAGTAAAAACTTACCCTTTACATCCATAAAAAGATTAATCAAAAGCAAATATAAAAACAAACAAAACCAATCAATATCTAACAAAGCCAAAGATAAAAAATGGAACATTTTAATTAAAAATCCAGAATTTATTCAAAAAATCCCATGTAAAGCTGCAGTAGCAAATTTTAGATTACTTACGGAACTTGATTATTTGGCCAAACACTTACACAGAATAGGAATTTATACAAGTCCAAATTGTCCTCTGTGCAACAAAGAAGAGGAAATGACTGAAGAACATCTTTTAACCTGTGAAGCCCTACCTGCCGGACCCACTACACAGAAATATTGGAGAGCAAGAGAGCTAATGGCTTCACTGCCAAAGCCCAGCATTTGAAAACAACAATAACACTATGCCATCATTATACTTTGTAAATTAGGATCCAATACATCACACAGAGTAGAGAAATTGTTTCAAATGTATGAGCATAAACGAAGAAAAGCTAAAACTAAAGAACCTGCTACATCAGAAGATTTTTTAAAAAGATTTGAAAACCTAACATGCATATCAAATAACACAGAAGTGTCATAAAGAGGTGAAAAGAATGTTAATGGACGCACACAAAATGAAAATCAGTGCACATCTTTGGAACTTAAGGTAAAAAGCACAGTCTACCAAAACAGGTAATGGATTTAGATGACTTCAACAAATGTGTCATCAGAAGAACAATTATTTTACGAGAAAGCATTAGCATTCAAGGCAATAAGTCATCCTTAAACAGAATAGTGAGAGAACAGGGTTTGAAGTGGAAAAAGACTAAAACAAACAGAAAGTGCTTATAGAAAAGCACCACATTTGTCCTGATATTGAACTTGAATAAATTTATTTACAATATATGCAATTATGCTTACCTTACTATGCAGATTTACTCAACTAATTCAGCCAGGTAAATTGTGTGGACATTTTTCTGCAAGGACTGTACCACTTTACTAACAAGTATGTTATCTGAGTAGCATATGAAGGTGACACAATTCCCTTGGTTCTGGAGTCACCTGGCATGGTAAGTAAATGCGCTCGCAAACCTTTCATTTGCTTTAGTTCATATACAAGAGTTTAATACTGTACTGTAATTTATTATTGCAGGCATATTTCATTTCTCCAATTAGGCGGGATTGATTTTTACCCCTTCTAGTAATACATCTCTCTATATTGCAGTAAGGTTATAATGCAGGAGTAAAGGATGTCCGCCAACAACCACATTATTTTGGGCTTCTACTGTTATGTTACGTAGATACATAACAGATACTTAAAGATAAAAGTTTGGCAAAATTCCATCTGTGAATTTTGATATAAATTACCAACTACAACTGGGGAAAAATTGCACTAAGTTTATTGAGCAACTACAAAATTATTTAGCCAATTGTACCTTTTAGGATATACATTTTAAGATTTATAAATACTGTAAAATAACAAGTTTTAAAAAACTCTGTTATCTGCATATTATGTATTAATATAGTTTCTAAATAATTGTGACAAATATACGTAGATGCTGCCATATATATATATATATATATATATATATATATATATATATAATAATATGTTTAACTGTTTATAATCCCGAAATATTTTGTTTCTTAGACAAAGACATTGAGAGGTTAAGGGATAAATACATTAACATAGAGATTATAATAATGGGAGATCTAAATATAAGAATTGGGGAAAGTGACGTAAGTCTAACAGATGATTGGGAAAATAATAACATAACAGGGAAAAATGATGATATTAGACGTAGCAAGGACAAGATCGTCGAGAGAGGAAGTGAAAAACTCATTGAATTTTGTGAAATAAATGCGCTTGACATTCTTAATGGGAAATACGGTGAAGATGAGCAGGGGGAATACACTTTCATAAATGCAAATGGCCAGAGTGTAATTGACTTTGTTTTCTGGTCCAATAATATTAGACATATAGTGAGTAATTTCAAAGTGTCAAACATAAGTACCAATAGTGGTCATTTCCCATTAGTAACGTGTATTAAAACCAAATCACAAAGTGTGGAAACTGACATAATAAGGGAGAGAATAGCAGCTAAAAGAGAACATGTTAGATATAGGTGGAAGGAAGAGCACAAGGCAAACTTTGAAAGTCTTTTAAATTCCGAGCGAGGGAAAATGTCAGTATGGGATACTATATAACTCGGAAACCTTTGAAATTGAAAAGGCGATGAATATCTTAAATTTCACATTGCACTGGGCAGGGGAACAGATGAAAGTTAGAAATAGGCAAATTATTGAAAGTGACACATGGTTTGATGAGGAGTGTAAAATAAATAAAGGTATTGTAAAAGCGGAGTTGGTAAAATGGAGAAAATCAGGGAATATTAAACTGAAAGAACAATATCTGCTAAGCAAATATTATTATAATAAGTTGCTGGAAAATAAAGAATCTCAATGGAGGAAAAGAAATGCCAGCAAACTAATCAGTACTATTATTGAAAATAATGTAAGTAAAATATGGAAAGGTATTAAGATATTATACAAAAAATATATTGTCAAATCTAACATAACTCAATAAGAATGGTTAGGGTATTTTGCAACTTTATATACATTTGAAAGCTTTAGTGTAGGGAGGGTAATCCCTGAAATAGAAAATAATTTCAATGAAATCTTGGACAGAGTCATAACAGATGAAGAAGTAATGAATCAAATTAAAAAAATTAAAAGGAACAAAGCACCAGGTATAGATGGTATACCCAGAGAGTTCATTAGGGAATGGAGCAAAGACGTGAACCGAGTTAAAGTTCTAACATCATTGTTCAACTCAATGAAAACCAAAGGGTATATACCTAAGAGTTGGAAAAAGGCTATTATTCAGCCGATTTATAAAGGTAAAGGGGATATGGATGTACCCAATAATTACTGAGGCATAGCACTGTTATCGAATGTGGGAAAAATTTATACGGGTATCTTGGCAGAAAGGCTGCAAGTGTGGGTAGAGGAGCATAATATTCTTTCAGAATTCCAAATGGGCTTCAGAAAGGGGAGGCGGACAGTTGATTATGTATTTATCATTAAAAAAACTAGTAGATGAATACCTAAAAAATAAGAAAGGTAAATTATATATGGCTTTTATCGATTTGGAAAAAGCTTTCGACCAGGTAGAGCTGAAACTGTTGTGGTATAAGCTGTTAATGAAAGGAGTAATCAAATGGTAACTATACTAAAAGAATTGTATAAAGAAAATACATTTTGCATAAAATATGAAGGGGCACTAACTAGAGAAATACAACTGGAGGGAAAAGGACTAAGGCAAGGGTGCAAGCTAAGTTCAATTTTATTCAATTTATTTATTGATGATGTACTACAAAATATAAGTAAGAATAATAGTCTCATGCCAGTAATAAACAACTTACAAGTCCCAGGTTTACTTTTTGCAGACGATTTGGTAATAATGTCCATTACCGTTAATGGGTTAAAATATCTTTGCAAGAGGTGGAGAAATACTGTTCAGAGTGGGGCTTAAAGGTAAACAGCGAAAAAACTCAAATTGTAGTATTTAAAAAAGGAACTAAATTGAGTAAATATGAAAAGTGGAAGAAGGGAGAAGCTGAATACAAAGAAGTGCGTGACTGTACTTACTTAGGATTAAAATTAGATGCAGGAGGCAAATGGGAAAAACAAAAGAAATCAGCACTGGAAAAAGAGAAAGCAGCAATGATGGCTGTGAGAGGGTGTCTATATAAAATGCCGGAGATGGAGATGAAATGGTTGGAAAGAGTATATAGTTCTGTAGTCGAGGCCAGAATGCTATATGGCATTGAAATATGGGGGCTTGAGAATGGGTGGGAAGTTGTGGATCAGATACACAGGGTGTTCTGTAAGGAAGTTTTGGGGCTGCCAATTGCAACAGCAAACGAAGTTGCTCAAATTGAAATGGGGAGAGTAACAAGGAAAGGGTTAATAATGGAAAGAGCCTTGAAATACTGGCATAGGATCTTGAATTTAGATGAAGGCAGTTTATTGCAACAATGTTTAAAATATCAAGAAGCAAGTCTGCAAAGCTCGAGCTGGGCAAGCACTCTATGAAACAATTTAGAAAATAATGGCTTAGGGGATATTTGGAGAAAAAGAGATAGAAATTATAAAGGTTTCTGGAGGGTTGTTAGAAAAAGATTTGAAGATATAGAGATTCAAAAACTGTTCAGCCAGTTAGGTGAAAAGAGGTCATTGGTATACTATGTTGAGTTAAAAAGTGGATGGGGAAGGAAGCAGTATATAGATAAAACCATTAATTAAGAACGGAAGGAGATAGCATGGCTGAGAGCAGGAGTGTGGAGGCTAAAAGGGCAGCGGAATGGGTTTGTGCAAGATAAGTGCCCATTGTGTGGGGGTAAGGAAGATGTGGGACATATACTTTTTGAATGCAGGGAAACAGAGATTTGGCGAAAAGAATACACCTGGAGAAAAATTAAGCGAAGTCCTGATATATGTAAAATTATAGATAAAAATCTCAAGAATGTAGGATAGTTCTTAGATAAAGTGAAAAGTAAATGGAAGTGGACTGTGAAAAAAGGAAGTGAACAATAGTGTGTAAGCAATAGTAGTAATAGTAGTAATGTTAGTAGTAATAGAAATGTAAGTAGTGTATTACACCTTTTGTAATTCAATGGGCTGCCCACCAATTAACGGCCTGGGCCAAATACTGGCGAGCAGCTCAACAATTGTAATAGCTTAGTACACTAAATAAATAAAAAATAAAAATATGTTTAACTGTAATTTTGTACAATGCCAGATACTATTACTATTGTAATAATTTATATGTTGTAATGCATTATTATTGTTATCATCATCGTCATGCCACTGAAAAACTTCAGTCAGTAAATCTGGTCCTGTCAAGATATGAACCACGGAGTGCATACCTTAATGACCTCAGCTAGCTATGCTGGTACTTTTTCTTTGCTTATATTCAAGTTTATACCATACATACACATCTTATATGCAAAATGGAGCAGAAAAAAAAAACTTACCTGAGCAAATCTTTTCAAGACAACTACTGCCATTGTTCGAAGATTTGGATTAAAACAATTAAATATATAATTTGCAACCACAAGTGGTACTTGAAATCTGCTTCTTTCAGGTAAATACATTTCATATTCCAAAGCACAAGAATATCTTGATTTCTGTAAAAAAGAGAGAGAAAAAAAGGTGCAATGAATTAACAGCTCTACACCAGTATGACTGCTCTTAGTACATTATTTCAAGTAAGACAAGCAGACACTATGTTGTCTCCTTGGTAATGATAATTACTGTAATGGCAATAATATGTATCTTGGCTATCCAGATAGTGTGCTACTGAGAACTTCATGTATGCCTATCCTAATACCATGCATTTGTAGATCAGCCAGAGTGCCCTGCAGCACCACCTGATCGTGTGAGGACTGATGCAGCCTCTGCCAGAGTTACATGTAAATGACTGGCAAGACATGGGTATGGAACACTAACTACTATACAAACTTATAGGCTTACACACAAACACATTCCCCATATCTGTGACAAGAAATTCTGGTTTACTCGCAAAAGTTCATGTTGACTGATTGCCTGTATTTCTCTCGTGATAGTCTTTCAATTCTTGTAATGTGTGCGGATTTGATGCACACATTTTATTCTTAAACATTCCTCAAAAATAAAAATTGCATTACTCTTTCCAGCCATATCAAGCCTATGTGAAATATTTTCCTATGCACAAATTTGTTTATTGTTTGTTTTTTGTTGATTTGAGTATTGACTTGATACTGCAAGTAAGAATAAAACAATTGAGGGAAAATGTTCTTCCAACAGTCACTATCCGTGTGTGGGACAAAGTTTGGACCATGGATCTCCCAGTCTCCATCTGGTTGTTCTTAACCATTGAGTGTTACTTGTCAACATGTCAGCATGAAATTTTTTCCAAATGACTTGAATCTTTCCTAGTAAAAGTACAAGGAGTTCTCATATACAATAACATACATACCTTTTGTGGTGACTTACTATGCTGTAGGTACTTTAGTCTGGGCCTCATAATTAGAACCACTTTTAGGTTAATTGATGGAAATTAATTGTTCTACAACAATATACATCTAAATTACATAAAAACGACAGACTAGTTTCATTTTATGTCACATTATTCCTAAGCATACCAACAAAAAATTACAGACACAGCTAAGGAAATGATTACTACGATAGAAATGGAACCAGTAGAAGCAGAAGAATACATCTCATTAACAAACCTATGCAATGAATCAGCTTTAATGGTAAATACTACAGGCAGAAATCAGGGTTATCTATGGGCAATCCATTTTCATATATTTTGGCACATTCATTTACGAGTTCATTTGAAACACACATAAAAATGGCCTTCCCATGAATCTTCACAGTTTGATACTGATATGTTGATGACATCTTTGCAGTAGTTTCAAACAGACATTTAGATGATGCATTAAAACTACTCAGTCTGCACAATAAAAGCTATCAAATTCACAATAAAAAAGGAAGTCATTGGACAGCTCTCTTTCTTGAATCTAAATCTCATCAGGAATGACACAAACTAAAATTTGAAATTTACAGGATGCCAACAGTAAAAAAATTACATAATAAAATCATTGCTATAACCTGATCAGACATTAACATGTAATAGTAAACACACTTACACACAGACTAGTTAACATAATCATGGATAAAGTAGAATATTACAAGGAACAAAAAGCCATACTTCACGTAGCAGAAGAAAATGGATACAACGAAGTCTGTTTAAGAAAATTAAAAAAACCTAAGCTGAAGAAAACCATTAAGGAAGCAACCACATTCACTGAAGAAAAATAAAGCAGTGAATTATTCAGTGGATTCACGTACCCCCCAAAAACATTTAATAAACTCAAAAAGATCTTTAGAGAACAAAATATCATCTTGGCATCTATAGATACTAGTATTACAATTCTTAAACTCAAAAACAAAAGATTAAACCCATCAAGCAATAAATCCGGAATATACCAAATAAGTTGCATAGATTTTGAAAATTCTACACAAGGCAAATAAAAGAGACCTAAAAACCAAAGTCAAAGAACATTTTAGAAACTTCAAATTGAAGCAGGAAGACAAGTCAGCAGTAGCATTTCACTTTTCAACAAAAACCATAATTTTGACCCAAGTCCAAAATGATTAAAATGTGTGATAAACCATAAACTGATAACACAGGAGAACATCTCAATATGAAAGTATAAAGACCAAGAAATAAACTCTGAAATTTCACCAGTCGATAATTTGATAAAGAAGCTCATAGTTCCACCACCAGATAGAAGACTGCACGCAACGACAACAACCAGATGAGTTGGACCTTCCAGGTTGAAAATGGAAGCAACAGTTCTCAAAACTAGTCACTCAAAAAACATTAATATAAATGACATAGTGTGAAAAAATCGACAAGTAGTTTTATCAATTTGGCCATTACTGTTGCTAAACTCCTCCAAACACATGTAATTAAAACATTTTAGCATCTAAGTAACTAATGAGTTAAGGAAATAAAAAGCACAACCTATTCTGTCTGCATACCTGCATATTCATCTTAGCCAAAATAACTCGGTTCAGAATTGATAGAGCCAGATGTATTAAATGTATTAATGTAGTACTCCGTCCACTTGTCCAGGACAGCTCTTTTTCCATAATAGCTTGAATATGTGGTTCACCTATAAAACAGTTTAAAACAAACATTCAGCACTACAATAAATTCATAAGATAAAGATGCTTGTACATAAATCCTTTCATGAAAGTGTTGAAAACAGTGTTGTATAAATTAAATTTACTGGGGTCGATTAATGACACAAATCGACTAAGAATTAATGTGTTATTGACTCCCAATAAATTTAATTAATGCTTGTACATGTTTACTGCAAACCCAATGTTTTTGTGCATTTTAATCTAATGGGAGGCTTAACTATTGAAACCATCCCTGTTAGGCATAACATTAGCATAATAACCTTAAAAGTCATGGATAGATATCACACTATGAATATGCTAAATTATAGCAAATATAGGGGATAATGATCTAATATACAGGTGCAAAAATTAAACAGGCAATATCAATACATATATTTGCCCAATTATTGCAAGCACGTGAATCCAACGAGTAAAGGGAGCCGGGAAAATGAACACTAACAGTAATGTTCCTTGCTTTGAGCCGAAAAAGGGACACTGTTTGAAAATCAACTGAGGCAACACCTTGCCACCTGGCTAAGCCTTTCTAAGCACTAGAAAACGTGATATAAAGAAAAAACGATGGGATTTGAGCGATGCTTTTACACGCGTGATGCCGAGTAAATTAGGGCTAGTCTGGGAATTAGAAAGCAAAGTGGCATGCGAAATGCACAAGCCCAAAATTGTGATGAAATTCAGAGGCAGGGATAAGACACAACCTATAGGGAACGAATAACATGTCACATGATCACTCATATATCCAAAAGTCCAAGAAAGGAAGGGGAAATTTGTGCAATGGCGACGTTTGATATTCACTAGTAAAAACACTGTTTTGGTGAGTGATGGGACCAACACGTATGAAAAGTTTATCAAAGTCTGTGTTCGCGAATGGACGGAGCAACACGTATTAAAAGTTTCTCAAACTCTCTGTCCTGGCGAGTTGAAGGCATAACACGTATTAAGAACTTGTCTGCCTTGCGACAAGAAATGACCGCAAGTATTAGAACTCAGTTTTTCTTTATACTCTGCCGGAATAACTCTTGTGTGTGAAGTAACGCTCTCGCGACGTTCATAAACAATAACGTGTACACGGCTTCATACATCACCCGGTGCATCTTATAAATTTATAAGTTCACTTGCAACTATGATTCAACCTAGCCGTCATTTTACACATCCAGCAACTGACAAATCCTAAGTCTCGCGCAACACAACAGTGACAAGTGGAGAGGTCAACTTGTGTAAATAATATAGAATAAAAAGAAGTATTTCAGAAAGTGGAGTGCCACTGTTATTAAAATTAGACAAATGAGTCAACCTTGTATATACTTTTCTCCAATTACAAGTTTTTTGATGAAGACTAGTTTCTGGGAACTTCTTCCCTATCCTCAGTTCTGTGGTTGACAGATGATGCATCTGGTGTCTGCATCTGGCTTGGTGTCGTGCTGCCATCTAATCTTCTGGTAAGTTTGATGATGTCATCTACCGCAGGAATTTCAAAATTCATCAAGAGGTCCTGTTTCTTCGTAATAAATATGTTTACCCAAATCTGTAGTTCCAGAGGTTTCTTTGCCTGTTTGATCAGTTCTATTTCTTGTTTTATGTTGTGATTCTCAGACCAAAAGTGATGTGCTACGGCCGACTTGTCCATGGGTTTGAATTTAATATTTCTGAAGTGTTCTTTCATTCTTGTTCCTAGATTCCTTTTGGTTTGACCAATGTTTATCTTGTCACAATCCTGTCAGCTCATTTGGTAAATGCCTGATAATTGAGTTTTTGGTGTGCCAATTTTAAGAGGGTGGTTTAGAGGTTTCTTTGCCTGTTTGATCAGTTATATTTCTTGTTTTATGTTGTGATTCTCAGACCAAAAGTGATGTGCTACGGCCGACTTGTCCATGGGTTTGAATTTAATATTTCTGAAGTGTTCTTTCATTCTTGTTCCTAGATTCCTTTTGGTTTTACCAATGTATATCTTGTCACAATCCTGGCAGCTCATTTGGTAAATGCCTGATAATTGAGTTTTTGGTGTGCTATTTTTTTGAGGGTGGTTTAGTAAGTTGCGGATGTTGGCTTGTTCTGAGGGGCTAATTTTACGTTGAAGCTCTTAAATATCTTTTCAAATTTTTTGAAGTATTTTGGATGAAATGTAAATTTGCCATATCTGGTGTTTGGGTTTTCTAGTTTTTTTAACGTAGTAATGTCCTTTAAGTTTTTGTTTCTTTTGTGTCTGTAGATCAATTTTTTTATGAAATTTGTGTTACAGTTGTTCAATTCGGCAACCTGGTTTATGTGAGTGTACTTCGGTTCATATTCTGTATTTGTTAGCGGAATGTTGATTAATCTGTGAACCAAACTATGGAATACTGCATATTGATGTTGTACTGGGTTAAATGGGTTGCATTTAATATAATTGTCAACATGTGTTGCTTTTCTGTATATTCCAAATTGTAATCCTGTTGGTGTTTTTATGATTTTCAGATCTAGAAAAGGTAGCCATTCATCCTGCTCTACTTCAATGGTGAAAACTATGGTGGATTTTTCTTGTAGGTTTAGCAACTTTATAGCATCCTCGGTTAGTCTTCTAGGAACTATAGCAAACACATCGTCGACATATCTATGCCAACATTTGAAAATATGTGGAAAGGCTTTAGTAATATGTGTTTCCAAATTGCTCATGAACAGATAAGCTAGTAATGGTGAAAGAGGGTTACCCATGGCCAAGCCTGCTGTTTGTTGGAAGATCTTGCTGGAAAACGTCATGCTGTTTTGTTCAATACATAAGGTGGTTAATTTGATGTATTCCTCTATTTTATCATCCGCAATGTTGCTTTTGGATAACCAGCCTTTCATCAATTTTGGAATTTTCTCTACTGGTATGCTCGTGAATAGAGAACTGATATCAAAGGACATCATCACCTCTTCAGTTTTTATAACTGTGTTTTCAATTTTCTTTACCAAATCAAATGAATTCTTTATGCTTAGAGATTCAAACTTTTCAAACTTGTCAAATTCTTCCACCAACCATTTTGCCAGTTTGTAAGTCAGGGCATCTATATTGTTAATAATGGGTCACATGCTGTTGTCTGTCTTGTGGATCTTAGGTAGGCAGTATAATTTTGGCAAATTAGGGTTGTTTACAATTATGCTGTTTTTCATCTTATCTGGCACTATGGTATTTTCTTTAATTGCTTTTTTTGGTGGTTTCTATGTATTGCTTTAATGGGTTTTTTGTTAGGGTTGTATATTCTGGATTTTGTAGTAGTTTGACTCGCTGGTTGTAGTCATTTTTGTCCATAATGACTACCTTGTTTCCTTTGTCTGCTTTCAGATATAAAACTGGTTTTTGGTTCAATGTTCGAATAATTTGTTTATAGTTATTTTCCTGTCCAAATGTCATCCCCTTGAGAATTTCTAAGCATTTTGATTTAACTAATGTTTTTTCGCTATCATTTTCCAAAAAGCTAGAAAAAAACTAGAAAACTACGTTAAAAAAACTAGAAAACCCAAACACCAGTTATGTCAAATTTACATTTCATCCAAAATTCTTCAAAAACTTTGAAAAGATATTTAAGAGCTTCAACATAAAATTAGCCCCTCAGAACAACCACAACATCCGCAACTTACTAAACCACCCTCTAAAAAAATAGCACACCAAAAACTCAATTGTCAGGCATTTACCAAATGAGCTGCCAGGATTGTGACAAGATATACATTGGTAAAGCCAAAAGGAATCTAGGAACAAGAATGAAAGAACACTTCAGAAATATTAAATTCAAACACATGGACAAGTTGGCCGTAGCACATCACTTTTGGTCTGAGAATCACAACATAAACCAAGAAATAGAACTGCTCAAACAGGCAAAGAAACCTCTGGAACTACAAATTTGGGAAAACATATTTATTATGAAGAAACAGGACCTCTTGATGAATTTTGAAATTCCAACCGTAGATGACATCATCAAACTTATCAGAAGATTAGATGGCAGCAAGACACCAAGCCAGATGCAGACACCGGAAGCATCATCAGTCAACCTCAGAACTGGCGATAGGGAAGAAGTTCCCAGAAACTAGTCTTCATCAAAAAATTTGTAAGTGCAGAAAAGCATATACAAGGTTGACTCATTTGCCTAATTTTAGTTCTGTAAATAAATTTGCCATTCAACGGTCATGGTGTCTTCAATGTGATAATACCCCTACACTGTCAGGACACACCAACTCCTAGAAACCCAAAAGAGAGAATCCATGCAGACCTACCCTGAGAAAAACACTGACCTACTGTAAACCTCCCATCCGTAGCCCTCATCTGTGTTGAGCGCTGGGAGGGCTCAATGAGGTAATTCACGGGCAAGTACCGCCTCATCATCTACTCAGACATTTTACTTATGTTGTGATCAATAATGAATACTCAAACTGAAGTCCATTTATCACAAACAGACTTACAACTAAACTCAATTCTCTTTGAACATTTTTCTTCAAACCTCAATCGAGCAATGGACTAAATAAAGTAAATAAAATCTGAAAATAAAATCTCAGCAACCATTACATTCTGCTTCTCAGATATTACAGCTACAGCCTACTAAAAAATCAACCTAAGTCAAAATATAAATGATAGGAGGAGGGAAAATAACCAACAAACCCACAGTTTTACTTAAACATTACTGGAGACCAATAACTTATGGCAACTGGTACCCAGGCTACCTTTTACTCCTTAAAAACTAGCAAAATGAATTAACTTTCACTGGAACCAACAAAATATGTGCTGGTAACCAGCACAGAAATCTCTCAGTTCTATTAGTAATATTTTACTGAATTTACTTAAATGGTTAGTTTTACTCAATACTGTGACTGCGAGAGTTACGTAGAATCGAAAGTCTGGTTTGGCAAAATTTAGAACACTCTTTATTGCAGTAAAACAACGTGAAATTGACAATCAGCTATCTTCAAGGTCACCACGGTGCTCTGCTGCACGTAAACAAATGAAAGAAATCACTGTGATACACTTCAAGTGTCCACTGTCACAATAACCATCACAAACTACTGCTTCTAATACTTGCCGGTATTTATACCTCCAGTAATTGTTTCTAGAATGATGTACAACTTCCGAGAACATTTGCGGCAGCAAGAGAAAGACAGAAAATTCCGGATCCTCTGTCTCTTTCTTTCTCTTGGCAAGCATCCAACTATCCTGCCCACACACCCAGCTCCCATTTGTCGCAGCCACACAATGCCATTAATGATAATATTTACATTGCAAATTATATAATACTAATAAAACTATAAGTTTGAGAAGTGGTTTAAAAACGTTTTATATATAATAATTTATCTTAATTTAATCAATTCTTCTGTACTTAGTTACACATTTACATATGTAATTATAAATTACACACATTTTATTTAAAACTATTTATAAATTACATAATTTTATTCATACCAAATGAAATAAAAGGCAAAAGAATCTTGAATCTAAGATCAGAAGAAAATATAATAAAACTTGGAAAATTTATTGGCAAGGCAAGTCAAAAATGGATATGGAAAACAATTAAGAAAGCTAGTAAAAGGTACATAGGGAAACAGAAATTTAGATCCCAAGTATTAATATAGTTATGCCCCATTATATACATAAACCGGGTTACCTATAATAGGGCATGGGAAAATGCAAGTCCTAAAACAAGGAGATATGTGCGATTTTGTATTTGTTATATACTGTGTATGTTGTACATGTATGCTAAATATTATAATAAGAAATAAATTAAACTAAACATAATTTCTGTCTTCTTTCTTCTAACACACATTCATTCACTTGCTAGCAATGCAAAGAATCTACATGTGGTTTACTTATTTTAACATAAAAAAATTGCTTTTACAAATATTTTATTAATTAATATTAAATTAACAATAATACGATATGAACATTAATTTCTGTCTTCTTTCTTCTAACACTTACACATTCACTTACTCGTTAACACTGCAATGAATCCGCCATGTGGTTTACTTCTCACCCCACTGCCAGCAATTGCAGTTCACTAGATTCCTCGTCCGTTACTACTTCTTAACATATTCTAACCTAGTTGCCACATTACATTTCAGCGTGACTGAATTGCATCACAATAATGACAGGACCATAGTTGCAAAGGTCTCAAATTTATGATAAGAAAAAGTGATTGATATACTGTAGTATTCTGTTGTGTTGCAGTCAAGTAATAGAAACTGGCACATGGTTTGTCAACATTACTACAATTCTTAAATGACATTGGGTGTCTGCCACTGACCCCAATCATTGTGATTTTTCTTATGTCAGAGAGACTGCAGAAGCTGGATAGGTATAATGGTGAGAGAAGTCTAGTCAAGACTCTCCTACAATAGCACCCCTGAACAAACACCTCACTAACAGTTGCTTTATTGTTTTGGTACTAGAGATACTACTATGATAAACTGCTCGGTGAAATGTTTCACAGTGTGTCACCAAAATATGTTACAGTAGCATTTTGAACAAATATAAATAATACTTATGTTCCACTCGCATAAAGTACAATGAGGAACTCAAAATTAAGACTTAGGTTATACTTACCAGTTGCTACCACTTTTAACAACGTCTTGCCAGAAGGTGTGTACAATAAACTGTAGATGCAGAGACTGTGTAGCATTGAAACTGATGATGAAGGATCGTTCTCCAAAGTGTCTGGACTTGTACCAAGTAGCCAGTGGATAATGTGCAAACATTGCAACATCATGTTTTCCCTTTCCTCTTCTTCTTTAAAATACCAAGCATGAATATTTGGGAATATATCTCTCAACATACAGATAATTGCAGGCAATAAAAGAGATGTAGATTTTTCAACTGACTTTGTATCCACATAGCCTGAGGAAACGTTTAGGTCTTTCACTTCAACACTGGGTTCCTGCAACAATTTGAATTGGAGTATATACTCTTCCTAAGGATTTAATTAACAAATTAAACAAAGTACATTTGTTTCACTGACAATAGTTTAACTTTTAAAAATTATTTTAACGTTTTGCTATAAGGTAGAGTTTAAAGAGTGATTCAATGTATATTTTATCTTTTCCTTTTTCAAGAGTATTAAGAAAATTTAATTATTTGGTGCTCATAGCAATAAATGCTACAAAATAAAGACACTAATAATAATTAAAGGTTGGAAAATTATTTTTTTAAATCACATATAGAAATCTAAATGTAATTAACAGCTAATAAAATTTTAACCTGTCCCAACAGTTCACACTTAAGAGCTTAAAGTAGTAGAACTTTAGCCTGTATTGCTATTCTGGAATAAAATAATAGCCAAAGAATTTTTTGGCAACTATGCTATGGCCACTACTGAAGCTGTGAAATGTTCCACATGCTAAAGAGCAAAGCCATGTTGAGAGTAGGAATGAGGAAAAAGAAATAAAATAAAAGCTTTTGGACATTACTGAAGGACTTAAGCAAACACAAACTTGGGATGCACTCAACAATCCTGAAAGTCACATCTTGCAATAATAAACTTTGCAAAAGGCAAGCAAAACACTGCATGTGGCAATGGCAAAACAGTATTCAACAATTTAAAAACTACATTCCAATGTTAAAGGACTATGATACAATGAAACACAAAATTAATATAATTTTGAGTCGAACTAGTACTCAATGCTCCACTTATTGCTAATATTTCCTAGAATGCATTTCGTTAGGATCTTCCTAACATCATCAGCTGTTGTCGACTAATAGATGTTGGTTTGGTGAACTCCTTGAAGGTGATAAGTGCATCTCTGTTGGTATCTTGATAAACTTGAAGTTTGGGTTTTCTTCAACAACAGTGTTGAAATTAAACAATTTTCTTTCATATTTCTTTATGAAGATATTTTCCCATTAATGCAACTGGACCTTGGACATTTTTTAATAAGTGGATTTCTCGCTCTATGTCATGATACTCCTTCCAAAAATGGTACGCTACCGCCAATTTATCTATTTCTTTGTTCCTGATGTTCCTACTATGCTCTTTAAGACTGATGTTCAAGTTCCTTTAGTTTTTCCAATGTAAAAGTAGTCAGAGCCTTTGCAGTTTATCCGGTACACAGCTGATTTTTTGCCTGTGGGTATCTCCTTTGTATTATGTAATTTCAAAAGGGGTTGTACACTAAATTTGTTCTGTGGGGCCAAAGTAATATTGTGCTCTTTGAAGAATTTTGGGAAAAGGCGTGTAGCTCTGGGATGATATGTAAATGTTCTGTATGAAGTTTCGTTGCTGATTGGGGAAAGAGTAGTTACTCGTTTTATATATCACTTGGATATAACCCAAGACAACACAAGCATGCTGTTATTAACAGTTTAATGTATCTTAAATGTATCTGGTTAATGTATCTTTAAACAAGGTGGAATATATCAAAGAGTACAATAATATAATTCACAATGCAGAATACAATGGATTCAGTGCTGAATTGGTCAATAAGAAAATTGATAAATTCAAAAGACAACAAAGATGCAAACTTACACCTTCTACTAGTGATAAAACTTAACATGATTAAGGGTTTCTTCCTATCACTAGCTGAATGTGCAGTATAAATGCTACAAAACTTGGCTGGCAAGTGTATAATCCATGTGACCTTCACTGCATTTCACAGTTCTAGTCATCACATGAACTTCAGTCTACTTGTTTTAATCCAGTTCACAAGTGATTAACATTAGGAGGGTTCAGAGGTGTTAAGTTTTGCTTAAATGTTATCAAAATGCCTTAATCACGGTATATAGTAAAACAAGGACTGTTTATTATGATATGTATGTATGTATGTATGTATGTATGTATGTATGTATGTATGTATGTATGTATGTATGTATGTATGTATGTATGTATGTATGTATGTATGTATGTATGTATGTATGTATGTATGTATGTATGTATGTATGTATGTATGTATGTATGTATGTATGTATGTATGTATGTATGTATGTATGTATGTATGTATGTATGTATGTATGTATGTATGTATGTATGTATGTATGTATGTATGTATGTATGTATGTATGTATGTATGTATGTATGTATGTATGTATGTATGTATGTATGTATGTATGTATGTATGTATGTATGTATGTATGTATGTATGTATGTATGTATGTATGTATGTATGTATGTATGTATGTATGTATGTATGTATGTATGTATGTATGTATGTATGTATGTATGTATGTATGTATGTATGTATGTATGTATGTATGTATGTATGTCTTTTTTTAAAAACAAAACACCATTAACATTCTAATTTTCCATACTTTTGAATTGTTTATGTAATTAGGCATTGTTGCATTTAAAAAAGTGTATGTCTGCTCCAAAAATACACCTAAGTGTTACTAAGGTCTATTTATACGCTAAAACTAAGAGTCCCTAACTACCAAACAATGCTGTGAAAACCGCACATAAAGAGCACTTCCATTTCAGAAACATTGGTGGTGCAAGTTTTAGGTGGTTCACCCTGTATTTCTCTTACATATATAAATAATATTAAAAATATATTACTTTATAATGATATGCAAGACATCTTGATTACTTACTGCATCAAAATATTATTTTCTATGCAGTTTTAATCTGAGATGTGCAAATTTGAAATATATGCTTCCTGTACCTTCTAGATTGTATGTAATGTACAAAGTTGTTTGACAACTAAAAGATTTGTATCTTGGCTAGAATTTGAGTGTGTATATATTACTTACCCTTAGAATTTTCTGCAAAACTAAAAAATATGCCTTTAGCAAAGGATATTCTCCACGTAAGCATTCCTTTGATACTATTGCAGTTACAACTACAGAAGGTGGCAAAGATTTAAACACACTAGCAACAGTTTCCTCTTTGATTTCTGAATCAAGATTTAAAGCAGGCACTAGGCGTAGTCTCTCAAGACGGAGGTATACTTCATTTGGGTATTGTCGATGCAATGCCACAGCGCATTCCAAACAAGCAGCTGTTAATGCTGTTGGAAAATTTAAAATGTTTTGTGCAAACCTGTAAAGGTAAGGAAACAGATTTTATTAAAAGAATAGTTTTTAAACCTTTTCTTAACAATTTACACAATAGTATGTTGGTATTCTCAGGTAGTTTACTATATGAATTTAACCTTTATGTGGGGGGGGGGGGAGAGGAGAAATTAACTCTTAGTTAGTCTGTGTTGCAGAAGGTAGATTATTGTAGTCAAGGGTAACAGTAAAAATGTTTATAAAATTCATACAAAAATTAATTTTAAAAATTAAAATGATTTTATTATTTAAAATATTCCATGCAACATCAATACATTTTTGCATTCAATGGAAACAGTCTTTAAAGCAATGATACCAGTTTTTATAATGTTGCACTGCATTATCGGAAACAAAAAGACAAGGTGCATGGTCAGTGCTATATGATGGAAGGTCCATGGTACTGATATTTAGAGTATCCAGATACTCACTTGCTAGTTTTGCTCTTAGCCATGATGCATTGTCATATAAAATTATTTTTCTTCTATATGTTATTCGTAAACTTTACCAAAAATATACAGCAAACAGACACTGGTGTACCGAATTGTAAGTAATGGTATGTTCATCCTCAAATGCTGCAGTAGTAATATGGACCATTTTGGAGAAAACTAGCAACCATCTCTTTACTATTATGGGTGCATTATAAGTTGGTGATTGACAGTTGAAGGAGTGGGGAAGGAGAGGGGATAGCGCCGTTGCCACTTTACCGTTCCTCTCCACGTGCTAGGCAACGAAGATGGCGGGTAGAGGGGAGGAGGAAGTTCGACTGCGGTAATGTACACGCACATATTCCTAGAAATTTGCGTATTGCAGTATTAATCATAAGACTGCCGTAAGACTGTCTACATGTTTAAGTGAGCAGTTACCTAATTACAGCATACGAAATCTTCAAAATGAACAAAAAATAAATGGTTAGCTACAGTTAAGATTTAGAGAAACAAAAGTGCCATACCTGCACAGAATTATGCATTCTATTCCAACGGGAATATGCCGCTTATCTCAGAGTCACTGCTGTCATTGGTACTGCTTTTCTGATCGTTGTCGTCGTCGCCATCAGAGCTACTGCAATCTCCCACGGAAATCATGAGTTCTTCCACTTTCTTCCAAAACGCCGTCGTTTTCCCATGCTGCTACTATAACTTTTTTGTGTGACAAACAGCATCTTCCCAATTTTTAGCACTTATTTTTGCTACTGCTTCTGTTAGTTTTATAACAGATGTTATAGTGAAATCTGTATTGTTGCGCGCTACATATCCCTTTATTTGGGCCCAAATCAACTCTATTGCATTAAAATGGCAATGGTAGGGAGGAAGTCTAATAATTTTGTGGCCTTTTTCTGCAGCAATTTTATTAAGTATATATTTTGGGAACTGCGGTTTGCTTTTACCGGTTCTAGCAATTCATACGTTTTTTTAAAAATGGTCTTGAACACACACATATAATTTCCCTTATTTGTCCTTTAAATGGGATTCCGTACCCAAAAACATTTTTGGTAGTCTTCACAGATAATTTCTTTCTATCTGTTTCTGTAGCACAAGTGTTTGTGACAGCCATTAGTAACGATAATTAGCTAAATATTAAAGTTACACTGAAACACTAAAGTTGATCACCGAAACACGAATTATGTTGCGAAAATGTAAAGCTGTTTATACCCTGTGAAACATTCACTACTTGAAGCAGTACACTCTTAGTTTGGCAGTGATGACAGGGAGAAATACCCTAAGTACCGTAAGGGTTATTCATGTTAGAACTGGGCCGGACAAAGGCAGGTAAGAAGGGTTGGTCATTAAACTGAAAAGGTTGGTCATTCACCCAGAAAACCTCATAAGATATTCCTTGAAACTAAATCCACACCTGTTCCCTTCCAACAATGCATACCGTCTCATACTAAAGGGCAACGAACGCCGACGGTATTGTGATACCGCTGATTCATACGCGAAGCAGCAATAGTAGCAGTGTCTGCCTATTGCAAACCTCAACATGCCGATAGACTAGCGTCATGCATAAAGCACGTGGTGTAGTACGATAGAGTTGGCAACGTAGGATAAGCGTGCCAGGTTGCTATGGCAACAGTTTACTTTTGATTGGTGGATTGTTGGTTGCTAGGCGAACGCAATGACTTGTCAGTGACGTGTTTATTCCCTCTCCTTGTTTTCGCAGCTGAATAGCACGTGGAGGCAAAACGCCAATCACCAACTTACGATGCAACAATTATAGCACTGCAAATTCCTTACACTTTTGTAGACATAGTTCTGTTCAAAAAACCGACTGAGCTGACTGACAATTGTTTTCAGGATCATTACAATAAATGCAAGATTCATCACCAGTAATTATATTCCACAGCAAATTTGAAGTGCCACCTTAGAAGTTTTCAAAAGCTTTTCTGCACCAATCAATGCATTATTGTTTTTTAACAGTCAGTTTATGTGGAATCCATCAACAACAAAGTTTTCTAACGACTAATGGTCTCCTTCAAGCATTGCTAGAACAGCAACAATATTTTTATTTACAACAGCAGTTCTTAGAGATTCTTAATGAAATTCATCACTAAGGAAAAACTGATCTCTTTTGAAATCATGGTATATAAGGAAGCTGCGACTCGCCAAGTAGTAGTCGTAAACAGTTGAAACAGTGCCATAATGAGAGAGTGTAATCAGAACTGAATTGTGTAAATGCTTTTGTGTTCAATGACCTTGGAAGATTGTACTGTATATGTTACGTAATTCTGCTGTAATCTGCAAGTCTACCAAGTATATTTCTACAGAAATAAAGAACGTTTTGAATTTCTGCAACTTGGACTTCTAATTCTATGAACCCACAAAGTCACAATTGGTGTCAGGAAGTGGAACATTCAACGATGGATGCAGCATTGGAAAAGACTTTGGAGAAGATGATAGAAATGAAAGCCGAACTGACATCGGAAGAAAGCAGCAAATAATAGCCTGGCCGCGGTACAAACAGAAGTGGCAAATAACAACCTGGCCACAGAGCTGGAAGAAATTAAAACGGCTAACGACAACATCACCGAGAAGATGGACGAAATGAAGAGCGAATTAACAATGAAGACGGAAGCTGCAAATAGCAATTTGGCCGCGACAATGACAGCGAAGATGACAGAATTGACCACCGAAATGAAGGCTGCGAACGAAGCCCTCACCGCCAAATTTGAAGAGTAGTTGGCCGACATTAAGGAGGACGTCACGGAGTTGGGTGAGTCACAGCTTCCTAGATAGTCGCATGTTACTAGATATTTCTGGAACAAACAAGAAATCAAATATCGAGATTTAACTGTGTAAGAAATACGACTCATCTAAAATTTAATAAGAAAGCAAATGTTCTGTAAGACAGTCAGGATGTCACTAGAATGTTCCGTTTACCTCACTATCTGTTTTGGCATGCCTTTTATCTCTGCGCTATGTTTATCTGCTTATGCAGGCTCTTTATCTCCATGATACACTATCCGTCTTTTGGGCAAACAAGCCACACTATCGCTGTAACTGGTTCGCGACAATATTAACATCATTTTAATAGTGAAGTATTCATTTGTTCGAGTATTTTTCAGAATAAGTAGTCACCCTTATTCTGAAAAACATTCAAACAAATACTGCTAAATGATACTTAAAATGTTACAGCAAATCTCCAACTAAATGGCAATCAACTTGCCAAACATTACAACGTAGCTCTAGCTTTATGGCCATTACATTTAACAACATGCTGATTGATATGAAATTTCTTTTAGTATGAAATCTGCGCAAAAGAAACAAACTTTTTTAGAGTTACAGTAAACAAGCATTTTGTGCCAATAGAACAAACAATTTTATTGGATGTTTCTACAAGCTGATTAATTGTGAAAATTAGATTACCTACTTATTGCAAAATTCACACAAAGCAATTTTCCCCATTACTGGCGAGTCCTCGTATGTGTTGGATTCATTGCGATTCTACTTTTGTATTTTTGACACCTTATATTTGACATTTTATAGCTGCTTACACATGCTCACTCATACATACAGAACTGTACACTGGTACAGAAGGTACACTAGAAGGCAAAATTTTTACAAGCGATGTTACAAACTCCTTTTGTATTCCGAAGTGCTGTTTTTATTACAATTTGCCTTAAACTAGGGAAATAAAAAGTGAGAGCACTATGCAGCACCCGGTCTTTAAGACCATCATTAGCACAACCACCTTTTAGGACATCCTGGGAAAACGGTTATTAAAAGTTAAAACTTGTTATAAATTATTTATTTGAGGGTTTCTATAAGGCTTGTTGATCGAGGTATTTCTTTCAGGCTTGACGCTCAAGGTCACTCATTGTCCCATTCCAAACCCTGTTTTAAATTCACTCATTATGTGCAATAACACTGCGCTTCTGCCTAACTCAGCTTTTAGGAAACCAGTTTTGAAATACATTTACTGTGAAAACCACTGGCTTGTTCTCGAAGTCCATGTCCAGTTATTCCTTATTTAGTGATGTACAGTGTTTCACAATCTTGACTCGAAACAAAATTCACAATATATCATGACTGTATAACTTCTATTTGTTATAATTAGAAAGTTTTAGGCTTAAAAACCATGAAATAGGTACACTGGGGTAAAATAGGTACTTTCAGGTACAGTAAAACTTTTACAAAAGCTGAAATTTTAGATGAAACATGAACATATATTGATTAGGTTTTGATTATTTCTTCAGGAAAAAATAGGTATAAAATCTACAATTTGAGGACTAATGATAACTAAGAAGATAGTCAATACTACAGTTAAACTTTGCTCTCTTGCACTCCAATATTTAGCGGGAAGGTTGGTCTCTTCTATAAAAGCTGGACAGTGGATGAGGTGATTTTTATCCATATCCACATTTAAATGCCCTTTCTGCAATCTAAATGAGGATATGGATAAAAATCACCTCATCCACTGTCCAGCTTTTATAGAAGAGACCAACCTTCCCACTAAATATTGGAGTGCAAGAGAGCGAATGATTTTATTATCAAGTGCTCAACATTAGATATCAACCAACCAACCAACCAACCAACCAACCAACCAACCAACTTACTTATGCTGAGAAATTATTGTAATAATAAACAAATAAATAAATGCATAAAAATAAAGAAGAAAAATAAAACTGTAGATTAATACATTTCTCTCTTCTGCTTTTGTAACAACCTGAATAAATCACCCTGTAATTACCTAAACTGAAAAATTTGTTTCAATATTTTAAAACGGTTAAGATCAAATATTGGAAAAAATATTACATTCATTTAACATCTCTCTCTAGCTGTGGAGGGGGGGGGGGATGGGAAGAAAAGAAGAGTTTCCTCAAATATTCCTTCTGAGAAAATGCTCAATTGGAAGAGGTCTTAGCAGCCACATAAACAAACAAAACATACATTTTCTTGGGTTCTCTTTACCAAGGTCTTATATTCATTGAATGGCATTAGAATACAATTCTAAAGGTGTATGTAAATACTAAAACAAAGATAAATTTTGAGGGAAAAAAAATCAATGGAACAAATTCCCCAACAACAAAAAATAACAATTCCTTTCTTGTAAGTGTTGAAAACAGTGTTGTTATGATAAATTAAATTTAAAGAGAGTCGATTAATGACATTTAAGTAAGTAGTTGACACTAAAGTAAAGTAAGTGTTGTTTAGTGTCATTAACCAACTCCCTAAAAAATAACAAATTAACAAATAAAATTAAGTAAAATGACACAAAAGACCTCATCCAAAAGACAGAGTACTATGTGTAAAAGTTACTTCACTTAACTGCGCTGGAGTTTCAAGGCACAGCATAAATAATCGGAAAAACTATTTGTAGCCAGTTTATGGACACTTCCTCACTTAAGTAAGTGACGAAGTGTCATTAAACTGACTATAGTTTTTCTGATTATTTTGACGCCATTGTTACTAAATTCCTCCGATCACGCACAACAACATTATTAGTTTGTTTTGCAGACAGACATAATACAATATCTGTAAATATTATGGTATAAAGGTATAAAGGCAGAAAGCCTTCGAGTGGTTTCAAGCAGACCACATTTTGTAAAATTGAAAATGTAGATTTTGGTGAGGAAGCCTTTAAGTAAGACAGAGCAAACATATGGTAATGAATATTATGAATAAACCACAACACTCAGTAACATGGTAGCACTTGGCCATGGTAGCTCAAAGGGTAAGAGCGACTGGATGGAAACCAGGAGATCCGTGGTTCAAATCCCGGCTGTGGCATTGAATTTTTCATTTTGACTCTATCAATCAGAAACCTTAGCCTATATATGGCTAGTGTGGAGAAATGATTAATTTCCATCAATTAACTTAAAAACAAAAGAGTAACACATTCACTTATCTGGTTAAAATTGTCTAAATCCTCTGGTCCAATTTTAACCAGATAAATGAAGTGTTATGGTTTATTCATAATATGTGGATTGCTTCACAACCAGTAGCTTAAGTTTTTTTTTTTTTTTTTTTTTAATTACAAAATAGGGTAATGAAACCGACAACTTTAGAGGAAGTGCTTTCATATCAGCTTGCATCAAGAGGATGTTTCGTTGCCCTGGAAGTCCATACCTCACAATACTCAGTGGATTTCTGTGAGAACTGTTAAAACGGAAGTGTTTCACACCAGTTTCACAAATTCTACACAAGCTTCACACAAACACTGAATTAGTGACCTCTGACATAACTTCAAAAAGGTGATCTGGAATGGTTTCCAAAATAATCCAGTTCATTGAATATATTATTCATATTTTTTATTATTTTACTGTAGAAAAGCTCTAACTTAAATAGTAATGTATAACTTTTACAATAAAAATAAGCTTCTATTATCTCTCTTCCCTTCTCTTTCTTTTTTGCTTCCACTACCTGTATGTTCATCGATTTGTCTCACAACATAGCATATGATTAAATATAGCAAAAAAGGAATTTGCTTTAGATAGAGGACTCACTCCACTTGTTCAAACACACGATTTTGATTTAGTTTCAAATTACCATTGCAAATTATGGTCAAATGTAAATTACCTTAGGATCCTGACAGTTCCTCCTTTAAGGGAGGGAGGGTTTCTATGGCAACGATAGTGAACACACCTACTTAGGGCTGCACCACATAAAACCAATTAGATGAGCCATCCCCTTTCCCTCTTCTACGTTTTGTCAAAAATGTCACTGTGTTGTCATGTTGACACACGTATCTTGTAAAGCATAGATACCGCTTGTTTGGTTTTCTTCACTATGTGCAATCTAAGTGTGCCTAATTGTTTGGTTATAGTTTAACTCTTATAATAGCTGGTTTCTTTGCTTTTTATTTTATTATGTTTTATTAAAAGCAAAACAGAAACAGAAGGCACTTTACAGGATTTTGTAATCACAAACCAATAATTTATTGTATTTGACCATATATGTAAAGCTTACCGAGTTTTCAATAACAATACTTCTTAAGGTTTTTGTCATTTGTTATTTGTTACTGACATTTTATTAATATTATTTATTAATATTCCACACACTGAGCCAATGAACCATTGTTAACAACATGCCCAAGGAAGTTTGTAACAGGGGTATTACTTTCCTAATGTCAGCAATTGCACTGTTTGATGTAATAACAAAACAGTGGCTACTAATATTCCTCCCTGGATGTTGCCCCCCCCCCCCCCTGCCAGCATAGAACTGTATCTTTTGTATTAAACCTACAGTAAGTACACTTCAAGTTAAAATTCATGTTCTGAATTTGTTAGTTTTGAAAAGGCTTCCAGTTTTGTACTTGCTAATATTGTATTAAATAAATTTCTACTGAATCCATCTTATTATTTAAATACTGTACATTCAGATGTAGTACTACTAGTTGTTTAATACCTGCAGCTATAAAAAATTACCTTCACCACTGTGTGAGAATTCATGGGCACTATCTCCCATACTGTATATTTCTTCAAACTGAGTTGATTTTTCACTAGCAACACTATATGTTGAATAACCTCTTCCTTCCGATTCAGGATCCTCTGCTCCCACTAAAGGCTTCTTTGACCAATGCTCGTCCAATGCTCTCTACTAAACCATGTTGCATAGCTTCACCATCCTCCTGCATCTTTGGATACTCTTCCCTTACACATGCTAATTGTACCACAGAGTAGCATGCCTAGTTTTGCTCAAGAACTTTTGTTCAGATGTATTTCATCCCTGACAAGGTCCATATCATCCAGCCAACAATTACCATCTAGTATAAGATATTTTCGTGTATAACACAACCTGTAGTCTAGTCCACTGTTCACTTTCTGAACATATTTCCTGTGTACATTACGCCTGTACAATACACTAATTATTATTTCTGACTGAGAGCTGCACTATTTTATCTGATCCACTAATTCCATGGTTTCCCCCAGTATGTATTCTGGTTGCGTCTTTCATATGCTCTTTTTTTTTGCAATTTATGTCATCCTCCAACGTTAAGTCATATCGGACAATGAATGAAATGATGCTCAAATGAGTCCGGGGTCCATGGAACTTAGAGTTACCCAACATTCATATAGCAGGATAAGAGAAAAACCCGGAAAAAAACCCTTATCTAGATATATGTGTTTGGAGGAATTTAGTAACAGTGACGTCAAAATTAATCTCAGAAACTATTTGTAGTTGCTTTATTAATACTCGTCACTTACTTGTTTATGTTAATGAGAGACTAGTTTCAAAGGCATTCGCCTCCATTTTCAATCTCTTTCCAACTGGCATCTGTTGTTGTCTGCTCTCTCTCTGGTGGTGGAACTATGAACTTCTTTGTCAAATTATCTACTGGTGGGATTTCAAAGTTAATTACGCGATCCTTACTTTTCCATATGAATATGTTCTCCCATGTTATCAATTTATTTTGGTTTATCACTCCTTTTAATAATTTGGGATTTGTATCAATGTCATGGTTTTCATTCAAAAAGTGAAATGCTACTGCTGACTTATCTTCTTGTTTCAATCTGATGCTTCTAAAGTGCTCTTTGACTCTGGTTTTTAGATTTCTTTTAGTTTGACCTATGTAGCATTTTTCACAATTCACCAGAGACAGAAGAACAGCCGAGGGACACTGGCGAATACTTAATGGCCTGTGTTGGGGATGTGGACAGCTGGGACACCTAGAGAGAGACTGCCGACACCAGGAAGAGAAGCCGGAAGAACGAGTAAGGCCCTGCATGGCGAGGAGCATGTCAACGCCATCCACATCTTCTCGCGTGACACTGCGCGCCGTCAGCCGGCGGATGGATGACAGCCTCATTACGGATGGTTGGGTGAGAGGGAAACCGTGCCACATCCTGGTGGACACCGGGGCAGCCGTGACCATCATCAGACACGACATAGCCAAGGATTTGCCACCCAGGAAGCCAAGCCGACCATACCAGCTAAAGACGGCATCGAGCGACACCTTGTCTGTGGAGAAGGAGGCTCTGCTGAAGCTGACCTTGGGATGGAGTGCCGTGCGTCTGTGGGTGTTCGTCGCTAAGGTGGCTGAGGAGATGATTCTGGGACTGGATGCCCTCAGGAGCCACAAGGCGATGGTAGATGTCGGCAGGAAGGTCCTGCGGCTCAACGAAGAAGAGGTTATACTCCGTCAACTCGAAGAGCCCCATGGAATCTGCAGGGTCGTCTTGAACGAAGACGTGGTTGTCCCGGCGAGGAGCGAGGTGGTGGTGACGGCGCGACTGGAAGGCCAGAGAACCAGGAACATGATGCTGTACCATAAGACGCCCATAAACAGAATATGTGTAGCCAGGGCATTGCTGCCGTGCCGAGAGGAGGTGCCAGTGAAACTGCTAAATCCAACGGACACTGATCACGACGCCCAGGCCGGGACTAATTTGGGAACGTCCGAGCCCGTGGTGAGCGTAACAGCAATCGACAAGACACAGGAGCCGGTGCCGACGTAACACCTGGGTCCCTGGCTAGTAGGCTTACTGCAGAAGGCGGCCGACCACCTAACTGCAGAACAGCTGGAGAAGGTTCGGCAACTGCTGAGACGATACCAGCACGTCTTCAGCCAAGGTAACAGTGACTACGGCCGCACAGACAAAGTGCTTCACCGCATCGACACCGGGGACGCCCAGCCTATTCGGCAACCACCTAGACGCGTTCCGCTGGCGAAGCAAGGGGTGGTACTAGACATGCTGGAGGACATGAGATCCAGGGGAGTGATTGAAGAGTCTGACAGCCCTTGGTGTTCCCCTGTAGTCTTGGTGATGAAGAAGAACGGCGAGCTACGCTTCTGCGTGGATTACAGGAACTGAACGCTGTCAACCGGAAGGACTGTTTCTCCTTACCTGGATTGACGACAACCTGGACACGCTAGCTGATGCACAGTGGTTCTCGACCCTCGACCTGAAGTCGGGCTACTGGCAGGTAGCTCTAGACCCGAGAGACAAGGAGAAGACCGCATTCTCGACAGGCCAAGGACTTTCGCAGTTCACAAGTTATGCCCTTTGACCCCTGCAATGCACCAGCTACCTTCCAATGACTCATGGAGTCAGTGATGAGAGGACAGACTTACAACGCCTGCCTGCTATACCTGGACGACATCATCGTGGTAAGACTTTTGAAGAACATCTCGAGAATCTGAGTAAGATGCTACAGAGACTGCAGGCGAACAACTTGAAGCTGAACGCGAAGTGCCAGCTCTTCCGCAAGGAAGTGAACTACTTGGGCCACATAGTCTCTGCAACCGGAGTGACCACAGACCCGGAGAAGACACAGGCGGTGAGAGACTGGCCTCGCCCAAAGGATAAGAAAGAGTTGCGCAGTTTCCTGGGGCTGTGCAGTTATTACTGACGCTTCATAAAGGGGTTCTCCAACTTCGCCAAACCCCTCACCCGCCTGACAGGAGAACACCGACCTTATGTGTGGACAGACGACGCCAAAGGCACTTTCCAGCACCTGAAAAAGACACTGTGCAGTGCTCCTAATCTGGGATTTGCACAACCAGGCGGCACCTTCATTGTAGACACTGACGCCAGCGACCACTGTATTGGAGGCTTCCTATCCCAAGTCCAGGACGGCAATAAGCGGGTGATAGCCTACTACAGCAAGACGCCATCCAAGGCACAGAAAAACTACTGCATCACCCGGCGAGAATTACTGGCGGTAGCAAAGACCTTGGAGCACTTCCACAAGTACCTGTACGGTCAGCCATTCCACCTGGCTATTGAGCTTTAAGAACCTGGAAGGCCAGACAGTGCGTTGGGTCCAGAGGCTGTGGAGTACGACTTCACCTCGGAACATCGTAGAGCAAAGAGCCATGGTAACGCAGACACTATGTCCTGAAGACGCTGTCCAGAAGAGTGCGGCCAGTGCACAAGAGTGAAAGAGAAGGAGCGTGCCGCAGCAGTCCGAGTAGTCACGGCAGTGCCTGCGGACGGCTGGGATAGCGCAGGCCTGTGGAGGGAGCAGCTGGCGGACACAGACTTGGGGCCACTCTTGAGGGAAGTGGAGGCAGGGACAAGACCAACCTGGGAGGACATCGCACCGAGAAGCGCCACATACAAGTCGTTCTGGGTCCAATGGGACTCGATCAGAGAGGGCGTGCTCTTCCGGGTATGGGAATCACCCGATGGGAAGACGCAGAGAGAACAGTTGGTACTTCCCCGGAGTAGGGTGCCGCCGGTACTTCAGGAGGACACCTGGGAGCGAACCGAACGATTGACAAACTACGACAGCGCTACTACTGGCTGAGGCTCCGAGCAGACGTTGAGAGATGGTGCCGTCAGTGTCACGTGTGCGCGGCGAGTCGCGGCCACCAGACTAGGAGCCGGGGTCGGATGCAGCAGTACAACGTCGGAGCGCCATTCGAACGGATCGCCGTTGACATTGCTGGACCATTCCCAGTGTCAGACAGAGGCAAAAGTACCTGATGGTGGTTGTGGACTACTTCACCTAGTGGCCAGAGGTATTTTTTTTTTCTTTTTTTTTTAATTTACGTCCGCCCCTACGTTAAGTTATATCCGACGGTGAATGAATTGGGTGAAATGATGCTAAAATGAGTCCAGGGTCCATGGAGCTTAGAGTTACCCGACATTCGTCTTGAAGGACAAGGGAAAACCCCGGAAAAAACCTTATCTAGGTAACTGACCCTGACCGAGATTCGAACTCGGGACCTCTTGAACGTTAGGCAGACATGCTACCATCTACGCTACCGAGGCGGGCTAGTGGCCGGAGGTGTATGCCATCCCCAACCAAGAGGCAAAGACAATCACAGACTGCCTCGTGGAGCAACTGTTCTGCCAATTTCGGGTGCCGTTGGAGCTCCACAGCGACCAGGGTAACCATTTTGAGTCCAACCTGATGGAGGCACTAGAAAGACTTGGGGTTAACAAGACCTGCACAAAACCTCTACATCCCCAGTCGGATGGCATGGTCGAAAGGTACATCAAGACCTTAAAGGAACACCTGAGGAAGGTCATGGCCAGCCATGAGCGAGACTGGGACGTCAAGGTGCCACTGTTTTTGCTGGCCTACCGCTCGTCAACACACGACACCACGGGGATGACGCCAGCCAGCTTAATGTTCAGCCGAGAGTTACGCCTCCCTTGTGACCTGGCTTTTGGGAGCCCTCCGGAAGCGAAACAGCCAGCGACCGTGTATGTGGAGAACCTGGTGGACCACCTCCACGACATGCACGAGATGGCTCGCCAGAACATCCAGAGGGCGAGCGACCGCATGAAGACCCGATATGATAGGCAAACCAACAGGCAAGGGTTCCAGCAAGGTGACCTGGTCTGGTTGTACCACCCTACCCGGACCAAGGGACGCTGCCCGAAGCTTCAGCAGCCATGGCAAGGACCGTACCAGGTGGTGAAGAGGATTAACGACGTGGTCTACGGCTTCCAGAAGGTTCCCCGAGGGAAGATGTTGGTGGTGCACCTGGATCGCCTGGCACGCTACGATGGTGCTGTTCGGGACGACCAGCTTTGAGGAGGGAGCAGTGTCACCCGAACATCGGAATTCCCGATAGAACCGGCTGGCAGGTGGGGCCAGGCGGGAAGCATTCGGGGCATGCCTACCCATTTATCTTGTGTCACTAACTGAGGGGATGATTAGAAGAGCGGCACGAGCCCTGTACCGTCTCTTTCACCTCCCCTGACGTCTGGAACCCTCGGGATGATTCAATGAGCCACAAGACTTCCAAAAACAGCGATCTTCCTATAAAAGGGGGCTGCAGTTGGCGAGTCAGTTGAGTTCTTGGCGAGCAGCCGGAGGAGCGCCGTGCTAGTGAACGGACGGGAAGACTGTGTACGTGCATCAGAGGAGTTGTACGTAATTGTGAGTGTAGAGTGGACCTGTGACAGACAAACTGGCGAATTGTTATTTTGTGCGCTACGTAATTCTGTGTAATCGGTAAGTGTTCCAACTGTAAATCCTTTCATGGAAGTGTTGAAAACAGTGTTGTTGTATAAATTTAATTTAAGTTCCAACTGTAATTCGGTGGAAATAAAGAACATTTGAGTTTGTGCAATTGGACTTTTAATTTCACGAACCCACAAAGTCACAATACTTTTCTTTAAATAACTGCTTAAAATCAGTACCACTGATTACTCAAATAAAACTGTAATCCAAAGTTTCTGACCCTTTTAGTTCAATTAAGTAGGTTTCTTCCATGGTTGCAGTTTACATCAGATCTGGAGGAGTAATTAACATTTGTCATCAAAGTAAAGAGTTCTTTTTAATTTAATTTTCTTATTAATATAATTTTGAGTCAAACTAAGACTCAATGCTCCATTTATTGCTAGTATTTACCTAGAATGCTTTTCGTTAGGATCTTCCTATCATCAGCTGTTGTCGGCTAATGGACGTTGATTTGGTGAACTCATTGTAGGCGACAGGTGCATCTGCATCTTGATGAACTTGAAGTTTGGGTTTTCATCAAAGGTGGTGTCAAAAGTAAACAATTTTCTTTCATATTTCTTTATGAAGACTTTTTCCCGTGTGGTTAATGCAAATGGACCTTGGAAACTTATTAATAAGTAGATTTCTCGTTCTATATCATAATTCTCCTTCCAAAAATGGTACGCTACCGCCGATTTATCTATTTCTTTGTTCCTGATGTTCCTAAAATGCTCTTTAAGCCTAATGTTCAAGTTCCTTTTTGTTTTTCCAATGTAAAAGTTGTCACAGCCTTTGCAGTTTATCCGGTACACACCGGAATAATTTTGTTATCTTTACAGAAATATATAACCATAGCTGGTTATAGGATATATGGTGAAATTTTTCCTTCAATAAGGGAAATAAAATTAATATGCTGCAACACAAATATTTATTTTTAGGTGAAATGATTCCAGCCCACACCTGGTGTGAGGTGCCAGTCCCCCAATCTTTCTTTTTGGTAAGAATGGTTGTACCCTACATCTGGTGAGAGGTGCTGGTCCTCAAATCCTTATTTTTAGAAGAATTTCTACCTTTGGTGATAAATCTGACAATAGCGTCATTCTACTCATGTCAGCACTGCAACAAGCTTCTAAGCCTCCAGTTTCAACCATTTCCAACTCTATTTTGGTTACCTTCTGAGGGAGTCTACCTTTCTGTTTAACTTACTGATACTACTCCTTCCCCAGTCATGCTAGTTGTTACATAACTTTTGTTTCAGAGAGAGAAGGCATCTCTACTATTTCATTCAATCCTGAGTGCCACACTTTTAATAGAATTATGAAACTTAGATGTTGGGCCCTGGGCACTCTAGTTATTTTTACTGCTATAGCTATAAGTTTTGACATAACAGAAACACCGTTAATTCTTTTCAGAAACTATTTGTAGTTGGTTTATTAATACAAATAGTTTCTGAAATTAATTTTGACGTCACTGTCACTAAATTCCTCCAAACATATATAACCGTTAATTCTGTTTTTATATGTGTGATTACACGCTTTTTATGCTACATGGTGAAGTTGTTTAACTGTGACTCCATCCTACAGTGATAAACCTCACAGTTTCTAGAGACGCAGTTTGTGTTGGTGTATACCGATGCTTAATGTTATTTTAAAATTCAAGAGAGTTATATTACTTTCAAATCACAAAGTGAAACACATAAAAGTACACAGGCACAGCGATGAGTTTACTGAGTTGAGATCTATAGTGAAATCCATTTCTGGTGTTTCTGATAGCTTCCCTTATGTATACGGAAGGAGTGTGAGTACCCTACTTTTAATTCATAACAAAATATAACAAAATTTCAGTAAAGAACACACCCCAGAACAATGTAACAAACCTCCCCAAACAAACTTTTAGTAATGAAGAAATAGATATCCCTAATCAAGGCCCTGCCCGCCTCGGTAGCATAGAGGTAGTGTGACTGCCTCACGTTGAAGAGGTCCTGAGTTCGAATCTCAGCCAGGGTGAGTTACCTGGATAGGGTTTTTCCAGGGGTTTCCCTTATCCTGAAAGTCGAATGTCGGGTAACTGTCAGCTCTATGGACCTTGGGCTCATTTGAGCATCATTTCATCCATTCATTGTCCGATATGACTTAACGTTGGAGGACGTAAAATTGGAAGGGGAAACAAGAATAAACAAATAAACCAAGGCCTGAAAACGTGTATACGTGTATATCATACTCTGGCAACTCCAAAGAGTTCATAGCTGATATTGATATAGCAGTAGAAGGCTTCGAGCTAATGGATAAAAACATAATCAGGAAAAAATACACATACATATTAGAAAACTTAGCAAATAAAAAACCATTTAAGATATGAAGCAAATTAAGATAATTAGATCACTAAGAAATAAGGATGTAATCTTCTGAAGGGCTTGATAAAGCGAACAAAATAGTAATTTTAGACACTGATACATACATTGGATAGATGTTAGATGTACTACAACAAACAGAATCCAGAGAAATCTATTCAAATCCACTTAACAAATGCACAAAACCATCAACAATAGTAAAATTTTAACAACTGATGAACAAAAATCTATCGGACCTGACAACCCTACCCTTGCAAGATTATATGGATTACCTAAAATACACAAACCCAACATACCCATAGTAAATAATGTCAACACTCCTACTTATCTTCTGGCAAAATGGCAATCCAAAAAATTTCAGTCCTTTCCACAAATGAATACTCTCAACATAAATAACTCATTAGACCTGGTGAAAACAATCCAAAACTTTTAACTAAAACTTCAAGATACTTTAGTATCCTATGATGTCTGCTCTGTGTTCCCTAGCATCCCAATAGACAAAATGATCATTCAACTAAAAAAATGGCTAACCTATATAAACATAGATACAAATAGAATAGAAGAATATTTGGCAATGACAGAAATATGCATCCACCAAACAGATTTCAGGACTGGCTATGGGAAGCCTGCCATCACCACTTTTAGCCACCTTATACATGAGCTTTTTCGAAATACATGTAACTAAAGCTTTTCCTCACATCTTTAAAACGTAGGCGACATATTTGTAATAGTACACAAAAAACAGATAGATGACACTTTGAAATTGCTCAACCTTCAAGAACTCAGCATACAATTCACAGTAGAAACTGAAGAAAATTATACTCTACCTTTCTTAGACCTTAAAATATAAAAGAACAATGAAAAACTGGAATTTGGTATACACAGAAAAGCAACACACACAGATAATTACATCAAAGCAAAGATTTTCAATCCAACACCACATAAACATGCCATCATCAAGAGTGTCACACACAGATTGGTTAACCTACCCCTCAGCCAGCAAGAATATCACAAAGAATACCACCAAATGTTAAAAACCCACAAATAAAAATGGATATGGGAAAGAATTGTATAACATAATAATAACAATAACAATAATAATAATAATGCAAAGCCTTCTCTTGTCGTTTTGTCCCAAATATCAACATATTTTTCTCTTTCCCAATTCCTTTTTATATCTCTGTAAGTACATAGTGAGGTTTTAGAGTTTAAACTACCCATTACATCCTGCCTTTCAATGTCTTCTATCCTCATTTTGACTCTTTTCCAGAAACCTTTCTCTAATCTATTACTATTCCTCCACATATCCGCATACCATATTTCACTCAGAACTTCTTGTATACTTTTGTACCATGTACCTTCTTTAATACATTTTTGCTGCATTTCTAAACACTGCTTCAAAATTATTTAAGTTAATTGGTGGAAATTATTACATTAATAGCTTAAATAATTATTAAGGTTAATAATTAAATTATTAATTATTAAGTTAATAGCTCAATGGGTTAGAATGACTGGACGGAAACCAGGAGATCCGTGGTTCAAATCCCGGCCATGGCATTGAATTTTTCATGTTGACTCTATCCATACTGTGGAGAAATTCTAATAACAGCATCAAAATTTAACAAAACATGTTTGTAACAAACACAAAAACAAGCTATGCACTCAATAACTGGAGCAACAAAAACTACACCAATTGAAGATCTACGTGTCACTTCAAAGAAACCAGTTATAACAGAACTTGAACAACAAGCATTACTTACCCATGAAAAACTAGAAAGGCTCCCAGATTCAGATAAATGGCAAAATATCAAATATCTATCCTAACTATGAAAACTCAAGTTGGATTTATACAGGAAGTAGCAAATTTAATAGAAACATTAGAAATACCAAAAAACAAAAAGAGCATAATATATGGTAAAAGTATCAACCCAATTGATCATTTCAGCATTGATTATAAACTAAATTTAAATAATTTCATTAATAAAAGAGAAACTTCTCCAGACATGGCTAAGGCTTTAGCTTTAGAAACTATATACACAAATTACCCTTCTCTAAACTGGACACATTGATACCGAAATTAAAGGATTGCAATAAGTAAAGAATCATGATGGATTTCAAAGGAGTAGTGTATATTTGTTACGACATGAACAGGTGCAGTTGGTTGAGTCGTGTAACAAAAGACACAGGAAAAACAGAATTCTAAGGGATAGCACTTGACTTTGTTTGAAAAGGTATTGTTCGGACCCTTAATAATGGCATGGCCGAGTCTAATAATCACAATGGACAAAATAGTTACAAAGGGAATCTTTGTATGAAAAGAGGGCTTCCAGAAGTGAAAGTTACACACCCACGCGCAGCTGTGAGGACACTCAGTATGCGGCGTGAAGCTGATTACGGCAGTCCTCTTCTTATCTCTTGGTCAAAGCAGACCAGAAGCGATGAGAGAAGATATTTGTCGGTTCATATGTACGTGAAGAACGAATTAAGTTTTATCGAGTAATAAGCATTTCACAAACAGTAACTCTAAACAGTGATATTGGTAACCCTTGGTATGCAACTTCAAGTTTGATGCTATGATAAAAAGAAGCAGTCATTAAACCAGTTTGAAACGGGCATTCCAGTGTCATTAAAACCATCTTTCTCATACATATCCACGCATACCCTGAGACAAAACTCATTGCTCAACCCTGAGCTACCCATATTATTGTATCAAACTGTAGCGTCAACGTGGAATCGTGCGCCACCCATTAAATTGCTTCAACATGATTATACAGATGGCTCTCTCTTAGATGAACACGGAACTGAGCTGGTGGAACGTGTAAATTCTTCTCCTTTTACAAACATGTTGGAAGATATACTACAAATTTTGATGGTGAAGTTTTCGCTATTTATCTTTCGCACCAAAAAATTCTTATTTGGCTGCAACAATGCAAGAATACGGTTATTTTCTCATACTCTAAAGCAGCAATTCAGGCTGTAGCATCCACATCCTATCCAAATTCTCGAACTACAAAATATAATCCAGAACATTAAAGAAATTGGAAAACAAAGTTTTGCAATGGATTCTGGCCCATTTTGGAATTCGGGTGAATGAAAGAGCTGATATATTACAAAAAAAGGATGTGAAATTAAACAAAAAGAAACAAAAGCCTGTCATAATCAAAGGATTTCATAATCAATTAAAAGGATTATAAAGAAAAAAATAATTACAAATATGGAATAATTGAAAAAATTGTTAACCGAAATATGAAAATCCTTCTAGAAAATCCCTCTGTAATTCAGAATTGCCACGTAAATGTGCTGTTGCCATGATGAGGCTTACTACAGGATATGATTGCCTAGGAAAACATCTCCATAGAATTGGCATACTAACTTCTCTAAATTGTGTATTGTGCTCTCAAGATACAGAAATGGACAAACATATACAAAACTGTACAGCTTTACAAAATTAGCAAGATATAACTTGCAAGTACTGGGAAGTCAGAAGGAGAAGGAGAATGTTTCAGAAGGAATACTTTACTGTTGACTTCAGGGCATCCCAACCACCCACCCATTTAAAATTACTGCAAATAAATTCTATTCTAAATACATGCCTACACAATACCTGTGTGAAAGCTAGGTTCCTTCTTTGTACATAACATTGTTCGTTGAATATGTTTGCATTGATGCTCTGCTGTGTTTCTTCAAAGTAGATACTAAATATATCAGTAATATGCTAACAGTACTCTCACACTTACATTTGTGATTGTCAGGATTTCATTATGCCTAAAGAACTCAAGGACTTCTTGCTGAATGCAATTTAGTACATGTTCATGATGTTTGTTTTCCACACTCTTTTACCTCAGGCTACATGCCGTGATTTTGCTGTAGAAAATGTACAATGCACTCTAAACTTATTGAGAGCTGCATAAATGGTGGAAATTGACACTCATTAGAATGTCTTTAGCACAATTTCATCTACAGTCCAGTTTTTGTTTTATCTGCTATACACATTTAAAACAATTTCCTTACAATATGAATTTAATTTTGCGCCTTTTCTGTTTGGTTTATAAAACCAAGTAGGAGACTCATTGCATTACATGTAGTGTCATCATTTTGATCTTATACCAGGTTCAGCATCCTAAGAGACTACAAATACTTTTCCAAAATTGAAGTGTAACATACTGAGATGAAGGTTTAGTGTAAATATAGCTTATTTAACATCTTCATACTACCTTTTCTATCATAGATTACTATTAATAACACTAAATTACTTATATCGAGATTTAACTGTATTGGAACACCACAGTGAAGCAAAATAATTATTAATTTTTAGATGAGTCGTATTTATTACACATCTGCTTCACTTTCGTATTTTGCTTTTTCGGATTTTAACACGGCTTTTTCAGCAGCTAATTGTTCTCTACTGTTGTGGTTAAATTTTACTATTTTTCTTACAAATTTCGGAGAAATGTTTTGTTTTAGGCAATTGTTGATAAATTTTATGTCCGCTGATATTAACCTTCTTTTTGTCTTTAGTTTCAAATATTGTTTTATTTCTTTCTTGTTGCCGAAATGTTCATTGAAATTTTCAAATGTGAACTTTCTTACCTCCATGTTGTCCGGTTTTTAAAATTGGTTGGATCTAACTTTCGCGTGTTCCTCTTGACTTGACGTCACTTCAATATACGAAAGTGAAGCAGATGTGTAATAAATACGACTCATCTAAAAATTAATAACTAAATTACTTGTTGGAATATTTTTCAGAATAACTAGTCACATTTATTTACAACTCACCTTCACTCTTTATATGTTACAACATAACTGAAACATTTTAGAGTATATTCATTCTCATCATTAGTCACTGGGTGACTGAAGCTCTCTCGATTTCCCCTTCCTGCTGTGACTAATATGCTGCCCTCTAGCACAGAGGCACAAAGTTTTAACACTTCATTTAATGGCGGGATAACTTACTCTGAAAAATACTCCAAATGCAGTCAGTTGGAGAATTTAATGTCATGCTGGCATGTTGGACATGGTAGCTCATTGGTTAAGAGCAACCGGATAGACAGATCTGCAGTTCAAATTCCGGATATGGCATTGAATTTTTCAGTCTGACTCTACCTATACTTCAATGTTAATAGTGCTTCTTGTTTTAATGTTATTGTTTGCCTGACTTCATTAGATTCTTTGGATTAACATTGATATCAACATAATATTTTAAATATAAAATTCAACAGTTACATTAAAATAACTTAAACTTCATGTAAGCTTGCAAAACGTAACTTTGGCCACAATAAAAGTTTTATGAGAGAGTATTTTCAGTTTCAGCACAAAGTATCATATGGAGGGAAGAAGGGCAGATCAAAGCAGCCGCTTAGTTCTTGACTTGAAGGCAAGTACAGAGATATTTTTATATCTTGATAGAGAGAGTGATGTGCAGTGGTATCTGGACGAGTCCACTTCAGAACGATTGCAACTGGAGAGGAGGGCAGGTCAGTTGCATACCTATCAGTTGCGAGCAAGTAAACAAGGGCAGAGCTACTGAGTAACACTACAGCTTGTTTCAAAATATGCATGTCTCCTGGTTCCAAGAGAGCATTTAGAAATGGCGCCTCCTAACAGCACATTAGGAAATAAGGTGCTACATTTACAAACACAAGAAGTAATTACCAATATCTATAGATTTATGAAAAAGGAACAATGGTCTGGGTCTGCTATGAAAATCTGGGAAAGGGTATTTGAGGCAATAGTTGTGTCTGAAAACAGTTTAGGGGAGTTATCAAGGAAAGAAAAACCACTGGTGCTAGTGCAACAATGTCCTTCTCTATGCCCAGTAAACAAAGATTAAGAACATGCACAAAATCTAATTCGGATGGTTTTAATTCAGAAGTAGTTGGGCAAACTGAATAATTTTTAAAACACAGAAAAACAAAGACCAACTCAGAAGAAAGTGCTTATGAAGCTTCAAAGTTCTATTGACTTCCAAGGCAATGTCTGAACACTAGAAGAGTTCTTTTCAAGCTAGAATTTACATGGAAGAAAACCAGCGCAACAGACAAATTTTAATGGAACATTGTACCATATGGGCAAAAAGGCTTAAGTATTTACAAAATATTCAGAGATATCGCAGATATCGCAGTGAAGTTTATATAGTTTATACTAGACCATATGCCTGAAGTGAAACTCATTACAGGAACTCTGCGATATCAAAAGGTAACAGTTGGTTATCATGCATGCTGGAGGAGAACAGGGTTTTGTTTCCAAACGTCTATATACAATTTAAGATCCAACAAAAGAGTAGAGATTACTACATTAGTAGGAATTACAACTTAATTTATAACAGCTGCAATACTGGCTTAGAGAATGAGATTTGTTTTTAGACAGCTTGTGCAACGTACTCCCCTCACATAATCTTATGCGTGTGATATATTGTGGTGATAAGCGCGCTATCCCCACCACAGTTGCTACTCATTCCTACCGCAGGATTTCTTTCAAGATAAAATAATACATCTGTACACCACTGCCGCTGCCACCGCCACCACCCTCTAAATCTAACTGAGATTGAATCAGGGACCTTTCTTCTATATCTTTATATAAAACATATATACATTTCTTAACTACGGAAAAATCTTACTTTTTCTATACTGGCAACAGTTATAATATATTAATTCTTAATTGCATGGTGTAATCTCTTTTTACAAGTTGAAAGAGCTTTAAAAATCTCAGGATAAAAGGAATTATGAACCTGACAAATATTTCACAAGTACTTTGACGCAGATAAATATTTCTTAATACTGAGAAGAGAAGGTGAAAGCTTCTACCATTGATTATCAGCAGACATTTGAACATGTAGCTGTTATTGTTGAGTTAATAATATAGTAATATGAGTACAACAAAGGGGATTAAAAATTCTGAAATACTTTTTCACATATTTTCACTTTTCTTTGGATTTATACTTTCTGAAAATTACAATTTATTCTTTGGCTTTCATGCAATGGCTGAAGCTATTTAATTATCATATTTTGAATGTTTCCTGGACAGTGGGGGAGAGAAATTCTGTGCTACCAATAGCACATTTCTAATCAAGTTCTGTACCTTTTGATTTTACTAAAAGAGGATCTGTATGTCAAGTGACAGCTATGAAGTTTATGTGATACAATGCTTCTTTTCTCTTTCCATTGTTCCACATAGAGTTTAAGAGAATGTATGTACCTAATAGGCACAGAATGTCATAACCATAAATAGAAAAAAAATTAATAATGTTCTTTGCTTCCCACACATAAGTTTCAAAAATGTAATGAAATATGTAAATAGAACCTTATTTATACATAATGCATTTATATGTAATTTGCCATTATACATATTAAATTTCGATGAAATACAACTGAGTTTTGCATAATTAAATGAGTATATAGCATACACTATCTTAAAATAAACTCAAAATGCATTTTCCTTAACGCTGCTGACAAAGTCACAAGCTGAGCAGGCCGCTTTCGGCCACTGAAATGAAAGACAAACAGGTTAGATCATATACGTCTTTCGGTGCAACAGTGTGCAGTAAAAAATAAGAAAATATAATTTTCAGTATTTTGTTTATTGTTGAACAGTAGTTTTGTTTTTCAGTTCTCGGTTTCTTTTAATCAGCCATGGAGACAAGAAAAAGGGCATGCTACACATTACATAAGAAAGTATAATTCATATGAGAGGTGGACTTAATAGACACAAAACCCAAAACGAAATCACTTCCGATTTACAAATTGTTTATACACGCTATGTACAATCATCAGTGTCAGAAAAACCCCAAAAAGACTTATTCAGATAACTCACCTGACCGAGATTAAAACTTGGGACTGTTGAACATGGGCTGTGTCGACACTAGATCAGTGTGAAATGTTGTAGTGAAGAAGCTCCAAGTTCATTAATATATTTTGTAAAATGAGTTGCTTGCATGTGCACTAATGTAAGATAAGCGAAACAAGCCAAATTAACTGAATACTCTAAAGGGGGATCAAATTCTAAATTATGTTTGCTTTGTACATATCTTTACTGTTTGTAAAGTTTTACACATACAGGCCCACTGTATTACTTTTTTTTTTTTAATTGATGCATTATCAAAATCTCATTTGTACGTAATTCTGAATTACAAGTAATCTTTCCTCTTCTCTTTGATACACTTATAAATCAGGTTCAACTGTATATACACCATGACGTAACTTTCAACATGTATATGTGGTATGTGAAGTACAGAATGTATCAATCGACTCATAGTGTAATTATGTATACAGAACTTCAAAATTTTGAATCATTGACCTAGTTCTTGGTACATGGAGGGAATACAAGAATAACATAAGCTAGCATCTAGAGAGAGCAAAAGGCTAGCAAGGGATATTAATTAAAACAGAACAAGACAGACTCCTTGAAAGTGCAAAATTCAAAAAAGGCTCTAAATATCTTTTTAAGCGCACCCTTCATACTTCAGAGAGTTGGCAAACCAAAACAAAATTACAGTTTTTCACAGGTAAGGTGTTCCTTTCAATTTGCAAAATACTTCTACATAAACCTTTGAGCAGAAGACAGCTACTGGTTCATCAATGAGTTTAAAAAGTTTTCAGTTGAAATTCCTTGTAAAACAAAACTGAAGTCTAACAGGAGTATTGTTTAAAAGTTTTAATTGTAATCACATTTACATAGATTTACTGTTTTCATCAGCTGACTGCAACTGGATGGCTTGCTCTCTGGCTTACTACTTATCCCTCTGTCAGTGGTCAATAAGTAGCAAGGCATGATTTAAGTTAATTGATGGAAATTGATAATTTCTTCACACTAGCCGTATATCCATCTATCCAAAGGAAGGCAAGATCTTCATGGACAAGCCATTCAGTTAGAGCCAGCTGAAGAAGAAAGCATCCTTGGAGCTAGTTCTGATAAATACTCATACTTAGCTATTCAGTAAAATTTCTATATGTGTAACAGCATCTAAACTGTGTTGCAAATTATAATGGGGTATTATATTAAACTTAATTATACTTCTCTACTTTATGCTTTCTTCTACTTTTTTTTACTTCAAACACATTTGGCAATTAACTAAATAAAATGTAGAAGTTAAAGGCAATGCAGTTTTATTAACAGTTAACTCCTACAAATATCGTTGGAAATCTTGCTAAAATAGATTTGAATTTCTAATTGGAAAGAGTTAAGCTTATACCATTATTGATCTGATACTACTATGGTAAAGAATAAACAATATCAGGACCTTCCACTACAGCATAATGACACAAGCATTTCTACCATATAGTTACCCATTAAGGAAGAAACACATGCAGGAATACTTACATGTCCAGTAGAGGAAATATTGAATCTATACAGATAACTATATCCTCTGAAAGGGTGCATTTTGATTTTAAAAAGTTGCTCAAGATTTTGAAGTAAGATACAATCTCCAAAATCTCCTCTTCTGTAATTTCTGCTGGACAGGACCTGATCTGCAGCAAAATAAAAAGGACAATAATAAACATATTTTATTTATCAAAACTTTTTAGAAAACTAGTTAAAGTTATTAATGTTTATACAGAATAAAAAGAAGTATTTCATAAAGTGGAGTGCCATTGTTACTAAAATTACGCAAATGAGTCAATCTTGTATATACTTTTCTTCACTTACAAGTTTTTTAATGAAGACTAGTTTCTGGGAAATTCTTCCCTATCCTCAGTTCTGTGGTTGACTGCTGATGCATCCGATGTCTGATCAGGCTTGGTGTCGTGCTGCCCTCTAATGTTCTGGTAAGTTTGATGACGTCATCTACGGTGGGAATTTCAAAATTCATCAAGAGGTCCTGTTTCTTCATAATAAATATGCTTTCCCAAATCTGTAGTTCTAGAGGTTTCTTGCCTGTTTGATCAGTTCTACTTCTTGCTTTATGTTGTGATTCTCAGACCAAAAGTGATGTGCTACGGCCGACTTGTCCATGTGTTTGAATTTAATATTTCCGAAGTGTTCTTTTATTCTTGTTCCTAGATTCCTTTTGGTCTTACCAATGTATATCTTGTCACAATCCTGGCAGCTCATTTGGTAAATGCCTGATATTTGAGTTTTTGGTGTGCTATTTTTTAGAGGGTGGTTTAGTAAGTTGTGGATGTGTGTTTGTTCTGAGGGGCAAATTTTATGAAGCTCTTAAATATCTTTTCAAATTTTTTGAAGTATTTTGGATGAAATGTAGATTTGCCATATCTGGTGTTTGGGTTTTCTAGTCTTTTTTAACATAGTAATGTCCTTTACGTTTTTGTTTCTTTTGTGTCTGTAGATCAACTTTTTGATGAAATTTGTGTTATAGTTGTTCAATTCGGCAACCTGGTGTATGTGAGTGTATTCCTGTTCATATTCTGCTTTTGTTAGCGGAATGTTGATTAATCTGTGAAGCAAACTATGGAATACTGCATATTGATGTTGTACTGGGTTAAATGGGTTGCATTTAATGTAATTGTCAACATGTGCTGCTTTTCTGTATATTACAAATTGTAATCCTGTTGGTATTCTTATGATTTTCAAATCTAGAAAAGGTAGCCATTCATCCTGTTCTACTTCAATGGTGAAAACTATAGATTTTTCTTGTAGGTTTAGCAACTTTATAGCGTCCTCGGTTAGTCTTCTAAGAACTATAGCAAACACATTGTCGACATATCTATGCCAACATTTGAAAATATGTGGAAAGGCTTTAGTAATGTGTATTTCCAAATTGCTCATGAACAGATTAGCTAGCAATGGTGAAAGAGGGTTACCCATGTCCAAGCCTGCAGTTTGTTGGAAGATCTTGCTGGAGAACGTGAAGCTGTTTTGTTCAATACATAAGATGGTAAATTATGTATTCCTCTACTTTATCATCTGCAATGTTGCTTTTGGATAACTAGCCTTTCATCAATTTTGGAATTTTTTCTACTGGTATGCTCGTGAATAGAGATCTGATATCAAAGGATACCATCACCTCTTCAGTTTTTATAACTGTGTTTTCAATTTTCTTTACCAAATCAAATGAATTCTTTATGCACAGGGATACAAACTTTTCAAACTTGTCAAATTCTTCCACCAACCATTTTGCCAGTTTGTAAGTCAGGGCATCTATATTGTTAATAATGGGTCGCATGCTGTTGTCTGTCTTGTGGATCTTAGGTAGGCAGTATAATTTTGGCAAATTAGGGTTGTTTACAATTATGCTGTTTTTCATCTTATCTGGCACTATGGTATTTTCTTTAATTGCTTTTTTGGTGGTTTCTATGTATTGCTTTAATGGGTTTTTTGTTAGGGTTGTATATTCTGGATTTTGTAGTAGTTGTTTGACTCGCTGGTTGTAGTCATTTTCGTCCATAATGACTACCTTGTTTCCTTTGTCTGCTTTCAGATATAAAACTGGTTTTTGGTTCAATGTTCGAATAATTTGTTTATAGTTATTTTCCTGTCCAAATGTCATCCCCTTGAAAATTTCTAAGCATTTTGATTGTACTAATGTTTTTTTGCTACCATTTTCCAAAAAGTTAGAGGTTATGGTGACGTCAGCAATGTAATCGTCTAAATTTCCCGAGTTGCCGACACACATTTTAAAACCTGTGTTTAAAAATTGTAACTCTTTTTCAGTGAAATTTTGGGAAGAGATGTTGACTAGATTGTCTGGTGTTTCTGTGACACGGCGGTACTGTTTGCATGGTTTTTTTTTGTCAGTCTTCTTAATCGTAATTTTCGTACTTTCGTTTTAAGAATCTGTGTTTTTTCTTTAATGTTCAATTTCAATATGTCATGTAATTTTGTGTAATTTGGTCACATTTGGAAACAACATTAACATTACTACGTTAAAAAAAACTAGAAAACCCAAACACCATATATGGCAAATCTACATTTCATCCAAAATACTTCAAAAAAATCTGAAAAGATATTTAAGAACTTCAACATAAAATTAGCCCCTCAGAACAAACACAACATCCACAACTTACTAAACCACCCTCTAAAAAATAGCACACCAAAAATTCAATTATCAGGCATTTACCAAATGAGCTGCCAGGTTTGTGACAAGATATACATTGGTAAAACCAAAAGGAATCTAGGAACAAGAATGAAAGAACACTTCAGAAATATTAAATTCAAACACATGGACAAGTCGGCCGTAGCACATCACTTTTGGTCTGAGAATCACAACATAAAACAAGAAATAGAACTGATCAAACAGGCAAAGAAACCTCTAGAACAACAGATTTGGGAAAACATATTTATTATGAAGAAACAGGACCTCTTGATGAATTTTGAAATTCCCCCGTAGATGACGTCATCAAACTTACCAGAACATTAGAGGGCAGCACGACACCAAGCCTGATCAGACACCGGATGCATCAGCAGTCAACCACAGAACTGAGGATAGGGAAGAAGTTCCCAGAAACTAGTCTTCATTAAAAAACTTGTAAGTGAAGAAAAGTATATACAAGATTGACTCATTTGCCTAGTTTTATTAATGTTTGTTTACTGAGTGGCTGAATGGATTAAGAACTCATCCCATTTTTGGTAATTTTTCAGTTTTAAAACATTGCTCCTTCTCTAGTTCTGGTATACAGAAAATGAAAATCTAATAATATAATTCTGAGTTGAACTAGTACTCAGTGCTCCATATATTGCTAGTGCTTTCCTAGATGGAGCACAGAGTACTAGTTTGACCCAAAATTATATTAATTTTGTGCTTCATTGTATTGTGACGTTATGGGTTTGTAGAATTAAAAGTCCTGTTGCAGAAATTCCAAACTGCTCTTTATTTCCATAGAAACACACTATGGTCAACCTCTACAGTAACAGAATTACATAACATACACAATACCATCCTCAAGGTCACTGACCACAAACAAAGGAGTTCACTTCCAAAATGTCGCTGCACGCACTCAATTATCAAGTGCCACTTTGACTGACTACTCAACTTCCTTTTATAGTCTATTCATTGTCCCAGACATTTAAGGAATGTTCTCCATCAATGAAGACGGCACTCGAAAGACGAGGTGGTGGCGGTGGCGGTGGTGGTTGTTTTAATCATCCATTAAGTCAATACAATGACATTGGATACACCAATACAAATATTTACAATGATACAAATAATATAAAGTATAAAAAATAAATTGCATCAAGTGTAATTGATAAGATCTAAGCATGAACTCATAAATATATACAGTTGCATGGCTCTACAGCTACACTGCATTTAAAATGGTATCACAAATATATACAATTATATATCAAAGTGTACAACCATATGGTTCACACTGCAGAATACAATGGATTCAGGGCTGAATTGTCCAAAAAGAAAATTGATAAATTCAAAAGACAACAGAGTTGCAGACAAATAACTACTCTTTCCCCAATTAGCAATAAAACTTCAAATGGAAAATTTACACACCACACCTACATATCTTTTCCAAAAAGTCTTCAAAGAACACATTACTTTGGCTCCACAGAACAAATTCAGTGTACAGCACCTTTTTAAATCACATAATACAAAAGAGAAACCCACAGACAAAACCTCAGGTGTATACAGGATAAATTGCAAAGGCTGTGACAACTTTTACTTGGCAAAACAAAAAGGAATTTGAACAGTAGGCTTAAACAGCATTTTAGGAACATCAAGAACAAAGAAATAGACAGATCGTCAGAAGTGTACCATTTTTGGAATGAAAATCATGATATAGAACAAGAAACCCATTTATTAAAAAACATTCAGGGTCCAACTGCATTAACCAAGTTGGAAAATATATAAAGAAATATGAAAGAAAACTCTTCAATTTCGACACCACCGTTGAAGAGAACCTGAACTTCAAGTTAACCAAGATAGCAACAGAGATGCCCCTACTGCTCCAAAGAGTTCACCAAATCAAAATTCAACAGCTGATATTAGCTGAGGAAGTTAGGAAGGTCGTAACAAAATGCGCTCTACGTAAACTCTAGCAATATTTCAGCAATCATTCTAAAGTAATGGGCAAATATTGCAAATACAACTTCAGTACACCTGTAGACAACATTTTCATTGTGTCCACTGAAATAGTGAACCAGAAGTAAAAATAATTCCAGTGTTGAATGCTTTGCTTACCAATTAAACTTAAATACACCAAATTTATGTGTTTGATATAGCTGAACCTATAAAAAGTGATGAAAAAGGTGAGTGGTAGAGAAAAGGAAAGTGATGTTAAGTTATACAGGGAACCAAAGAGCACAAACTGGAAACACTGTGCTGTGACGAGATAAAGCAAGTGAGGTAAGAATAAGTGGTGAAAGAGGAAAGGGATGGAAATGATAATGAACGTGTAGTGAGAGTGTGAATAATGGTGAGCTGTGAATGGAAATGAAAGTGGAAAAGAAAGGCAATAAAGAGGTGTTTCAATTATGTTTCAGCAAACTTCGCCCTCATACTCAGTTAATAATTGAGTCTACAATTAACTGAGGATGGGAGCGAATGATCCCGAAAAGTATTCTAATTTAACAACAATAAGTGAGGTAGTGTAAACCTATCCGATGTTCAATTTATGTTATAAAACTTTCAATTGTCAGTGCATCACTTTCATATTTATCTTCATATGTCCTTGGCATTTTAATAAGTGATGAGTTTGTAACACACATTTTTGAAACTGAAATAAACTAGAAATCCCATGTAGTACACATTACTAAAAAAATAAATAACGGCATCTTTATAATGAGACAAATCAGGAATACAATGGACAGAACAACAATGAAGCAGGTTTATTACGCCTTTATATTCTCGCATATAAGTTGTGGCATTACACTGTGGGGAAATATCACACAAAGAGAAATGGGAGAAGTGCTGAAATTACAGAAGAAAGCTGTTAGAATAATAGCAAAAGTAAACAATAGACATTCATGTAGAAACCTATTTAAACAACTAAAGATTTTAACAGTTCCATGCATATATATCTATGAAAGCATAAAAACCATTGTACATAAAAGATACCAAAGGAATTGCAATATACACACTTACAGTTTGAGAAATAACGAGGACTATTACAGAACAACACTAAGACGAACACTGAATAACCGAGCAGTAGAAATCGTAGGAAGGGAGTTATTCAATAAGTTACCAAATGAAATAAAAAACAAACCAAGTAAAAAAAATGATGAAAACTATAAAAAGTACTTAACTGAAAAGGCATTTTATAGTGTAGAGGCATTTAAATATGGAATATGTAACTAAGATTAATTGTATATAATGTAAATAGTTTATATTATGACGTGTCTCTTAAATTGTATTTAAAAGGATAAAAATAAATTGAATTGAATTTATATATGTTTGGAGGAATTTAGTGACAGTGAAGTCAAAATTAATTTCAGAAACTATTTGTAGTTGGTTTATTAATACTCGTCACTTATTTATATTTATGAGAGACTAGTTTCAAAGACATTCGCCTCCATTTTCAATCTCTTTCCAACTGGCCAATAAACCAACTACAAATAGTTTCTGAAATGAATTGAATTTGTTTATCTGTGCTAGGTTACTACATTTATGAATATGACTATACATTCAACTAAACTTTGCCAATCATATCAAATCACATATGATTTATAATTACTTCTTAGGAATTCAAAAATATACATTACACTGCCATGTAGTTTTGTTTATATTAAGCCCATTACAGAACTCATATCGTATGGCCTAGAACTAACCAGGTTTTATTCCAAGCCATACAGAATAATAAGGAACAGTATTAATTCAAGCTTCATGGGTGATCAGCCAATGATGTCAAAATAATTAAATTCGAGCCTTCAGCCATTCTAAGCTCCATGGCCTTCTTCAGGAACTGAATGAAAATGTTGGCCAATCTTCCCCATATATATATATATATATGAAACTTCCTCATGTGGGTGGAGCTTGTGTGACGCGACAGCATAAGAGTTTGTTATTGGTCCGGTGATACTTAGGAAGGATTAACTCATGTTGTTTAATAGTTTTCTGTGCAGTCATCACCTGGATAGGTATTCTCCAATCTTGGGTTTTCTGCATGTCCATCATCTGGATTGGGGTTCTCCCGTCTTAGGTTTTACTGCTGGGTCCTTTATCTGGTTGGGGTTTCTATTGCAAATATATTTTATTGCTGGAGCCCAAGCTGTACTCAATTGAAGTCCCGAATCTCTATTGAAATTCCATGGATGGGAATTTAATGGGAATTTAATCTCGATGGCTGCTTTAATAAGTCCATCAAAATGCTTGTCCAAATGTTCCAGAACCGAGGCGTCATTAAAATTTATTTTGTGAACATACTCTATACAATGCTGAGCTACAGCTGACTTCTCTGGTTGAAGCAGTCTGATGTGACAATGTTATTTACACCTCTCCTCAACTGTATGTCCTGTTTGTCCAACACACACCCTTCCGCATTCACCCTGGAACTTAAAGGTTCAACAGATCTTTTATCAGCCTAAGGTATTGCTGTATCTCTTTAGGTGCGGTAAAGTAGGTTTTAATATTAAACTAGGAAAGAATGTGGGCAATCTTGTGGAAATAGAACCATAAAAAGGCATAAACTCCTTGCTTGAACAGTCGTCTCTGTTCTTGCAATGACAGTGGCATGACAAATTAGGCAGAAACTTTCTTTTGTGTGACACGAGAATATTTTCTAAGTCCGAAGGTGCAGGTATATGCATGCGCAAGCAGACAACCAGCAGGTTCTCGTGTTACAACCAACATGAGAAAGTTGTGCAGCACTTGTAGCCAACCTCTGCAAAAATGCCCCAGACATCTGTGCAACACTGGTGCAAAAAGAGATGTGGGTGCAATTAGCGCAGGTCAGTTTTAGAAAATACTGACCATGTTTCCTATCAGGCTTTATTGCTTTACAAAAGTAGGCTTGCTCTCCAGCAGAAGAACCTATTGTACTGTTAGAAGTGAAGGCTGTTCGTTCTGTGCATTCTTTGAGTATTTAAGATTTGTTCAGTACGTTGTTGAAGATTGGGAAATGGCTCGACAAATCACTAAAATTAACTTGTCCTTTTATTTGAATAATGAGGAGGCCTGCCTTCAATTATTATTTGACGAGGGTCTGTTGTGTTCTGAATGCAATATCGCCCTGCACCCCATCAAGAGATGGGACCACAAGTATCCTGAGTTTTGCTGCAGGTACGCAAATGGTGATATGAGGCACTACTGTTGCTACCATTGACACTAATATATACCTTCTATTTAATCTAATTCTCTTTTATTTTCGTTTAGAACTGAACATGAAAAGGTGACACAGTCCGTGTGCAAAGGAACATGGTTTGAGCAGGCTAAGTTATCGCCCAGTCAAATTTTGTTACTCGTGCACTGCTTTGCACATAAATAATCCTACCACACGACAATATTGGAGTGCTCCGTAGGAGATACATGTATGAGCTCGCAGACTGTATCAGGCTGGTTCGGTTACTGCCACAAAGTGTGCATGATGTCCAAGGACACTAAGTATACTGCAAGGGGGAAAATTGGCAGTCCCGGCCATGTGGTTCAAATTGACAAGAGAAAGATAGGACGACGCAAGTTTCATCGTGGGTGCATCGTAGAATGCAACTGGATCTTGGGAATGATCGATGTGGAAACAAATGAGGTGTGGATGACAATATGCCCCAACAACAGAAAGGATGCAAATACGCTCCACAATCTAATTGCAGAGCATGTAGAGTTCATCAGTATCATTCACACCAATGCCTGGCAGGGATACTATGGGGTGATGGCTAGAGGGTTTGCCGCGCACCTCACAGTGAATCAGAGTGCACTTTGTCGATCCAGTGACAAATGTGCACACAAATAACAGTCACACTGGCAAGGACTACGGCATTGTCTAACAAGGGGTGGAATTCGTAAGGACAGTATTTGTATTCTGAGTATTTGTGGCACAATGACTGCAAAAACCAGTCAGCAGACCCATTTCCAGAATTAATTGAAGACATTAGGCAGGTCTACCCTGTAGTGTAACAATAGCACTTCGTATTTACGCTAGGGATAGTTATGTTTAGTGTAATTACTTAGCTAGTTAGTGTAAATTATGCACCTTGCATGTGTTTAATATAATTAGTTAGCTAGTTAGTGTAAATAAGGGTATACTGTGTGTTTGTAGTGTAATTAGTTACCTATTATGTGTTTCAAATGGGAAGGGCTATGGAGTCCAGCTAATCAGATGCCGTATCACACTCAGCGTTGCCAGCTTGTTACCCCACTCCTTTTATATTTCCCTCTCTCTTGCACACTCACAAAACATGCAGGTCTGCTTGGCACATATGTAAGGGTAAGTGAATTATATTTTACAAACTTTTACAATGATGCAGTTGCCAAAATCAAAATTGGAAAAAGCATTTTTGCAAATTATGTATATTTTTAAATACTATAAATACAATTATAGTTTATGAATTACCTGCTTTTCTAATCAAAATGCGGGACACACTTGTTTTACCTACACCACACGCTTCATCAGTAAGCTGTTGAGCACCTTTGAAATCAAACTGATTTCTATATTCCTCATTGCCCAATTTTTTGAGGAATGTGTACACCTTAAAAACAATACTTTGAGCATGACTTCGCAATAATTGCCTTTTAGACTCGCCACTAAATTCACCGCAAGAAGCCATTGCACTATTTAACTCTTACTCTACTGTTGTGTAAAGAACAACTGAATGATATTGATCTGAACTCTCCAAAGTAAATAAATACTTCTTATCTAGCATTCATTCATAAACATAAGCATACAGCATTCCACAGGCTAACAGGAAATGAAGTACTCCTGTTGTTTAAGGACTATGATACAATGAAGCACAAAATTAATACAATTTTGAGTCGAACTAATACTCAATGCCCCATTTATTGCTAGTCAGCTACAGCTAACAACAGCTGATGATGTTATGAAGATCCTAACGAAACGCGTTCTAGGTAAATACTAGCAATAAATGGAGCATTGAGTATTAGTTCGACTCAAAATTGTATTAGGAAATGAAGTGTTTGCTCTTTCTCGAATTTAACACCTTGAATTATTCACAGTAATTCTTTTATCACGTCATGCAGTAGTTTAAATTTCAGTTCTGAGTAATGAAAAGTATATGTACATACATGCACACCAACCACTTTGAACTCTCTAGAGAAAATAGAGATTACGAACCATTCATAAACAAATATATAATGTGACCAGACACATTCTGCCAGGCCAGCAGGAAATTTATTGTTTCCTCTCGCTCGAATTGGCTTATTCAAAGTAATTCTTTTATCACGTCATGTCAAACATTTACGTTTCAGTTCTGAGTAATCACAAATATACGTACATGCATACATGCCAACCAATAATAATATTCATACAGTGCTTACGTCGTGATTTATTGTTATAATACAGGTAATAGTGGTTTATTTATTTGTATTAGAAAAACTATTTGAGCTAAAAATATGGGGTTTTCATGGTTATGTTAGATACATTACTCCCTAAAATGTGAAATGTGTAGTGTTTAACGCCCGCTTTTACTACATACGGCACCGCAGGCGGTGACACTGATGATACGTAAGATGAAGATGGAGCACCGGTGGAATGAGATGGCGGGGGAAACCGGAGGTATTTTGTAAGGAATGGAGCCTTAGAATTAACATCAGCTAAACAAGGTAACAAGTTAAGAAAAGAGGAGAAATGGTACTGGCAAAGAAGAGAAATTGAGGTCAATACATTTAATTACCTAAGAGTACGATTAAGCAGTAAGGGGGGATATGAAATGTGCAGTGTTTGACGCGTGCTTTTACTACATACGGCACCACAGGCAGTGACACTGATGATACATGAGATGAAGATGGAGCACCGGTGGAATGCGATGGCGGGGGAAACCGGAGGTCCCGGAGGAAACCCGCCCCAGCGCCGTGTTGTCCACCACTAATCTCACTTTGCGGTCGCCTGGGATAGAACTCAAGCCGCCTTGGTGAGAGCCAAGCGGTCTAACCACTGAGCCACGGCGCGGCCTAAGGGGGGATGGAAAAAGCAGAAGAGAATGGTAATGGCTAAAGGTAAAATTGCATTAAAAGATATTACAGCATGCCTAATAAATTACCAGGAATGCAAATAAAACAGCTGGAAAGAATTTACACAGCTGCAGTAGATGCAAAAATGTTTTATGGGGTGGAAATACAGGGCTTGGAGGAGGGGGTTGCAAATATGGATGTGATACACAGAAGCTTTTGCAAACAAGTTTTGGGCTTACCATGAGCTTTACCAAATGGAGTGACCCAAGAAGAATTGAGAAGATTGGGAAATAGAGGGATAATGATGGAAAGGGTTTTAAAATATTGGGCAATAATTAGAAATGTAGATGAGCAGAATATTCTGCATTGATGCCTGATAGTACAGGAAACACTAAATCAGAAAGGTTCATGGCTAATTGAGATAAAGAAAATGATGTTATAAATAGGATTTGGTATCATGTGGGAAAATGATTGCAAAGTGGATTTTTGAAAGAACTTAGGTTTAGAAAGGAAGATATTGAAAGGAAAGAAAGGATAGGGAGTTTCAATTTGAAAAGCTCACTGGAAGTTTATAGAGAAATGATAGTTGTCTGGAACAAGGAAAAATACATTGATATTTGTGATAAAGCAGCAAGAGAAGGTTTTGCATGGGCTAGAACAGGGGTAGTGAAATCGAAGTTTAGGAAGAGGGAGGAACCTGAAGAAATGCCTACTGTGTCAACAAAGGGATAAAGAATGGCATTTACTTTTAGAATGAGAAGAAACTAGGTTGCTTAGGGAGAAAATGGGTAAAAAATAATGGGCACTGTTACCAAAAGAAATTCAAGCAATGAAGTTAATGAGGGTAAAAACTAGGAAAAATTTAATTGAAATTGGGAATATTTTGGGCAAAGTAAGAGCCAAATGGTTGAGGAAGATAAATAAACATGACAAAAATGAAGATGAAGTTTAAGATAAGATGCTAATAGGGACCCATTAGCTCGACAACCTCAGAGTTTGAGACTACTGGGCCCAAGGGTAAGCAGCAACTCAGTTTAGTAGTAAGTATGTAAATTGATAATAATTTGTAAATGAATGGAAATAAAGATTACTTAAAAACTAGAAATATACTCAAATGTTCACATTTCCTTTCAGCACAGCCCAAAAATGGTACACGATATGAAAAAATGGGAAGTAGATTTGATTTCAGCATACCCAAAATTAGTTTACAACCCTGCTTAACCCTGTACCTAAAAGAAAGAAAAAAAAATAAATTCACAGGCCAATCCTTTTTGAAACTCCCACATGTTTATCTAGATTTTAACACAGTTTATATATTTAATGAAATCTTAATTGAAATTGCAACAACAACACAACAAAGTGTAAACAATACAAAATGGTTTTAGTTAATTGATGGAAATTTATCATTTCTCCACACTAGCCGTATATAGGCTAAGGTTTTATAACAGATAGGGTCAACATGAAAAATTCAATGCCATGGCCATGGTAGCTCAAAGGGTAAGAGCGACTGGATGGAAACCAGGAGATCCGTGGTTCAAATGCCGGCAATGGCATTGAATTTTTCATGTTGACTCTATCAATACAAAATGGATTCATTTCTTTACTAAGATAAGTGAGGTCTCAAACTGTTAAGGATAGTAACCTGTTCTAAGTCTTTTCCAGATTTGAATGCATATAAGGAAAGGTTATTTTCATCAATTATGAAGAATAAATGCAGAGATGAAAGGAATAGATTGCTCCACAGAACCTACAAAAGCTGAGATCCAAATTACCTTAAATTTTAATTCGTTGTGATAAAAATTGTACGGCAATTAAGACATTTTCAAAATATAATTTGTAAAGTGTAATATGCAATGATTTACAAATATAATAATTTGTTTGCTTCACTGTTAATAGCTTCATATGTTACATATTTATGCAATAATTGAATTTAATTTAATTAATAAAAACACATACTTTTCACTGCATAAATTAAAATTCAGTAATTTTATTTCACAACTCAGATTTTGATACTAGCATGAAACCATCTCAATTGTGTTACACATACATGCCGATTTCAAATAATAATTACAAGAAACTAAGCAACCAATTAGTACTACACAAATATAATTATTTGTATAGTATTTGTTGCTTCACTGTTAATAGCTTCATTTTTTACATAACCAATTAGTATATTATTTATTAGTAGGCCCAATTCAAAATATTTTTATTAACTGAATATTTTTTTAGCTGCATAATATAGGAAATCTTTAAGAGGGACAGCTATTTCATTAGGGTTTTCTCTGTAGATAATGGAGGTACAGAACCTGGCGTGTTGTGAATATGGGGTTCTCTCAAATTAATTGCATATTATGCAAGACTGGAGGAATTTAGTAAGAGTGACATCAAAATTAATTGAAAAAAACTATGTCATTGCTTTTTTTAACACTTTGCCACTTACATTTTTACTTATTTAAATGTAAGTGACAAAGTGTTAAAAACCAACCACAAATATTAATTTTTAGATGAGTCGTATTTATTACACATCTGCTTCACTTTCATACCTATTTTGAGGACATGTTTCGCAAATCATCGTTTCCATCTTCTGCTCTTATGCGACTAAAGCTTGATCCAGTGGTATGGGTAATTCTGGAGTTGCTGCTGCCATCTGTTGATTTAGTGATGAACTTAAATGTGGGATTCTCTTCTGGCGGGATTTCAAAGTTCATTAGTTGGTTTTTATGTTTTTCTATGTATATTCTCTCCCATATGACGAGTTCACTATGTTTTTGTACATATTTTAGTAATTCTGTGCTATCTTCAATTTCATGATTTTCAGACCAGAAATGAGCTGCTATTGCGGACTTATCAATATTTTTGTATCTTAAGTGCCTGAAGTGTTCTTTCTTTATAGTGCCTATGTTTCTTTTTGTCATCCCTATGTAAATTTTTTCACAGTCTTTACACTTAATCTTGTAAATGCCTGACTTTTCCTCTGGTTTTATCTTATCAGTATTATTACTGTGAAGTAGGTTTTTAATGTTGTAATTGTTTTTTGGTGCCAATGTTATATTGTATTTCTTGAATATTTTTTGGAACTTTTTTGTGGCCCAGGGGTGGTAAGTAAATTTAGCAAATCTAATTTCTTGTTTTATTGGTGTGAGAGCTGTGATCTGTTTTAATCTCTTTTGAAGTTTGAATGATTTTAGTTTTTTATCTACAAGGTTTTTTCCATATCCATTTTTAATTGCAGTTTTTAAGATTTGATGGTATTCGTTTTGAAATTCTTGCTGGCTGAGGGGTAGATTTACTAATCTGTGTGTGAGACTGTTGATGGTGGCATGTTTGTGTGGAATTGGGTTGAAACTATTTGCTTTGATGTAATTATCTGTGTGTGTTGCTTTTCTACGGATACCAAATTCTAGTTTTTCATTGCTTTTTGTGATTTTAAGGTCCAAAAAAGGTAGAGTACAGTCCTCTTCAGTTTCCACTGTGAATTGTATGCTGGGTTCTTGCAGGTTGAGTAGTTTCAAAGCATCATCTATTTGTTTGTAGGGCACTATTGCAAAGATGTCGTCTACGTATCTGTACCATGTTTTAAAAATATGAGGTAAGGCTTTAGTTATATGTGTTTCGAAAACGCTCATGTATAGATTGGCCAAAAATGGTGATAGCGGGCTTCCCATAGCTAGTCCTGAAATTTGTTTATAATATTTTCCATCGAAGACAAAATAATTTTGATGTATACATATTTCAGTCATTGCCAAATATTCTTCTATTGCATTGGCATCTAGGTTTATAGAATTTAGCCATTTTTTCAGTTGAATCAAAAGTTTGTCTAATGGAATGCTAGGGAAGAGGGAGCGGACATCAAAGGATACTAAAGTGTCATGAGGTTTTAGTTTATGATTTTGAATTTTTTCTACCAGGTCTAAAGAGTTTTTTATGCTCAGAGTATGGAATTGTGGAAAGGACTGAAATTTTTTGGACAGCCATTTTGCCAGAAGGTAAGTAGGAGTGTTTATATTATTTACAATGGGTCTCATGGGTATGTTGGGTTTGTGTATTTTAGGCAAACCATATAGTCTTGCAAGGGTAGGGTTGTCTGGTTTGATAGTTTTTTGTTCTGCAGTTGTTAAAATTTTACTATTAATGATGGTTTTTTGTACATCTTTTATGCATCGGTTGAGTGGATTAGAATCTATTTCTTGGAATTCTTTTTGTTGTAGTAACTCTAACATTTTTTCTTTGTATGTAGCTGTATCTAAGATTACTATTTTGTTCCCTTTATCAGCCCTTGAGAAAATTACATCCTTTTTCCTTAAAGATTTAATTATCTTAATTTGTTTCAAATGTTTTCCTGGTTTTTTATTTATTAAGTTTTCCAATATATTAGATGATTTTTTCCTAATTATATTTTTGTCCATGGTTTCCAAGCATGGTACAGATACGTAGACGACATCTTTGCAATAGTGCCCTACAAACAAATAGATGATACTTTGAAACTACTCAACCTGCAAGAACCCAGCATACAATTCACAGTGGAAACTGAAGAGGACTGCACTCAACATTTTTGAACCTTAAAACCACAAAAAGCAATGAAAAACTAGAATTTGGTATCCATAGAAAAGCAACACACACAGATAATTACATCAAAGCAAATAGTTTCAACCCAATTCCACACAAACATGCCACCATCAACAGTCTCACACACAGATTAGTAAATCTACCCCTCAGCCAGCAAGAATATCAAAACGAATACCATCAAATCTTAAAAACTGCAATTAAAAATGGATATGGAAAAAACCTTGTAGATAAAAAACTAAAATCATTCAAACTTCAAAAGAGATTAAAACAGATCACAGCTCTCACACCAATAAAACAAGAAATTAGATTTGCTAAATTTACTTACCACCCCTGGGCCACAAAAAAGTTCCAAAAAATATTCAAGAAATACAATATAACATTGGCACCAAAAAACAATTACAACATTAAAAACCTACTTCACAGTAATAATACTGATAAGATAAAACCAGAGGAAAAGTCAGGCATTTACAAGATTAAATGTAAAGACTGTGAAAAAATTTACATAGGGATGACAAAAAGAACATAGGCACTAGAAAGAAAGAACACTTCAGGCACTTAAGATACAAAAATATTGATAAGTCCGCAATAGCAGCTCATTTCTGGTCTGAAAATCATGAAATTGAAGATAGCACAGAATTACTAAAATACGTACAAAAACATAGTGAACTCGTCATATGGGAGAGAATATACATAGAAAAACATAAAAACCAACTAATGAACTTTGAAATCCCGCCAGAAGAGAATCCCACATTTAAGTTCATCACTAAATCAACAGATGGCAGCAGCAACTCCAGAATTATCCACACCACTGGATCAAGCTTTAGTCGCATAAGAGCAGAAGATGCAAACGATGATTTGCGAAACATGTCCTCAAAATAGGTACGAAAGTGAAGCAGATGTGTAATCAATACGACTCATCTAAAAATTAATATTTATTTCGCTTCACTGTGGTGTTCCAATACAGTTAAATCTCGATACAACCACAAATACTTATTTTCTATTAATTGCATGTGTTTCCACAGAAATCAAGCAGCAACCATTGTCATTCTATCCCTTATTAGCATTCTGAAAACTTCTCAACCCTGCTTACCAATCATTACATTATTTCATTTTATCCTCTAACTTATTAAGTAATAGCATTCTTACCTTTGTTCGAAACTCAATAAGCCGCTCTTGTAGGACAAAAAAGAAATTGAATTTACAAATCCATATTACTTCATATGGACTTTCAGATACTATTGTGCCTACAGTTCCACGAGGAATAATGAATCCTGTATATTTAAAGGGCTTATAATTAATATTTGCCAAAATCTTGTCTCCATCTCCATCCATCAAAGCTACCCTTTCTTCCGTAAGAACCTCAAGGTATGTTGGCAAATTACTCAGCATATCCTGCAACTACCAAACAGAAGGACAAAACACATTAATAGGTTTGTTCATTAGGCTGATGTGCATTAAACTGAGAAAACCCTTTTTCCTAACAATTTTATGTTTTGGCTCACAATGGCACACATAAAATCAGGTGTAAAATTTGCTTACTTGATATTATGTCATAGACTAGAGCACACAGATGTAGTATGGCTAATGTACAGTAGTTACTCCAAATTAATATGCATAAACGTTAAGTGATGATAAGGACTTTCCCATTATGAAGGCAATTTTTATTGACTACCTTTGTCAATTTGTTGTGTATTGGACTTGAAATTTAACACTGTCTGTACTGCAGTTAACAATTATCATTTGTGTATACTGTTTTCAGTTAAATGGAGCTACACACAAAGGGTACACTGTCTCTGTACTAACAGTGAATGTTACAATAAAAGTGTTCAAAGACTGAGTAATTTTTGGTGGATGAACACAACAATAGTGAAGAGACTGGTAAGGAAAGGAATGCACAGAAATATCAGCAACTATAAATGTATCTGTATTTATCTGTCAATTCCATATCTAGATATGGGACTGGCAGAGAACATGGAATCACCCAGATATCTTTGTCTCAAAAATCAGCAGAGAATGTTGCCCTTGTCAGACAGATCATTGCCACAACCAAATTAAATGAATTTTCCACCATTAAACTTAACAAAATATCTGATAGGTATTCTTTTAAGATTCAACTAAAACAAGAATTGAAGCCAATTTTGCATAATTTACCAACTTAAGGGGAGGCATCGGTGAAATTTTGTCAAAAATGACAAAAAACAACATTTTTCGTTTTTTGTGTTAAAATTATGTTTAAACATTGTAGTTTCAGAATCTGCCATCAGGCCCTAGTGCCATTTATAGAGCCACTATGCCATTATTTAAATGCCCATGTGTGGGTGGGGTGGCCATCTATATTGCTTTTGCTAGTGTGTTGCAAAGAAATTGATGGAATTCTCATGCTTAAACTACACGGTTTGATTTTGTAACTGTGGTAATGTACAGAGACATCTTTTGGATGTTTGTGGAAGCTACTGCACCTCTCCGCTAACATTTTTTATATATTATTTCCCACTTACTACTTTTGAAAGTAAACAAACATTTCCACTTACATGTAGTGTTTGTGAAATATGGTTTACATGCAAGTGAAAGATGTGGATAGCAGCTTATATTAAATTACTACTATTTAGAATGGGAATAAAGCTTGATTTAACATTGTGAAGCAGATGTGTAAGAAATGCGACTCATCTAAAATTTAATAATTGTATTGCTTTCTTGTTGCAACAGTAGGAATATAATTCATACCAGGTTAGGTTAGGAGTACAGTAGCTATTTCGAAGCAAAATATAATGAAACTTTAAGGTTTTCTAGCCACAATAGTAAGTAATAATACTAGAATGCTCTGCTTGAGGTAAATGTTAAGTGAAAACATATTATAGCCCAAGAGTTAACAGTGATTTTAGTAGGTCACCTTTTAACATAAATAGAAGAATTGATGTATTTCTGGGCATTGGTAAGGATCATATTTCTATGCAGAAGTTTTGTATGACCATGGGTATGAATTGCATGAACTATTCTACTTACAATTTCCACCTCATAGACAAAAATAAAGAGATTAGTTAGTACTATCCTTCTGGAGATTTGCATCAAAGGAGAAACACAGAATGCTAATGAAAGTTTGCATGGAGTAAATGTCACAAAGAAGTTTTTGTATTAAGAAAGAAATTGCAAATTGCAGTGATTGCAGCTGTTAGTGAATTTAATATGGGTTATAAAGATAGTCTAAATGTTAAGGCAAAAGTTGCAGCAAGCAAAGTAAATCCTGATTACGGTAAATCTTTTGGTAAGAAAATTAGCAGTATTAGGGATAGCTGAAAGCTAAAACAAAGTGCTCAAAGTTCATTGAGCAAATATAAATCTGCCAAGAAACAGTTAAAAGTGAGTAAATTAAAAGAAAAAGAGTATAATAAACTAGCTGAGTGGTCTTCATATAGCGCAGGAGGGTTTTAAAACACAGAAAAAAATCCTTTTATGGAAGTGTTGAAAACAGTGTTGTTGTATAAATTAAGTTAATTAGGAGTCGATTAATAACACAAAACAACACTCACTTTGTGTTGTTTTGTGTTATTAATCGACTCCTAATTAACTTAACAGAAAAAAATGTTTATATTCAGAGCTTCTAACTAGATTTCTCTTCATGACCAACTTTTAGCATTTTTAATACTCCTTATAGTCCAGACACTAAAGTTTTCCATGAATTTCTTTAAGTTTTGCATATACATATATTCCTAGATAAGATTTCAATAAAAATTGGAATCATTATGGCTGTATATCAGAAAGTTACATGATTGGTATTCAAAAAAGAAAATTGAGAAAAATTCAAGAAAATTCTATCATATTCCTTAAATTTTCTCCTCCAGAACCATTAGACATGGGCAAATGAGTATATACATATATAGTTTTGTAACTATTATCTAAAGGAACCAGAATCCAAAGTTCCAATCATTTATAACAAAAAATGTAAATAATGTAATATGTTTCCTAATGCAAAGAAATTGCAGCAAAAAAATTATTTTTTTTTTGGTGAAAACTATTATAGATAGAAAAATTATAAAAAAAAAAAAGAGCAAAGGGTACCAAATTAAAGAGAAACAAGGTGATAAGATAGCTGTAGGGCCTGCATATGATGCATGGAGTTTTCAAAGTAAAGAAAGTAGTGTAATTTCTATCTAAATCTTTAAATTCATTTTTATCCACTTTCAATTTTTGAACATTTTTGTATCTTCAAAATGATCCAACTTCTGCAATTCTCAACGAATTTGTATTAAACTTTGCATACATATTCCTAAATAAATGTTTAATAAAAGTTGGTATTTTTTTATTTAAAATAGTTTATTTATTATTGAATTTTAAATCTCAAAATTGCAAAAAAAAAAAAAAAAATTAAGAAAAATTTAATATATTCACACATAAATTTTTTTTCTCCAAAAATACTTGATACACACTTTAAAAAGTACAGCAACTTTTGTAACTGATGTACAGAGAAACCTGAATCTAAAATTTAAAGTTTCTAAAAGAAAAACTGTATGACCTGGGACTTTTTATATAACATACAAAAATCATATTATAAAAAGTACTTTTTTTTTTTTTTTTTTGAAAAAACTATTTAAGATAGAGAGATCAATTTTTAAAGCTTAACTAGATTCCCTATACCCCACCTAATGACAAAATTTCAAGCAGCTCTGATGTAAACTCTGGATTTTAGCATTTTGCACAGATGCCTCCCCTTAATGTTGAACTTTCAAAAGAAAATAATTTTCAGTGATGAGACCAATCTCCAGCTTAATGGAAATTAACCATTCTTTCACATCAGTCATGTGCAGGCCAAAGTTTGGAAAGGTAGAGGCAGACTGAAAAATCCTGGCTAGGGCATTCAATTTTTCAGTCTGACTACCTTTCCCAACTTCCAGCTTAATGTTCATGTGAATAAACAAAACTGCTGGATTTGGAGCATGAACAATGTTTTCATGATCCGTGAAAACGTATGGTACCCAGAGCAAGTCAGTATTTGATGCAGAATATGAGTTGACGAATTGATTGGACTATACTTTTTGAAGACAAGACTGCAATTACAATGACAGCATATGTTGTTACTGCAATAGATAGCAGTTTTTATGGTTGCAATTGCAAGAACGGAATGTAGAAGAATGTGGTTCCAATAGCATGGGGGCACCTAATATCTCAAACCACAGCTAATGTGCCAGACTTTTAATTTTTATTCACACTGCAACATAATTTACAGATAAATTTATACACATAAAAAACTTAACAAATTACAATTAATATGTAATGTTAATAAAATAAAAATATATACAATAAACAAAATTTGTTATCAAAATCATAGCTGGGAGAGGGAGAGGTATATAGATAGCACGAGTAATGAAGAAAGGGGATAGCATGGTTAAGAGCAGGGATATGGAGATTAAGAGCTCAAAGAACTCTATACCTACGGGACAAGTACCCATTGTCTGGGGACAAAGAATATAGAACATATACTGTCTGATTGTACAGAAATGAAGTAGAGGAGGAAAGACTGTCAAATACCAAAGATGAACAGAATTAGCTTAAACAAGGTTTTAAACAAAAAGTTTAAAAATAGGGCAGTTTTTAATTAAGGTAAAAACAAGTGCATATGAATTGTAAAAAGAGGGAAATGGAGTGCCCTGTGTAGCAGTGGCCTAGGCCAAAACCACAGCGTAGTCCGAAAACTGTAAAATCTCAGTACCTCAATAAATAAATATTATCATCAAAATCAACCTAAATAAAAACATAACAACATTTCATTCATATCAAAATCACTCGTACAACACCAATATTACCAACTATTAATAACAAAAAATATAAAATTAAATTAATATTGTTAATTATCACCGTTATTATTTATACATAAAAACTAAATTTTTATATTTTAACTATTTTTAATTTAATTTACATATTACAATAAAAAATGTACTGGTATCCAGGAAAATGTAACTGGTAATCAGTTATATAAACAAACAAAAATACAAACTATAAAACATTAAATTGCTGCCAGGATAATCTATCACATTGCCATCGAAATGTCCAGATTGATGAAAGAAAAATTCTCTGCTTCACTCATCTCTTGCAATGGCAATCAGAACTGGAAACTCAGACTGTGTGACTTTGACACCATCTGTCAAGGTATGTCAAATCTTGGGTTTTTCTGAGCAGTCCATAAATCATTCCACAACTTCAGGCATACACTAGATAGGTCTTGGATGAATTTCCTATGGAACTTTGTTTTAAGTTACTAAAAGACTTAACAAAATAAATGTGTGCCAACAAATCCATTTGTTTGATGTTTTGTTTCATGTTTGATGGCAGACTTTGTGCTTCACACTGACTTAATAATATTAGCACTTCTCAAATGTGTATAACAAAAACTGCAATCATTTTGGGTTTATTTGTTAGGAACTCCCTGAGAAGGTGTACATAGTCTAGAATCACAAATGTTGATTTTTTTTTTGGGGGGGGGGGGGGTAATAATTAACGATAAACAATTAAGAGTAGTATTATATGATTAGATGTACTATATAGTCCATGGGTAACCTTATAAGTATTATAATCAAGACATAATGCACTCATAAATACGTAAAATATGAAGCTATTAACAGTGAAGCAAACAAATATATACAAATATAATAATTTGCTTAAAACTTCACTTACCTTATAAGAAATAACACTTCTTATAAATTTAACAGGATCATTATTTCGTGAAAATTCTTCCACATCGTCAGCCAGAATCACAAACAAACTCGTCAGCAATACAAATGCATGTTCTTTTTGTAAAAACCTAAATATGAAAATGAAACAAATTTAAAAACAGAATCGACTTCCGGTATTTCAAAATTCATTACATGATGTTTCTTTTTTAAAATATCTTTTCCCAAACCATTAAATCTATTGGACCATTTAATTGTTTTAATAATTTAACCTATGGATGTATTTCATGGTTAAATCACCAAAAATGCCCAGCTATGGCCGATTTATCATTCTGTTTGTACTTAATGCTACGAAAATGTTCTTTCGTTCTGGTTTGCAAATTACATTTTGTCTTTCCAATATAAACTTTATCACAATCGAAACAAATTGATAAATACCAGATTTTTATTATTAGGAATTTTATCTTTTTTAGAGAAATGCAATAAATTTTTAATACTATATTTATTTTGAGAAACTAAAGTTATAACAAACTCTAAAAATTTTTTGAAAATGTTTATTAACACAAGGATGGCAAGTACATTTTTTAAAATTATAATCATCTTTTATTTTTTAAGGGTAGAAATATCATTAAATATCATTAATTTTTGCTATTGTTGCTGATAAACACATAAATGATGTTTTAAAATTACTAAATTTGCAAGAGAAAGCTATAATATTCACATTAGAAACTGAAATTAATGTTTTTCTTTTCTAGATCTAAAGATAATAAGAAATAATACTAAATTAAACTTTGGTATTTATAGAAAGTCTAAACATATCGATAATTACATAAAAAATAAAATGTTTAACCCTTTTTCACATTAATTTGCTGTTTTCTATAGTTTGATTTATAGATTAATAAATATACCAATGAATAAAGAGGAATTTAATAAAGAATATAAACATATTAATACTGCTTTAATTAATGGTTTTAATAAAGATTTTATATATTAAAAAATTAAAATATCAAAAAACTGTTAATGATATTTCTACCCTTAAAAAAATAAAAGACGATTATAATTTTAAAAATTTTACTTACCATCCTTGGGTTAATAAACATTTTCCAATCTTTTTAAAGAGTTTGGTATAACTTTAGTTCCTCAAAATAAATATATTATTAAAAATTAATTGCATCTCTCTAAAAAAATAAAATTCCTAATAATAAAAAATCTGGTATTTATCAATTTAACTGTTTCAATTGTGATAAAGTTTATATTGGAAAGACAAAACATAATTTGGAAACCAGAACAAAAGAACATTTTCGTAACATTAAGTACACACAGACTGATAAATCGGCTGTAGTAGATCATTTTTGGTCATTTAACCATGAAATAAATCCAAAAGTTAATATTAAAACAATTAAATGGTTCGACAGATTTAATGGTTTGGGAAAAGATATTTACTTTAAAAAATAAACATTTTGAAATATCGGCAGTCGATTCGGTTTTTAAATTTGTTTCATTTTCATATTTTGGTAGTACTAACAAGAACATAATGACATCATTCTGGCTGACAATTTGGAAGAATTTTCACAAAATTGCAATCCTGTTCACTTTATAAGAAAAGTGTCATCATTTCTTATAAGTGAAGTTTTAAGTTACAAATTATTATATTTGTATACATAATGGACTCTTTAGAGGATGACAGAAATTTTAAGAGGAAAATATGAAAGTATGGAGGGTATAACAATGGGGAAGTTTAATATCAGAATAGCAGAGAGTGATGTGAATATATAGGTAGACAGCAATACGTTATTTGGGGACAAAATAAGAACAAAACATGACCTAGTCAAGCATAGCAGAGACAATTTTATAAGGCAAGTGAAAATTCATTGAATTTTGTGAAATGAATACTTACAAGGGAACTATCACTATGCTCATACCTGTATTCACTTGAGAGTTTGATGGCATCTTCTCTGCTCTATTTGGGTCCTGTGTGAAAAAAAAATTGCATGCAGAGTATAGATGGAAGTACTGTTTTCTGTGTTTCTGCTATAAATGTTGATTGTGGTACTTTGTTAAATACAGGATCTAGATTATTACTGAGGGCAGCTTCGTTTGCTAGGGAGTCCACCTTCTCATTTCCATCTATCCCAATGTCTGCTTTAACCCAGCCAAAGTGTATTGTTAGAGTCTTGCTCTGGAGTTGAAGTTTGTATCTTTTTTTTTTTTTTTTTTTTTTTTTGTGGAGTGAATGGAGCTGTTCTTGAGAGTGGCTTATGTGACTTCGCTATCTATGTACCTTGCTATTAGGTTATCATTGGTATAGCAATACTAGCAATAAATGGAGCAATGAGTACTAGTTCGACTCAAAATTATATCACTGGTATGTTCGATGCTGGTTTCAATTTCTTCAAGAGCCTTCAGAATTGCTAATTGCTCAGCTTGATTATTTTAGCAGCAGCTGTACAATTTGAATTTGCATTCTTATACCAGTATTTTATTGACATATAAAGCTACACCAGCTCCAACCTTGCCATCAATTTTGCTGCCGTCCATAATATTTCAATTGGGTCAGTTCATATATTTGAGAAATGTTCAGTCCTTTTGTCTGGATTTGGCCAATCCTTGACAGGGAGTGGTAAGTCGTACTGTTCTTCACTACTTACATTTTGTTTTAATGCATACCCTTGAAATTTTTCTTCTAGAATAATTTTAATTGATGGTGTTACAACCATTACACTTGAAGCTTCAAATGATATTGTTCTACAGAATGTGTCATTGTACTCTTTCTAGTAATCTGATGTAGCTTCTATTCCTTATGGCTTCTTTCCTTCAATAATGGCATCAGTGCTCCTTCACATATTGTTTTCAATGATTCATATCCAAGTCCCCAATTTAATTTTGCTCACTTCCTAATAAGTTGATAAGTGTGGTAGACTTTTGAGCAATATTTTCTATGTGTTTTCAACATGTCATTTTATTGTCGAGGTGTATTCCCAGATATTTAATTTCACTGGTTGACAAGGTTTTTTTCACAAGAGATCTGAATAGTGAATCTAGTGGCATTTTCCATCCTGAATTCAGATATGTAGTCAGAATTTTCCCATCAGGCATAGTTTTTCTGTAAAAGCTACTTTTCAAAATATGATTTTAGCGTTTTCTTTGACCTGTCATAGGAACCATTACCTCATATGTAGCTATTTTACTCAAGCTGTATTATTGAAATTATTTGCAATGTCATGCTGAAGCGCAATAAAACATGACTGTGCAGGTTCATTGTTGTTCATTGTTGTTGTTTAGACATGTTCAGACCTGTTAGGCATTGTGATGTGTCGTATTGAGCTGACAGTGAGATTGTTGAGTAGTGCAATATTTCCTTCATTTCTGTTTAGAAGTGTATTGTGCATGTTGTGCACGTTGTATTTCTGTGCTTTATTTTATCATCATGCCAAGAAATTGTGTAAATCATGCAGATAATTTCTGCTATATTTGTGGTGAGCTGACCCTCAAGTCTCAGAGGCGAAATTTGACCCCACTTGTAAAGAAGTGTTATAAACTTTACTTTGGCTGTCAAGTTGGAGATTTTGATAAGAGCTGGGCCCCAAATACATGCTGTGTTTCGTGTGTTAGACTGCTGACTGGGTGGAAAAATGGTACACATCATATGCCATTTGCAATTCCCATGATTTGGAGGGAACCGAAGTATCATTTAACTGACTGTTATTTTTGTTTGACAAATATTAAAGGAATCACATCTAAAACAAAATATACAGTTAAGTATCCGAATTTGCAATCTGCAATGAGACCTGTCTTACACAGTGAAGAGTTCCCCATACCAGTATATGCAGATACGACCTTAAGTGATAACTCTGGTTCTGACCTGACTGAAACTCCAAATGATTCAGATGAAAATAAAAATGATCTGACATATGAAGCCAGTAGCTGTTCATCAGAACCATACTTTCCCAATCAGCAAGACCTTAGTGACCTGATTCGCGATTTAAATCTGTCTAAACAGCAAGTGGAAGTTTTAGCTTCCAGACTCAAAGGGTGGAATCTACTCCAAAAAGATGTAAGAATTAGTAGATATCGTAGCCGCCATAGTGTTTTCAAAGTATACTTCTCTGAAGAAAATGGTATTGTGTTTTGTAATAATATTTGTTCAGTTATGGAAACTCTTGGGCTTCAACACCGGCCAGATGAGTGGCGATTGTTCATAGACTCCTCTAAAGTAAGTTTGAAGGCTGTGCTGCTACATATTGGCAATAAACTTCCATCAAAACCGGTAGCGCATGCCGCTGATATGAAAGAGACATGTGAAAATATGAAACTGGTTTTAGAGAAAATATGAATGGAATATCTGTGGTGATTTAAAAGTCATTGCTTTATTGCTTGGTTTGCAACTTGGGTTCACCAAATTTTGCTGTTTTTTGTACGAGTGGGACAGCAGAGATAAGAAGTCTCACTATTAAAGTCATGGCCAAAACGTGACTCTTATCCCTGGCCAGAAAAATGTGGCATGTGTCCCTTTAGTGAAGCCTGAAAAAATATTTTTACCTCCATTGCATATTAAGTTAGGAGTTATGAAGAACGTAGGGAACAGTTGGAAGGTTTTCAAGATGATTTTGGTTAATCCACCTTCACGGGGAGCCTGTTTTGGATTTAATTTTCCTAGTAATGTTCATATTTCCTCAGTAGTGAAGTTTTCATCATCAGCTGTTTTGAATGGCTCAGTTACTAATTGCCTTATTCTTTTGTGGTGTTTGTTGTCATTGCATTCACTGTCCTCAGGAGTGAATTGCTCAATCATATGCCGTAGTGTGCTCTCCATATCTGTGGTGTATTGTCCACTTGGTTTCAGAAGTTTTGTCTGTGCAGTTCTTTCCTTAAGTTCCCCTTATACATTGCATTCCATGGATATGACTCATTTGTTAGGGAACAGTACTCTTTCCAGGATTTGGTTTTTGCCTGTCTTAATTTCATTTGATAAAAGTATTTCCCTTCATGATAGAGATCCCTGCATTTGCATCTTAGAAGATCATTTATCACTCTTTGGTATCTTCTCTTTAGGGCAGCCATCTTTCCTCTGCATCTACATGTGCATGTGTGGGGTTATATGTTTGCAAGTAGGGTTAAAATGTAGGTATGCTTACCATATACAAGGAGCCAAAGGAATTCCTGAATGGACAGAAAATGTATTCTTCATTCCAATCTTCATTTCTGAATTATGTTATACAAACAAATATGTGCAAATGAATGCATGCACATAAATATCGGGTTGTCTCATAAATTCGTTCGATTCTTGTTACATGTTTACAACTAAGAACTCCTGAGAACACTGTATACCCCCATTACTTTTACGTCAAAGAAATTGCCTAAAAATATGGGGTTTGTGTACAAATACAATAATTGAAAAGAATGCTATGAACACAAACCACAGCGACCTCACAGCCAAAGGTAAATAGGTCAACTTATGTAAAAATTGGTAACCAAACTTCAGTACGTGTTTGTGGATGCAACAGTGTGGAGTTGTAACTTGTGAATGTTAATATGGAAGGCAAGAAGGAACATTTTCGACATTTAATGCTGTTTTATTACCATAAAGGTAAAACTGCCTCACAAACTCAACGGAAAATTTGTGCTGTTTACGGAGAAGATGCAGTGACGAATCGGGCATGTCAAAAATGGTTTACTCGATTTCGAGCTGGGAACTTCTCTGTGAAAGACAAACCTCGTTCTGGACGACCTGTGGTTACGGATGAGGAAAGGATAAAGGACATGATTACGAACAACCCCAGAATAACAACTCGGGAGGTAGGTCTCATGCAACTGTAGCCAGGCACCTAAAGAAACTTGGTTACGTAAATCTTCGCGATGTATGGGTTCCGCATGAACTGAGTGAACAAAATTTAGTTCAGCGCGTTTCCATCTGTGACGCATTGATAAGACGCAATGAAACTGCCCCTTTTCTGAAACAGCTGGTTACAGGAGACAACCGAAAGTGAAAGTCATGACATAAGAAAGGGGAACCACCACTCTCAATTCCTAAACCATGGCTTCATCCTGAGAAGATTATGCTGTGCATTTGGTGGGACTGGAAAGGAATTATTTATTATGAATTTCTTCCTCCTGGGGAGACCATCAATTCAGAGCAATACTGTTCTCAGTAGGATCGTCTGAAGGTTGCCCTAGAAGAGAAAAGGCCAGAACTAGCATCAAATGGTGGAGTCGTCTTTCATCAAGACAATGCCAAACCACACACTTCTATGGTAACTCGTCAGAAATTACGGGATTTCGACTGGGATGTGTTACCTCACCCGCCTTATTCTCCAGACATTGCCCCATCCGACTATCATTTATTTCGATCTCTGCAAAACTTCCTTAATGGCAAACGCCTTACTTCCTTGGAGGATTGCAGACTCGCCGTAGAAGAGTTCGTCAATCAGAAAATTGCAAGATTTTGGAAAAATGGAATTGATGAGCTTCCTGAGAAATGGAGATATGTTATTGAAAATAATGGTGCATACTGCACAAAATAAAGTTTGTTTTGAAAAGTTCATTGCCTTGTTTACTTTTGATGACCTTGCGTATGTAAACAGATTTCCCTAGATAATTAGGCAGCTTCGTTGCCATAGTTGTGATGTGGGCATACAGTGCAGGCGTTCTTTGTCGTAAACACATAACAAGAATCGAACGAATTTATGAGACAAACCAATATTTCTCTAAACATATGTTTTCATTCAAGGTGTCTCAAAACATGTATTAAATGATACAATATCCACGGCAAAAGACATAAAAAAGGAAGCAAAAAAAAGTAAGAAATAAACTTACAGGAAAGAAAGTTTAAAAACAATAATCTTTAGAAAGGAGAAAAAGTCCACAGAAAAATAATTCAGCTGCAAATTCCCTATGAAACAATGCTATTGCAGAAACTAGAAAATAATTAGATACTTACGCAATTAATGTATTCTGGGCCACATGCAGACAAAGATTCCACAATTGTTACTAAGGTATGATCTCTTGGAAAGCACCTCACAGCTCCAGTAAACAGTGTCTGTAGTGCACTATCGCATGTAGTGCCGAAAAAAAGTGAAATACTTCTTTCATTGCACAAAAGTGTTTTTGCAATACCATAAAACTCACTTATTTGCTGGAATGATTCAGTATAAGAAATATCTGCAAGCATCTGAATCATATCATGAGCTGTGTAGTATGCAATTTTTGCATAAAGGGCTGGTACCTGTAGTGGGGAAAAAGGAAAGCTATTACTTATATCCTTATATTAATAGCTGAAGAGTAAACTTTAAACAAAATGAATTACTACATTCCTATATCTGAATGTGGTACAAATTTATATACATATAAGTTCTTGTTTAAGCTTAACTACACCAACAAGGCTTAAGCTGTTTTAGACTCAATGATCACATATTCACATTTTAAGTTTTTACGACATAGTTTCCCCTTCAATATAGGGTGGCGCAGGGAAATTAGGTAATGTAATTTGCATCAGTGAATATAGGAAACATATTTATTGATGTAAGTTCATGCATACAGTATGCCATTTGTTTTCATTAAAAATGTCACTTTAGTTAACCCTTTCACTGATATGGACCTTCTATGACATCCAAGATAAAATGCTGCAAACCGATATGGACGTATGTAAATGTCTTGCGCATACATGCATTTAATGCTCACTTAACACCAATTACTTTAATCTTTCTATTTAACAATAAATTTAAATTAGTTCTATAAGAGATAAGAACTTACCCTCAAAGGTTTCTTTTTTAATAGTACACCTCGAAACCTGGATAAACACATAAGGGCACATCTTCAGATTCACAACAAATAATATTGGTTTCCTTGCAAACTCTTGTTCACAACATACTAGACATTTTCCAAATGGCCGCGACTTTTTGGTTGTGGGTGGTCTGCTTTTATGGAAGTGTTCTCTCTCAAGTATGACGGGTGCTGGGGTGTTGGATTTCTTAACCAGAGTATGATGAGGCCTCTGAATGTTTAGTACTCAATTAAGTTGCGAACTTTTGATACTGTCGCGAACCCGTTATCTACGAAAGTGCGGCTTCTGTACAGAAAGAGCCGGCAAATAAAGACAGCAGAGATAAAAGACTTACCGACACAGATATGTGAGGTAAATGGAAATTTCTAGTGACTATTTAATTGACAGAGATAACTCGGTTTCTGGTTTGTTTTAGAACAGCCTAGAAATTATCAATGGAGGTATATATAAGAGATTGTGACACGCCAGAGCCAGTCGTAAACACATGTTGTAACGAGAGCTGATGCCGTAAACAGGTGTTGTTGTCATCAACCTTGGTAGATTGTGATTGTGTATGTGATGTAATACTGCTACTGTGAGTGTATTTCTAGGCAAATAAAGAACGATTTGAATTTCTACAACTTGGACTTTTATTTTCTACAAACCCACAAAGTCACAATTGGTGTCAGGAAGTGGGACAACGACAGCATCACCGAGAAGATGGAAGAAATGAAGGCTGAATTAACAACGAAGACAGACGCTGAAAATAACAACTTGGCCGCGACAATGACCTCGAAGATGACCGACCGAATTAACAACTGAAATGAAGGCTGCCAACGACGCCCTCGCCGAAAAATTTGAAGAACAGTTGGCCGGCATGACGGATGACGTCACGGAGCTGGGCAAGCGGATGGGTCAAGTGGACGAGTGCGTCAAAGACCTGGCGAGCTGCGTTACTGACCTGGAGGGAAAGGCCGACAGCAACACCAAGTCCCTGAACGCCATGGTAGAGGACATCGTCGGCAGGAGGTTGAAAGACTTGAAGGCAGACGCGCCGGGACGCAACACATCTACGCGCGTCAAACCGCCTAAATATGACAGCGCGACAGCTTTCGAAATATTCCGCCACCAGTTCGATTCAGTGGCCAAGCACAAGAAGTGTCACCGGGGGAAGAGGCCGTGCAGCTAATAGCCAGCCTCCAGGGACCGGCCGCAGAAGTCCTGAACGTCTGACACTGCTGGAGTTCACCCTGGCAATTGAGCAACTGGCTAGCAAAGCCTTAGTCGACCTACCAGAATTCGTACCCCGGGAAGCCGTCTACACATTCGTTTACGGGGTACCAGACACGGAGATTCGTCAGCGCCTAATGCTCAGCGACTACAAAACCACCCACGAGGCACTAACGGCAGCATTGAGAATGGAGGCGGCCAAAGTGACAGCTACCCCGAGGTCGAGAACCAGGAGTATCCGATACACTGGAGACCGAAGACCAGTTTACGGACGCCGGCGAAGACCTAGTGGCCTGTGTTGGGGATGTGGACAGCCGAGACACATGGAGAGAGACTGCCCACACCAGTGAGAGCAGCCGCAAAACGAGTAAGGGCCGTTGTGGCAAGGGGCACGTCGGCGCCATCACCACCATCCCCTCGAGTGACACTGCGCGCCATCAGCCGGCGTATAGATGAGAGTCTCATCGCGGACGGTTGGGTGAGAGGGAAGCCATGCCGCGTGCAGGTGGACACCGGGGAAGCCGTGACCATCAGACCTGATGTGGATAAGGGTTTGCCGACGAGGAAGCCGAGCCGACCATACCAGCTTGTGACGGCATCGGGCGACACCTTGCCTGTGGAGGAGGCCCTGCTCAAGTTGACTATGGGACGGAGTGCCGTGCGTCTGTGGGTGTTCGTCGCGAAGGTGGCTGAGGATGTGATACTGGGATTGGATGCCCTCGGGAGCCACGAGGCAACGGTCGAAGTCGGCAGGAAGGTCCTGCGGCTCAATAGAGAAGAGGTCATACTCCGGGACCCGAAGAGCACCATGGAATCTGTAGGGTCATTCTGAAGGAAGACGTGGTTGTCCCGGCGAGAAGCGAGGTGGTGGTGAAGGCGCGACTGGAAGGCCAGCGGCCGAAGAACATGATGCTGGACGAAAAGACGCCCTTGCATGGACTATGTGTAGCCAGGAAACTGTTGCCCTGTTGAGAGGAGGTGCCAGTGAGGCTGCTCAACCTGACGGACACCGATAAAGACATCCAGGCTGGGACGGAGTTGGGGACATACGAGACCGTGGTCAGCGTGACAACAATCGATAAGAAACATGAGCCGGTACGTACACAACACCTGGGACCCCGGCTGGAAGGCTTACTAGAGAGGGCGGCCGACAACCTGATCGTAGAAAAGCTGGAGGAGGTTCGACAACTGCTGAGACGATACCAGCGCGTCTTCAGACAAGGCGACAGCGACTACGGCCGCACGGACCGAGTGCTCCACCGCATCGACACCGAGGACGCCCGGCCTATTCGGCAACCACATAGACGCGTCCCCCCCCCCCTTTTTTTTGTTACGTCCTCCAATGTTAAGTCATATCGAACGATGAATGAATGGATGAAATGATGCTCAAATGCGTTCCCTTGGCAAAACAAACGGCGGTACGGGATATGCTAGATGACATGAAATCCAGGGGAGTGACTGAAGAGTCTGACAGCCCTTGGTGTTCCCCTGTAATTATGGTGAGAAAGAACAACGGCAAGCTACGCTTCTGCGTGGACTACATGAAGTTGAACGCTGTCACACAGAAGGACTGTTTCCCCTTACCCCGGATTGAAGACACCATGGACACACTAGCTGGTGCACAGTGGTTCTCGACATTGGAGTCGAGACATTGGAGTCATATCGAACGATGAATGAATGGATGAAATGATGCTCAAATGCGTTCCCTTGGCAAAACAAACGGCGGTACGGGATATGCTAGATGACATGAAATCCAGGGGAGTGACTGAAGAGTCTGACAGCCCTTGGTGTTCCCCTGTAATTATGGTGAGAAAGAACAACGGCAAGCTACGCTTCTGCGTGGACTACATGAAGTTGAACGCTGTCACACAGAAGGACTGTTTCCCCTTACCCCGGATTGAAGACACCATGGACACACTAGCTGGTGCACAGTGGTTCTCGACATTGGACCTGAAGTCGGGTTACTGGCAGGTGGCTCTAGACCCGAGAGACAAGGCAAAGACTGCATTCTCGATAGGCCAAGGACTTCGGCAGTTCACAGTTATGCCCTTTGGCCTCTGCAACGCACCAGCTACTTTCCAACGCCTCATGCAGTCAGTTTTGAGAGGGCTGACTTATGACGCCTGCCTGCTATACCTGGACGACATCATCGTCGGTAAGACTTTTGAAGACCATCTCGAGAATCTGAGCAAGGTCCTACAGAGGATGCAGGCAACCAACTTGAAGCTGAATGCGAAGAAGTGCCAGCTCTTACGCAAGGAAGTTAACTACATGGGCCACATAGTCTCAGCAACCGGAGTGGCCACAGACCCGGAGAAGACACAGGCTGTGAGAGATTGGCCTCGCCCAGGGGATAAGCGAGAGTTGCGCAGTTTCCTGGGGCAGTGCAGCTATTACCGCCGCTTCATAAAGGGGTTCTCAAAAATCGCCAAGCCCCTCGCCTGCCTGACAGAGGAACACCGACCTTATGTGTGGACGTATGACGCCGAAGACGCTTTCCAGCGGCTGAAGAAGACACTGTGTAGTGCTATTCTGGGATTTCCACAAACAGGCAGCGCCTTTATTGTGGACACCGACGCCAGCGACCATTGCATTGGAGGCGTCCTATCGCAAGTCCAGGACGGCCACGTGCGGTTGATAGCCTACTATAGCAAGACCCTGTCTAAGGCAGAGAAGAACTACTGCGTCACCGGCGAGAGCTACCAGTGGTAGTAAAGACCTGGAGCACTTCCACAAATACCTGTACGGTAAGCCATTCCACCTGAAGACTGACCACTCTGCCCTAACCTGGCTACTTAGCTTTAGAAACCTGAAAGGTCAGACAGCCCGTTGAGTCTAAAGGCTGCATGAGTATGACTTCACCTCTGAATATCGCAGAGGGAAGGGCTATGGTAACACAGGCACCATGTCCCGAAGACCCTGCCCGGAAGAGTGCGGCCAGTGCACAAGAATTGAGAAGAAAGAGTGTGCCGGAGATGTCAGAGTGGTCACGGCAGTGCCTGCGGACGGCTGGGTAGCGCAGGCCTGAGGAGCGAGCAATTGGTGGACGCCGACTTAGGACCACTCTAGAGAGAAGTGGAAGCAGGGACAAGACCGACCTGGGAGGACATCGCACAAAGAAGCGCCACATACAAGTCGTACTGGGCCCAATGGGACTCGCTGAAGATCAGAGAGGGCGTGCTCTTCCGGGATGGGAATCACCTGATGGGAAGACGCAGAGAGAACAGTTGGTACTTCCCCGGAATAAGGTCCCGGAGGTCTTAGATGAAGTGCACGCCGGTGCTTCCGGAGGACACCTGCGAGCAAACCGAACGATCGACAAACTTCGAAAGCGCTACTACAGGCTGAGGCTCCGAGTAGACGCTGCGAGATGTTGCCGTCAATGCCAAGTGTGCGCGGCGAGTCGCGGCCCCCACACTAGGAGCCGGGGTCACATGCAGCAGTACAACGTCGGAACGCCATTCGAACGCATCACTGTCGACATAGCTGGCCCATTTCCAGTGTCCGATCGAGGCAGTAAGTACCTGATGGCGGTCGTGGACTACTTCACCAAGTGGCCGGAGGTGTATGCCATCCCAAACCAGAAGTTGAAGACGATCACAGACTGCCTCGTGGAGCAACTGCTCTGCCGTTTTGGGGTGCCGTTAGAGCTCCACAGCGACCAGAGCACCCATTTTGAGTCTAACCTAATGAAGGAGGCACTGGAAAGACTTGGGGTGAACAAGACCCGCATAACACCCCTACATATTGAGTCAGACGGCATGGAGAGGCACATCAAGACCTTAGAAGAACACCTGAGGAAGATTGTGGCCAGCCATCAGCAAGACTGGGACATCAAGGTACCACTGTTCTTGTTGGCCTAACGCTCGTCAACAAACACCACTGGGATGACGCCAGCCTACTTAATGTTCGGCCGAGAGTTACGCCTCCCTTGTAATCTGGCTTTTGGGAGCCCCCCCCCCAGATGCAAAACAGCCAGCAACCGAGTATGTGGAGAACCTGGTGGACCATCTGCACGACATGCATGAGATGGCTCGTCAGAACATCCAGAAGGCGAGCGACCGCATGAAGACCCGATACGACATGCAAGCTAACAGCCACGGGTTCCAGCAAGGTGACCTGGTCTGGTTGTACCGCCCTACCAGAACCAAGGAACGCTGCCCGAAACTTCAACAGTCGGGGCAAGGACCATACCGGGTGGTAAAGAGGATTAACGACGTGGTCTACCGCATCCCGAAGGTGCCCCGAGGAAAGATGGTGGTACACCTGGATCATCTGGCCTGCTACGACGGTGCTGTTTGGGACGACAAGCCTTGAGGAGGTAGCAGTGTCCCGAATGGCAGCGATGCGCACAAAGGATTTGGTGCAGAGAGGTAAGGGACAGATAGTGCAATGCGGAGATAAAAGCTTGCCGAAACAGATAAAGAGACAGATAGCTGACTGGAAGTTTCGATTTCTTGTTTGTTACAAAATATTCCAGAAATGTCTAGTAATATGAGTAGAGGTATTTAAGGAAGCCACAGCTCGCCAAGAGTGAGTCGTAAACAGAGTGGTATTGAGAGAGTTGAAATGGAACTTGATTCGTGAGCGTACAGCAGTGTTTTAAAAGTAAACTCTTTGTTTGTGGGTGTGGCAGACGAACTTGAAGATTGTAATTGTGTATGTGCCATAATTCTGCTACTGTAAGGGTTGACCAAAGTGTATTTCTATGGAAATAAAGAACAATTTGAATTTCTGCAAATTGGACTTTTAATTCTACGAACCCACAAAGTCACAATAGTTTTTAATCAATGCTCTTGTTAGGTATTTATCTGCTGTTTTCAAAATAAAGGTGAGGAATTGGACCGTGTGAAGTTGAGGAATTGGACATTAGACTTTTGTCCAGGTTGGTTCCTTTAAGCCTTTAATTAATCATTAAAGTAATTAGACGGTCTCCTCCCTGTTCATGTGGTGCAGCTGCTAGTAATCACATATCAATTTTGTTATAATAAAAAGCTGACTCTTTAATTGTTTCTATAATCTGAAGACTTAAAGGAACTGATCCAAACAAAATTATGTGATGAACTAAAGGGAAGGGCTGCTCACCAATAAGCATTGGTCAGCTTAGTGGGTTATTGACCTGGACTGATATTTCTTCTTTTCCATATATCAGAACCCCTCTTTTACCTTTCCTATCTAGTCATCCTTGACTCAACTCTTGTTTTCTTCGACCCTGATTGTATTATAGTATTCGAGGCTTAGGGGATGATTTCATTTTCTTTTCTCTTCATACCTTTCTCTACTTAGGGTGATGTAGCCATCACTTATGCTGCCCAATTTTAAACAGTTATAACGAAACTATTTGTAGTTGGTTTATTAATACTCGTCACTTACTTGTTTATATTTATGAGAGACTAGTTTCAAAGGCATTCACCTCCATTTTCAATCTCTTTCCAACTGGCATCTGTTGTTGTCTGCTCTCTCTCTCTCTCTGGTGGTGGAACTATGAACTTCTTTGTCAAATTATCTACTGGTGGGATTTCAAAGTTCATTACGCGACCCTTATTTTTCCATATGAATATGTTCTCCCATGTTGTCAATTTATTTTGGTTTATCACTCCTTTTAATAATTTTGGACTTGGATCAATATCATGATTTTCATTCCAAAAGTGAAATGCTACTGCTGACTTATCTTCTTGTTTCAATCTGATGTTTCTAAACTGCTCTTTGACTCTGGTTTTTAGATTTCTTTTAGTTTGACCTATGTAGCATTTTTCACAATTCTTACAACTTATTTGGTATATTCCTGATCTGTTAACTGATGGAATTTCATCTTTTGTTTTTGAATTTAGCAATTTTAAAATTGAGTGTCATTAGTAGGTGCCAAGGTGATATTTTGTTCCTTGAAGATCTTTTTAAACTTATTAAATGTTTTTGGGTGATATGCTAATGAACTGAATATGTTGTTGTTTTCTTTTTCTTTTGTAAATGTGGTTGCTTCCTTAATGGTTTTCTTTAGTTTAGCTTTTCTAATTTTCTTCAACACCAAACTGTTGTTGTATCCATTTTCTTCTGCTACGTGTAGTATTGTTTTTTGTTCTTTGAAATATTCTTCTTTTTCCATGGGTATGCTGACTAGTCTGTGTGTAAGGCTGTTTATTATTGCATGTTGATGTGTAATTGGGTTGTGGCTATTATTTTTAATGTAATTTTCTGAATGTGTTGGTTTCCTGTTTGGAATTTGTGTAAGGCTGTTTATTATTGCATGTTTATGTGTAATTGGGTTGTGGCTATTATTTTTTATGTAATTTTCTGAATGTGTTGGTTTCCTGTTTGGAATTTGGAATTTACAGGAAACCAACACATTCAGAAAATTACATAAAAAATAATAGCCACAACCCAATTACACATAAACATGCAATAATAAACAGCCATACACACAGACTAGTCAACATACCCATGGAAAAAGAAGAATATTTCAAAGAACAAAAAACAATACTACACATAGCAGAAGAAAATGGATACAACAACAGTTTGGTGTTGAAGAAAATTAGAAAAGCTAAACTAAAGAAAACCATTAAGGAAGCAATCACATTTACAAAAGAAAAAGAAAACAACAACATATTCAGTTCATTAGCATATCACCCAAAAACATTTAATAAGTTTAAAAAGATCTTCAAGGAACAAAATATCACCTTGGCACCTACTAATGACACTCAATTTTAAAATTGCTAAATTAAAAAACAAAAGATGAAATCCCATCAGTTAACAGATCCGGAATATACCAAATAAGTTGTAAGAATTGTGAAAAATGCTACATAGGTCAAACTAAAAGAAATCTAAAAACCAGAGTCAAAGAGCAGTTTAGAAACATCAGACTGAAACAAAAAGATAAGTCAGCAGTAGCATTTCACTTTTGGAATGAAAACCATGACATTGATCCAAGTCCAAAATTATTAAAAGGAGTGATAAACCAAAATAAATTGACAACATGGGAGAACATATTCATATGGAAAAATAAGGATCACGTAATGAACTCTGAAATCCCATCAGTAGATAATTTGACAAAGAAGTTCATAGTTCCACCACCAGAGAGAGAGAAAACAACAACAGATGCCAGTTGGAAAGAGATTGAAAATGGAGGCGAATGCCTTTGAAACTACTCTCTGTTTCATATAACCTTGCCCAGCTGAAATGTATCACTCCGTGTTCAACAACCCTCCCCCTCGCCCTAATTGGCTAATGCTTTCGCGTCATAGGCCATAGGCGGTGCCTTCCCATCACATTTCGTAATAATTGCCGGGAAGATAAATAAAATCAACAAAAATCATACAAATAAAGATATGAAGGCATGCAAAAATACAAGTTTATAATGAACTGAGCAAATTGAAACAGAATGACCGAGCAATGAAACTGAAAGAGTTTATAATGAAAGGCCTTTGGCCTTTTCCACTGGGATTTTTTAAACCAGCACACATACCTTTCAAAAATGCTTGTCTTTCAGTCTTAAAAGTCGTGTCACGCCATACCTTACTTTTCGTGTGTTCTTCGTGTATATTTAGCGATTTGTATCTCGGTGCAGTGTGGTTGTCCTTAAATAGCGTCTTCTACACACAGCAATATCGCCTCTGTCTTTTAGCACATTTTTCTTGCCTCTTTTTTCATTCACAAATCCCAGCTGTATAAGCAATCTGCTGAAATTTGGTAAATCTGCATCCTCATTTACAGCAGAGGAAATGTTACTTATGTTAGGGAGTTCGTTTCTAAAGAAAAACTACACACATGACGACGCACAACACTTTTCACGTATTTTTTTCCGAGCACGCACTTTTGTTTATTCCTGCTTTTGCCTGGAGTGGTAAGTTTTCCTGTTTCCTCAATTTCATATCACGATGTTCCTACGGATCTAACACTCACACCTGTAACTTCAGAGCTCATCTGTTCGACTTCTCTCACTGACAAAGACGGATTCTTCTCTGAGTGCATTAAACACATGCAACACAATTCTTTTTTCGCCTGTTTGTAAATAATTATCCTTGCGATACTTAAACGAAAAACTGGCGGTAGACTCTGCCATTATACATATAATACATGCGCAATAAACGATCAATAAAATAATTTAGCTCCCGCACTCTCGAATGGCGATGCATGACTAATCCAGTTCAAAACAAGGTCAGTGATAAAAGTCACATAAACAAATATGTCATCACTACCACTAAATCACATGCTATCGTGCCATGTGCTTGAGAGCAAAGGGACCTCCTCTTTAATTCGTTTAAGAATTAATATGCATTTCAGATAAATCAACTCTGTTGCGTAATATATTTAATTAAAACAGTTACGAAAACATAAATTTGACAATTCTCTTCCAACATATGATATATTGCCATGTTCAATAACGAACTAATTTTTATCGCACGACAGTCATTACCACAACAGCAACCAATGAGAGGTGATTAGGTCACGTGACCGTTAAGAGATACTGGGCAAGCTTACGTGAAACAAGGTATAGTCTCTCATAAATATAAACAAGTGACGAGTATTAATAGACCAACTACAAATAGTTTCTAAGATTAATTTTGACGTCACTGTTACTAAATTCCTCCAAACACATATAGTTATAAAGAAGTTAAATAAAAACACTCCAGTCATGAAAAGTTATGAAAGGTAAAAATAAGACTTGCAAGAGATGAGATTGAATACAGAAAGTGGCTGAGAACACTCCATGCTTAAGTATATAAGAGTTTACAGAGAAACCAAAATGAGAACTACAGATATTTACAAAATCTGCTCAGAAAAGACTTACCTGGAACATTTTATGATTAAGCATTTTATCTAAAAATTGAAGGCATTCAGCTTGTATAATGAATACTTCTGGATTCCTATTTTTTCTCTCTGTTGTAGCAATAATATTTGCTTTAATAAACATATGAATAAGTGATGAATGTGGCAAACATAAATGTTTTATTTCATCTATAAATCTTTCCAATTGCAGCAAATTTTGAATAACAAACTGTCCTTTTTCTCTGAAACAAAGAGATTTTCCATATTATTAATAAAATTACAGCAGTACATGTATTTAGGACAATTACTTTAATCTTAGTCCCCTGATATCCATTAGATTTATAGCAGCATTATAACTCTGACTACACTTTACACACATAATAATTCAACATTCACAACAAGTAAAGAACTAATTAAATGTTAAAGCATGTGTTCAATGGAGAGCTCATTTACCAAGAATGGAAAAATTCCACTACCCGAAAATGGTATGTAATTATCAATGGTGATGATGATATGAAATATGCACAAAGTTGAATGGATAAACTATATTTAACCCGTCGGTATTTTTTTAAATACCCTAATGGCTACCTCAGAAATCTGATTTAAATCCTGGTATAACTGTGCAAGGGTATTATGAATTTTACAAATTCACACAAAATCAACCACTATAATTTTATTTCCTGAATTTGTATTTTCATGCATTATGCTGGAAGCATTGACTTACTGATTTTGATGACCTAATATGATTATTATGTGTGGTAAATCTCAAAACAGTTCTCCAAATGAAGGTCAACAACAATTTTTGTTTTATTAAAACATTTCACTATTTTTTCTATTATAGTATACAAAACATCCCTCTTGGCTTTTCTTGTCTATAGGTAGAATGTGGATTGGCAAAGGGATTTTTTTGTTTTTTGTTGTAATTTACGTCCTCCAACATTAAGCCATATTGAACGATGAATGAAATGGGTGAAATGATGCTCAAATGTGTCCGGGGTCCATGAAGTTACCCAACATTCAACTTTCAGGAAACGGGAAACCCTGGAAAAAACCTTATCCAGGTAACTCACCCTGACCGAGATTCGAACTTGGAACCTCTTGAACTTGAGGCAGACACACTACCATCTACGCTACCGAGGCGGCCAAACTCTAGTAGTCTTACACTTTACAGCAGGTAATGGATGACCTTGGTTCTAAAGTCTGTGTAGTTTTAGGATTCATCTTGTAAAACACAAGAAGAGGCAGAAAAATAATTTCCTATAACCTCAATCTGTGTGTCACACACGAAACAAACCTGATCGTACATACTGACACCTACCATTCACTTCTAATACTCAAGGGCATCCTCTTACTTATTTTCCTCCACTCTGATGCCTAGCCTTTCCTTCTCAGTTTGCTTACTGCTGTGCTGACCAATTTATTAGAAACTGCACATGTTCTATTGTTTAATGTACTAGGCAGATACAGACTGTACAGGACTGAGGATGTTGCAGCAACAGATGACATACTGACTGCTGCAGCAGATGACATTAAGTGTCAGAAGTCTATATTTTACAGCCTGGTGAACCACAGTCAGTTCTGCCATATAGACAATGCTGAAAGAATGAAGCTTATAGAAGCACATGATATAGATCTTTTAAAACAAAATTCACATTGAAGCTTCACCAGCAGAACTATCTATGTAAATAAATTGTTATTGAAAAATATGATAATTTATGCACAGAAAAGCCTATAGGTGGTAACAGGACGTATCATGTTTATCTAAGTCAGACAGCTGAAGGCCGATGACTGGTCAGGTATGTTTCCAAAGCATAGATGTGCAGCAGACCAAAGGCAAATGAAGAGCAAAAATAAATATACCTCACACACAAGGGAGGAAAGAATGATTTCCATACGAAAAGGCTTAGAACATGTAGTCAACCAACGCCATAGCATTAGTTGCATAACTTGCCATTAGAAGATTCTATGCAATAGTGCAGTAAGCACCAGTATACATGCAAATACCAGCATGGTGAAGAATTCAAAGAGGGTTGCATGTTGTAACTGTTGGATAACCATTGATGAACCATGGAGTGATAAGACACAATTTTCTGCCTCCCTAATTTGTTCGTTATGACAAGGATTAGATTTAGGGGTAAGGACTTCAGTATGAAATATGACGGTCCCATTTAAGTGAACAATCTAAGAATAGATTAAGAAATTTTGTAAAAAGAATAAAAGCTAACAGATTACCTTCTAGAAAAATGTAATTATTTTAAGCCGCCACGGTCACAGCTGCTGACCCCAACCCCACCGCCCCGCCACCACCCCCGCCGCCGCAGCCGCCACCACCGCCACCACCATCAAGTTTAATTCTAAAGTGGTGCTCAGACAGCATCTCATCCTTGCACTGTCCTGTTCACTAAACAAATTCATTTATTTTTTACATTCTATAAACATTAAAACATACACCTACTATCTGTTTCAAATGGGATGATGTTTGTCCTTGTGCGCTGCTAGGTGAGCAACCAATCAGAGTCCTGCAGTGTTGTCATATTGCATTCCCCTTAAGTGGTGAGACGAGTCCAACCTAATCAATCTCTATTAAATACCATTTGCGCTAAGAAAAAACTTCAGATTTTGCCACAACTGATCCATGTGGAAGGTAGAGTAATGTATTGTGACTTTGTGGGTTCGTGAAATGACAAGTCCAATTACACCAACTCAACAATGTTCTTTATTTCCACCGACTTACAGTTGAACACTTGCCAATTACACAAAATTACGTAATGCACACAATTACGATTCACCAGTTCGTCCGTTACCGATCAGATGCACGTACACAATTACGTAAAGTCTTCCGTTGCACAATCTTCTCGTTCATTAACACGGCGCTCCTTTGCTAGCACCTCAAACACTGACTGACTCTTTCGCTCGCTGCAGCCCCTTTTTATAGGAATATCGCCGTTTTCTCGACTTCTCTAGTTTCCAAGCGAAGGTTCCAGATGGCCGTGGAAGAGAGGGAAGGGGCCGCCAGCGCAAGTGACATTTCCTCTAATCTTCCCCCTCAGTTAGTGACAGAGACTGATGAGTGGGTGTGGCCCAGCTGCCTGGGGTTCCTTCCAGCGGTCGCCGGTCATCCCTTTCCCTAATTGGGTGACAGTATCTAATATAACAGTGAAAACCCCATATTTTTAGCTCACATAGTTTTCCTAATACAAACTAATAAAGCACTATTCTATTATAACAATGCATCGCAACGTAAGCACTGTAATCAACAGCATTATTGGTTGGCATGTTATGCATGTACATATATTTTTAATTACTCAAAACGGAAACGGAAACGTTTGACATGATATGATAAAAGAATCACTTTGAATAACCCAACATGTTTGTTAAATTCGAGCGAGAGGGAAAAGTGCAATTCCTCCTGGCCTAGCAGAATGAATCTGGTCACATATCTTTGTTTATGAATGGTTTGTAATCTCTATTTATTCTAGAGAGTTCAAAGTAGTGTTATTCAGTTGTTCTTTCGTTTAAAAAAATGTAAAAGTGTATCAGCTCAAATAGTTTTCATAACATAAAGAAATGTCAATATATTTACCTATGCATCACTGTCATTGATTGGTTTGTGTGTTCATATACTTGTAATTACTCAGAACTGAAATTTATACTGCCACCGGTCGTATTATTTTATTGCTGGCGCAGGCTGAGTCCGGCAGTGGGCGAGCACTGGCGCTTGCCGAGAGAGACAGATGCGGGGAGAGAAAGATGCAGAATGATGTCTGGATAGTTCTTTCCTTCTCTTGCTGCCATGAAAGGCCTTGAAATGTCGGCGGCTTTCTAGAAACAATGACTGGAAGTATAAAAGCCTGCAAGAGTTGAGTTGCCAGTCAGTTGCTAGTGAGCTGTTACTTGTGTGTGTGCAGCTATTTGAAGTGCACCGCAAGTGATTTCTTTCGTTTGTCTACATGTGGTGAAGCAACAAGAGACCTTGAAGAATATGTTTGTGTATGTTACATCATTCTGCTGCTGTCAGGGTTGTACAAAGAGTGTTGTTTTTTTTTACTTGCAATAAAGAGCATTTTAAATTTTTACAAACAAGACTTTTAATTCTACAAACCCACAAAGTCACAATAGTATTGATATGACGTGATAAAAGAATTACTTTGAATAAGCCAAGGTTTTAAATTCGAGAAATAGCAAACACTTCATTTCCTGTTAGCCTGCAGAATGTTGTATACCTATATTTATGAATAAATGCTGGATAAGCAGCATTTATCTCTCATTCTTGTTACAAACCTTAAGATATGTCTCTCAATAATTTGGATTTCCATTCATTGTAGAACCTATTGACTTTTCATTCTTGGGAATATAATGTTTGAACATCCATATCTTCTAGTCTGTCTCTTATTATTTTCCAACCTTGCTTCACTAACGTGTATTATAGTACCCACATTTTGCTTAATACATATATCATTAACAGTTCTTTAATTTTTCCAAACCATGTCTGTTTCCGAGCTTTTTAGAAATACAAACACTGTTTAATGGCTCATTGTGTGGCAATTATAGAATCCTAAAAATAATATATTAATATTCTTTCAATTATTAGTCCAGTAATGTTCCCTTTCCAAGTGGAAAAATTATATTTCACCCAAAAATTAAATACAGAGGTTTCACCAGATGCACTCAGTTTATGACACACTGAATAAAAACAGGAGGAGAAAAGGGAATGCTGTGACACAAAATTGAAAAGCCACTTAATTACCAAACTTGGTACTTAAGTTCAGCATCTTCCAAGGATGGGATAAATATTTTCATGAGAATCCCCCCTCACAACTACACTATACATGGGACAATTGTGTAACTTTTCAAAACTGGTTCTACTAATTTTCATTAAAAAAACATATTTGCAAAGCAAATAAAATGTTTGAATGAGTAGAGCCAGACTGAAAACTTCAATGCCATAGTTGGGATTTGGCATTGAATCCTGGCTATGGCATTGAATTTTTCAGTCTGACTCTACTCATTCAAACATTAGCCTACACACGGCTAGTGTGAACAAAATGATTATTTCCATCAATTTACCTAAAATAAAAACATAGGGTTCAACTATGAAGCCTGTAACTTAAGTACTTACAGCATAGTAAGTCGCTACAGAATGTGCATGTCTCATAGCATATGAGAACCCCTAGTGCTCTACCAGGAAACATACGAGTCAGTTGGAGAATTTAATGTCATATTGGCATGTTGGTCAGAGCAGCTCAGTGGTTTACAGCAACCGCACAAAGAGCGGGAGATCCGTGGTTCAAAACCCAGCTATGGCATTGAATTTTTCAGTCTGGCTCTACTCATTCAAAACTTAGCCTAGATACGGCTAGTGTGAAAGAAATGATTATTTTCACCAAATAAAATGCGTATCTTAAATGTTTCTTGAAATAGTCTGTGAATTATTCTTTGTTCTGAATAACTTCTGTATAAATAGTACATCCTAAGGAATAAAACGAAACTTCACTGCACAAAAAATGTAGATCTTGTCAAAGCACAAAATTGTGTCACTTAATATGTATTTCAAACGGGATGTCTGTCCTTGAATGCTACTAGGTGAGCAACCAATCGGAGTTCTGTAGTGTTGTCATATTGCATTCCTCATAACTAATGTGTGACGAGTGCCAGTTGAATCGATCTCTAATAAATACTATCTGCACTAAGACAAAAGTTCAGATGTGTTCCGTGAGGAAGCTAGAGAGTAATGTATCTAACATAACAATAAAAAAACCATATTTTTGGCTCAAATAGTTTTCTTAAGGGGAGGCATCTGTGAAAAAATGCTAAAATCCAGAGTTTATATCAGAACTGCTTGAAATTTTGTTATTAGGTGGGGTGTAGGGAATCTAATTAAGCTGTCAAAATGCATCTTTCTATCTTAAATAGTATTAATGGAAATTAATTGTTCTTTCACACTAGCCGTGTGTAGGACTATGAAAGGGTAGAGCCAGACTGAAAAATTCAATGCCATAGCCGGGATTTTAACCACGGATATTCTGGTCTCCGTCCAGCCGCTCTAAACCATTGAACTAATATGGCCAACGTGCCAGCATGACATTAAATTCTCCAACTGACTCATGTTTTTCCCGGTACAACACCAGGAGTTCTCATAAACACATGAGACAACTACCTTAATGGTGACTTACTATGCTGTAAGTACTTTAAATAGTATTTTCAAAAAAAAAAAAGTGCTTTTTATCGTGCAATTTTTTAGTGTTATAATAAAGTCCCAAGTCATAGAGTTTTTCTTTTAAAAACTTTAAATTTTAGATTCAGATTTCTATGTGCATCAGTTATAAAAGTTGCTATACTTTTAAGGTGTGTGTCAAGTATTTTTGGAGAAAAAAAATTTTATGTGTGAATATATTAAATTTTCCTTTTTTTTCACTTTTGAGATTTAAAATTCAATAATAAATAAACATTTTTGTAACATTAAGTATAAACAGACTGATAAATTGGCCATAGCAGATCATTTTTGGTATTTAACCATGAAATAAATCCAGAAGTTAAATTATCAAAACAATTAAATGGTGCAATAGATTTAATGGTTTGGGAAAAGTTAGTTATTTAGTTAATAGACATTGCGTAATGAATTTTGAAATACCAGCAGTCAATTCTGTTTTAAAATTTGTTTTATTCTCAGATTTTGGTAGTACTAAGAAGAACATATTATCATCTAGCGGATGTAACGGCGATGACAGTTTTGTTGGTTTCGGCTGATGATGTGGAAGAATTTCCATGAAATCGCGATCCCGAACATTTTATAAGAAAAGTGTCATCATTTCTTATAAGATAAGTTTTGAGTTACAAATTGTTATATTTGTATATAATTGTTAACTTCACTGTTAATAGCTTCATATTTCAAGTATTTAATAAATAAACTATTGAATATAAATCAACAAAAATACCAACTCTTATTAAATATCTATTTAGGAATATGTATGCTAAGTTTCATACAAGTTCATTGAGAATTGCAGAAGTTAGAGCATTTTGAAGATAGAAAATTGTTGAAAAATTGAAAGTGGAGAAAAATGAGTTTAAAGATTTAAATAGAAATTACACTACTTGGTGTACTTTGAAATCCCCATGCATCATATGCAGGCCAAACAGCTATTACCTCCTTTCTCTTTAATTTGGTTGCCCCTGGCTCTTTCTTTTATAATTTTTCTATCTACAATAGTTTAACAAAAAACAAAAAAACAAAAAAATTGACTTATTTGCTGCAATTTCTTTACATTAGGAAACATGTTACATTCTCTACAATCTTTGTTATAAATGATTAACACTTTGGATTCTGATTCCTTCGGATAATAGTTACAAAACTGTATGTACTCATTTGCCTATGTCTAATGGTTCTGGAGTAGAAAATTTAAGGAATATTGTCGCAAGCGCATTGTTGAAGCGAGATGGTGTGAGGGACGAATTCAAAAGAGACGGGCAGTGCAGTGCGGAGATAAAAGTTTGCCGAAATGGTGGGGGGAAGGAGACAGACTTCTGGAGAGTTCGTCTTCCTTCTAGCGCCGTCTTGATTGTTTGAAAATATTCCACGAATTTCTAGAATAGTGAGTAGCTATAAAAGAAGCCGCCGCCTGCCACTGACAGACAGTTGGTAATTGGACGTGTGTGCGTGAACAGCTGTGTGAACTTCGTTTGTGGTTGATGACCTTGCAAGTTGTATTGTGTATGTGACATAATTCTGGACTGTCAGGTTAACCGAAGTGTGTTTCTACGGAAATAAAGAGTGGGGTGGGTTTTAGGGTGGAAATAAAGAGTAATTTTTAGTGTTTGTAACCTGGACTTTTAATTTCACGAAACCACAAAGAATTTTCTGGAATTTTTGTCAATTTTCTGTTTTCAATACCAATTATTAAGCTTTTGATATACAGTCATAATGATACCAATTTTTATTGAAAACTTATCTAGGAATATACGTATATGCAAAACTTAAAGAAATTCGTAGAAAACTTTAGTATCTGGAGTATTAGCAGTATTAAAAAAGTGCTAATAATTGGACACAAAGAAAAATTAGTTTGAAGCTATAAATATAAACAACATTTTTTTCTATGTGTCATAACTTTCCTGCACTATATGAAGACCACTCAGCTAGTTTATTATCCTCTTCTTCTTTTAATTTAGTTACTTTTAACTGCTTCCTGGCAGATTTATATTTGCTCAATGAACTTTAAGCACTTTGTTTTAGCTTTCACCTATCCCTAATACTGCTTATTTTCTTGCTATCAGAACTTACTTTGTTTGATGCAACTTTTAAATTAACATTTAGACCAGCTTTATAACTCATACTAAACTCACTAACAGCTGCAGTCACTGCAATTTGCAATTCCTTTCTTGATAAAAAAATTTCTTTGTGACATTTACTCCATGCAAACTTTCATTAGCATTCTGTGTTTCTCCTCTGATGCAACTTTCCAGTAGAGTAGTACTAATTAATCTCTTTATTTTTGTTTATGAGATGGAAATTGTAAGTAGAATATTTCATGCATTTTAAAACCGTGGTCATACAAAACTTCTGCATAGAAATATGACCCTTACAAAATGCCCTGAAATGCATCAACCATTCTTCTATTTACAGTAAAAGGTGACCTACTAGAATCACTGGTAACTCTTGAGCTATAATATCTTTTCACTTAACGTTTAGCTCAAGCAGAGCATTCTAGTATCAATACTTACTTATTATGACTAGCAAACCTTTAAGTTTCATTATATTTTGCTTTGAAATAGCCACTTTACTGCTAACCTAACCTGGTATGAATTATATACCTACTGTTGCAACAAGAAAGCAATATAATGTTAAATCAGCCTTTATTCCTATTCTAAATAACAGTAATCTAATATAAGCTGCTATCCACAGCTTTCACTTGCATGTAAATCATACTTCACAAACACTACATGAAGAAATGTTTGTTTACTTTCAAAAGTAGTGGAAAACAATAAATGAAAACAGAAGCAGGTATGTTCAGTAGCTTTCACGAACATCCAGAAGATGTCTCTGCACATTACCACATGTATGGAATCAAACCGTGTAGTTTAAACATGAGAATTCCATCAATTTCTTTGCAAAACGCTAGCAAAGGCAATATAAATGGCCACGTCCACCGGCACACGGGCATTTAAATAATGACGTAGTGGCTCTTTGAATGGTGCTAGGGCGTAACTGATGGCAGATTCTGAAACTACAAGGTTTAAACATAATTTTAAGGCAAACAACGAAAATGTTTTTTGTCATTTTTGACAAAATTTCACTGATGCCTCCCCTTAATACAAATAACGCACTATTATAAAAATGCATTGCGGCATAAGCACTTTAATGAATAGCATTATTGTTTGGCATGTATGTGTGTGTGTGTATATTTGTAATAACTTAGAACTGAAATGTAAACATTTGACATGATGTGATAAGAGAATTACTATGAATAAGCCAACTGTTTGTTAAATTCAAGTGAGAGGAAACAGTACACACTCTGCTGGCCTGGTAGAACGTGTCTGGTCACATTATATCTTTGTTTATGAATGGTTTGTAATCTCTATTTACTCAATAGAGAGTTCAAAGCAATATTATTCAGTCGTTCTTCCATTTAAAAATCAGAGAAAAGTGTACCAGCTGGATCAACCTGCAATTGAAATGAGACATGAGGTAATCCACTTTCCCTCATTTACACTGCCAGTACAAATTATTCATGAAGAAATTGACATGGTAAAATAAAACTGGGAAGACTGTGTGAGACATGCAGATAAACTACATGACTACTTTTGGAAAAGAATAGCACGTGACCAGATACTTGAACCTATCATCATAAATTTGCAATACTTGGACGAAGACAATAACAATGATGAATTGTCTTTTGACGTAAGTGACATTCACAGCTATATGGATGTCACTGGCAGTTCTGTTGGATTAGGAAAATAGGCAATTCACAAACTATAATTACAATTACAGCATTTAAAACATGTGCTTAATATGTGAATATCCATGTTGCAATTGTGATTTTAACAACTGCATTTTTACAAAAATTTGGAAAATTCACTTTGGGTTCCCTTACATTTAGCGCCATGGTCTAGGATAATATGCAAGAGAGAGGGAAATATGAAAAAATTGGGAGGGTAGCAAGGTCGCAATGGTGAGCATATAGGAGTAATGACCTCAAGAGATATCGATACGAAAAAGAAAGACAGAAAAAAAATAGACAAATAGTGACATTGATCAGGAAAAATAGTAAGAATAAACACAGTTAGTGTAAAAAGTTGATGTGATAAATATATGGAATTAGTTAAGTATTGTAGTTACAGTTTACTAGTGCCACATAATGGCTAACCCTGATGTGATCGAAGAGATGACCAAAAATACCAGCTCTGGATGAGCTTCCAATGCCGAAGTGAGTGAAGTTGAAGTTCGTAGAGTTACGATTAAAATTCCGAAGTTCTGGACCAATGAACTAGAAATTTGGTTTCACCAGATTGAAGTACAAGTCACAATAAAATAACATCCAAGGAGACTAAATTCAATTACTTGGTGTCTCAGAGCCAAAATATGTGAAAAATATTTGGGACATTATCACAAGTAACAATGACACAAATGAATATTTTGCAGCAAAGGAAAGACTTCTCAATATTATTAAGGAAATGAAGACAGGCATCAACTTGGAGAATATACATAGAAAAACATAAAAACCAACTAATGAACTTTGAAATCCTGCCAGAAGAGAATCCCACATTTAAGTTCATCACTAAATCAACAGATGGCAGCAGCAACTCCAGAATTACCCACACCACTGGATCAAGCTTTAGTCGCATAAGAGCCGAAGATTCAAACGATGATTTGCAAAACATGTCCTCAAAATAGGTATGCAAGTGAAGCCGATGTGTAATAAATATGACTCATCTATAAATTAATAATTATTTCGCTTCATTGTGGTGTTCCAATACAGTTAAATCTCGACATAATAGAATGTTTTAGTTAATTGATGGAAATTAATCATTTCTCCACACTAGCCATATATAGGCTAAGGTTTTTTTGATAGAGTCAACATGAAAAACTCAATGCCATGGCCGGGATTTGAACCTCGCATCTCCCAGTTTCCATCCAGTCGCTCTAACCCTTGAGCTAACATGGCCAATGTGCCGTCCTGACATTAAATTCTCCATTTGACTCGTATATTTGCCCAGTAAACCACTAGGGGCTCTCGTATTCGAGATACACTGTTTGTGGTGAGTTACTATCGTAAGTACATGAGTCCCAGGCTTCATCGTTTAACTCTTATTATTTTAGCTAATTGATAGAAATTAATCATTTCTCCACACTAGCCATATATAGGCTAAGGTTTTTTGAAAGATAGAGTCAACATGAAAAACTCAATGCCATGGCCAGGATTTGAACCTCGCATCTCCTGGTTTCCGTCCAGTCGCTCTAACCCTTGAGCTACCGTGACCAACGTGCCGTCCTGACATTAAATTAATTCCATCAATTAACTAAAATAATAAGAGTTAAATGATGAAGCCTGGGACTCAAGTACTTACGATAGTAAGTCGCCACAAACAGTGTATCTCAAATACGAGAGCCCCTAGTGGTTTACCGGGGAAATATACGAGTCAAATGGAGACTATAATGTAAGGACGGCACGTTGGCCAAGGTAGCTCAAGGGTTAGAGCGACTGGATGGAAACCAGGAGATGTGAGGTTCAAAACCTGGCCATGGCATTGAATTTTTCATGTTGACTACCTATTAACATAATAGAATGTTTTGTGGCATTAAGCACTTCCGAGATCCTTTTTGTTATTTATCTGCTTCATAAAGTGATCCACTTTATACTACTCTGTTCCCTTAGCACACTGTGTCCCTATTATACCAAAAATGAAATATGTCACGAAAGTACAAAATTGAATCGAGAATATATTGACACATTGCTTCACTCACACTGTTTATTCACAGGACATGTTTCAAGAGCTCTTGCTCCTATCCTCAGCTGATACTCGACTAGTGCAAGTTGTAGTGGTTTCTTCTTTCTCCGTATTGTCAATAGATGGCGTGATGTACTTGTCAAAGATGTCCGGTGGTGGAGTTTCAAAATTCATGACTCTATGACGATTTTTGTTAATGAAGATTTTTTCCCATACGGAAAGGTCTATGGGGTGATTAACGTATTTTATTAGAGATGTTTCCAAATTGATGTCATGTCTAGTATTCAAAAAATGAAAAGCCACTGCTGATTTTTCTGTTTCACCATTTTTAATGTTTCTCATGTGTTCTTTAGTTCTGATGTTAATATTTCTTTTTGTTTTTCCTATATAAATTTTAGGGCAAGTTTCACATTTGATCTCATAGATTCCTGGTTTTTCTTTGGTAGTGATTGAATTTTTGGGAGGGCCTTTTAACAAATTTCTGATATTAAACCTGTTTTGAGGTGCAAGAGTTATGTTGTGTTTTGAGAAGATTTTTTGGAATTTGTTATAGGCTGATGGGTGGAAGGTGAATTTTTTAAAAAGTTTTTTCTCTTTTTCTTCTGTAGGTTCTAGGGTGGTGGTTTCTTTTATTTTCTTAGCTTTGTTGAGTCTGTTAACAGTTTTGTCTATTAAATTTGGGTTGAAACCGTTGGATATAGCTACTTTTTTTATGTGTAGGTATTCTTCTTGATAATCTTCTCTGTTTAGTGGAAAGTTGATCATCCGAAAGATTAAACTGTTGAAAATGGCATGTTGGTGTTGTTTTGGGTTGAAACTGTTGTTCTTAATGTAATTATCTGTGTGTGTCGGTTTCCTGTAGATACCAAAAGTGAGTTTGTTGTTCATTTTTTTGATCTTGATGTCCAAAAAGGGGAGCACACCATCCTCTTCTGTTTCCAATGTAAATTTTATAGCTGGATTTTGTATATTCAAAAGTTTAAGACCATCTTGTATGAGTTTTTTAGGTACTATTGCAAAAATGTTGTCAACATAGCGATACCACACTTTGAAATAATTTGGAAAAGCTTTTGTGATATGTGTTTCAAAAGCACTCATGAATAAATCTGCCAAGAAGGGAGACAATGGGTTGCCCATAGCTAGGCCCGTTTTTTGTTTATAGATCTGTCCATTAAAGCTGAAAAAATTTTGATTGATACAAATTTCTGTAAGTTGTGAAAGTTCTTCTATTTCTTCAGGTGTTATTTGTATTGATTCCAGCCATTTTTTGAGAAGTGGAATAAGCTCATTGGTCGGTATACTTGGATATAAAGAAATGACGTCAAAGGAAACTAAAGCATCTGTAGAGTTGATCTTTGTGTCCTTCAGGAGATTTAACAATTCAAACGAGTTTTTGATACTTAAATTTTCAAATTTTGTGAAGGATCTGAAGATTTGAACCAGCCATTTTGATAGTTGGTAAGTGGGTGCATCAATGTTATTAATTATTGGTCTGAGGGTAATTTCAGGTTTATGTATTTTGGGTAAACCATATATGTATGGTGTTTTTGGACTGTCTATTTTATTGTTCAATTTATCTCTTTTAGTCATGATTTTACTGTTTTTAATTGCTAATTCCACAGATTTGCATGCTTTCTTTAATGGATTGTTTTCTAGTTTAACAAATTCTTTTCCGTTTAAAAGGTTGTCCATTTTTTTGCGATAGTCTTCTTCGTCCGGTATTACTATTTTGTTACCCTTGTCTGCTTTTGTGTAGACTACCGGTTTTTCATTTAAATTTTTGATTAATTTTTTATATGAATATCTTTTTGAATTTGCATTTTGAATATGATCTAGAGTTTCTAAGCACTGTGTTCTGATCGTAGATTTTTTGTTATCGGGCAAATTATATATCGCTATTTCAATGTCCGCGATATAGTTTTCAATGTTTTTTGTGTAGTCTACACATGTTTTTAGGCCTTTGTTTAGAAAATCTATTTCTTTCTCCGTGAAGTTGCATGTGGATAGATTCGTTACATTGTTAGGTTTTTGACATGAGAGTAATAGATCTTGCTTTTTATGTGGATACGGTTCTTGCTTCTTTTGAAGATTCATGAATTTTTGTTTTAAAATGGCTGTTTTCTTACGCATTTTCAAATTAAGAATTGACAGCATATTATTTTCTAAGTTAGACCACATGGCCGGGTTCATACATTTCGAAATTTTTAAATGTAGTTCGTATATTTTTAATTCTGTGGAATGTAACGAATTGTAGTGGTGGTTTATTTCCATTTTAATTACACGTTTTTCTGCTGCTTTTTGTTATTTGCTATTATTCTTGTGTTTAACAATTTTTCTGACGAAAATGGGTGTTATATTGAATTTCAAACATTTTTTTAGAAAACGTATGTCCACAAAAGTATTTCTTTTCTTTTGATTCAGCTTTAGAAAAAGTTTGATATCTTTTTTCATACCTTCAGATACAGTATTGAACGATGAAAACAAGTTGGTTCGTTGGTCCTCCATCTTTGTTGACAATATGAAAATAACACTATCGAGATTTGGATGCTTCTCAGACTTGTAGGCCTAATCACTCAAAGTATAAACTTGAAAGAAGCGTAGGGACAGTAAAGCACAAACTAGTACAAAATTGAATCGAATGTCCTGTGAATAAACAGTGTGAGTGAAGCAATGTGTCAATATATTCTCGATTCAATTTTGTACTAGTTTGTGCTTCACTGTCCCTACGCTTCTTTCAAGTTTATACTTTGGATGTCACGAAAGTTTAAATTTTACTGACAAGAAGTAAACAAAAATAAACATGGTAAGCATATTCTTATGAGTAAGGATTATGATGCAATGAAGCACAAAATTAGTGTAATTTTGAGTTGTACTAGTACTCAATGCTCCATATATTGCTAATGTTTACCTAGAACGCATTTCGTTAGGACCTTCCTAACATCCTCAGCAGTTGACATTAGCTGAGGATGTCAGGAAGGTCCTAATGAAACGCATTCTAGGTAAACACTAGCAATATATGGAGCATCGAGTACTAGTACGACTCAAAATTACATTAATGGTAACCATAGTTTGTAGAATAGTAGGTAGAAAAAGTTATATAAGTACAAAATTCAAATTGTTTGGAAGAAATTTTGTAGTGCTAACTAGAAATAAGTGATACGTATTTCATTGAAAAAATATTGAGAGTACATCTTGTACAAAACAAAACAAAAAACAATTCTGAACAAAATGCTATTAACAGAAAACCTTTGAGGAGAAAAACAGAAGAGCTCAACAGGAACATTTAAATTCTCACTGAGATATGAATTCAAATAATAGTTTTATATAAAATGTATTTTATGTAGTAAAAATTGAAATGGCAAGTCTGTTCTAAAACACCAACTCATTTCTTATGCACGTATGCAGATACCCGACCAGGTTCCTGACAGTGGACATGTGGTTACAAAGTATTTGGTAAAAAGGGAACTACACCTAGTTCTCACTGGCCCATTCCTTACATGTCAGCCCACCATTTGTTGCACCAATTGCTTCATTAAACAGGCCCCAGATATTTATTAGTATGTCGGTACAAGGAGCAGGTTTAGATCTAAGTTTCTGGAAGAAAGCAGGCACTTTTACTGGAAAGGTGATGAAAGACTGAGTACATTTAATAACTTTTACATAACTCTGGATAGTCACAACAGGATGGCAAAGCCTACACTTTTGGGTCACCCTCTGAAAAGGGTGATTTTTTGCTTACTGAAAAAAAACCTATTCTTCTGATTATGTCCCACAGAAATTTTTTCTAAGTCCAATATTGGACCGGCTGTAAGGAGTCCTGATGGAATCTGAAGAAGTTGCAATGAACAGTAGTGCAGGTAACCTTGATTAGTTACAGAGCCATTCACTACCAAGCTCTGCACCAATGCTTGAGACATATGAGTTGCAGATAAATTAAAACTGAATATATGTCATTTTTAATAGTAAGCTACCTTCACTGTTTATTGTGAAAATGAATATCCCATTCAGTCTCTGCCATTCATAAATAGCCTTTGTAAGTGTATGCTGCATTTCACTGTTATGGCTAGATAGGATGACGGCAATTCACCCTGTGGGGCAATGACTCAGCTATGTTTGGTGTGATTTCTCAGGCTAAAAAGTTTGTGAAAAGTCGTGCATCCCAAGTGTACAGGAAATTCTCCTTAATTATTGGTTTAAAAAATAAGGGGGGGGGGGGGGGGAGACAGAATCATATATAGGGCCATCTTTCATTCATTATAAATTTTGGCATGTTATACTGTATCAGAAATATCTCAATACACACAAATGAATAAGTTCTCTACATTTATTTTTATTCTTGACAATTTATGTATGTTCATAGTTAAATTTTGTTAACGGCCTAGTCCTACTTTCATTAAATGGAAACCTGACTTTAACAGGAATGTTTCAGACTCCCACTGGATTCTGCCAAAGACAGGTTTTACTGTATATTACATAAGTGCTCTAATATATTAATATTGATACAGAACTAACAAAACAACAGGAATGAATAAAGGAACTTACAAGGTTTGAAATGCACGAATTACAACAATTGTTTCCATATGAGCAATCTGTTCAAGAACTTCCTTATGGTTATCATTGAGAAGGTTTCCATATGCATCAACATCTGATCCAAAAGCATGATTCTGAAAAAGACAAAGCATTCATAAATTACATAAATATTACATTATTATATACATTATTATATTAATTACATAAATTCCTATGCAACATGAATTATTGGAAAGATGTGTCCCTCTAACATTTTTCTTCCCGAAAAGTGAATAAAGAATTGTACAACAATTTTCATACTAAGGTTAAGATAGGGTCCTGGTTGCATTTACCAGCAGAAAAAAAATACAAGTCTTATCTACAGAAAAAAATGTAACAGTGCTCTAGTTTAACAGCATGAATTTTGTTGAAGTTTTGTTGAGTCACACTTGTTTACACTCACCTTCACTTATTATTTTTAAAAATGCTGGAATGTTTTCCAGGACATTTGCCCTCTTCCTCAGCAGTTTAGTGACTGACCCTCCCCCTTCCTTTCCTCTTCGTTCTCCTGTATCTGATCCTGTTGCCATCTGGTGTTAGGAGCGCAAAGTTTTAACACTTCATTAAGTGGTGGGATTTCAAAATTTATAACATGTTCACTGTTTTTAACTATGTGGATTTTTTCCCATATGTCTAATTCTATTGGTGATTCTAATGGTTTCAACAGTTTTATATTTTGCCCAATGTTGTGGTTTTCTTTCCAAAAATGATGTGATACAGCGGATTAGTCTATTTGCTTTAGTTTTATGTTTCTCAGGTGTTCCTTTAGCCTGATTTCCAAATTTCTCTTCATTTTGCCTATGTAGAATTTCTCACAATCCTCACAATTGATCTGATAGATTCCAGATTTCAGTGTGTTTTGAATTGTATTCTTAAGAGGTTTGCTTAGAACGCTCTTCAGGTTGAATTTATTCTGTGGGGCCAGTTTTATATTGAATTTTTTGAAGACTCTTTCATATATTTTAAAAGCCCAGGGGTGGTAAGTAAATTTTTTATATTTCTAATTTTGGTCTGAAAGTGGTGTGTTGTATTTGACGAGATTTCTTTTTGCCTTTCTTTCTTTTTAAGCATGTTCCTAATGAGATCAGGGTTGAATCCATTTTCCTTTGCTACTCCTAATATATATTCTCGTTCTTTTTGAAAATCCTCTTTGCTCAATGGGACACTGTATAACCGTTGGATCAAGGTTCTGAAGACTGCCAGTTGATGTGAAATTGGATTGCAACCATTCCTCTTGATGTAATTGTCCACATGTGTGGGTTTTCTATGTATTCCGAATGTTAAAGTTATTTTGGTCTCTCATGATTTTTAGGTCTAGGAAAGGTAAGATGCTGTTTTCTTCTGTTTCCATTGTAAGTTTTATGTCTCTATCCTGTATGTTCAAAAGTTTTAGGGAGTCTTCTGTTTGTCTTTTAGCAATGATAGCAAATATTTTGTATGTTGGTGATTCTAATGGTTTCAACAGTTTTATATTTTGCCCAATGTTGTGGTTTTCTTTCCAAAAATGATGTGATACAGTGGATTTGATGACAGAAAGAAAGGCAAAAAGAAATCTCGTCAAATACAACACTAATACCACTTTCAGACCAAAATTAGAAATATAAAAAATTTACTTACCACCCCTGGGCTTTTAAAATATTTGAAAGAATCTTCAAAAAATTCAATATAAAACTGGCCCCACAGAATAAATTCAACCCAAAGAGCATTCTAAACAAACCTCTTAAGAATACAATTCAAAACACACTGAAATCTGGAATCTATCAGATCCACTGTGAGGATTGTGAGAAGTTCTACATAGGCAAAACGAAGAAAAACTTGGAAATCAGGCTAAAGGAACACCAGAGAAACATAAAACTAAAGCAAATAGACAAATCTGCTGTATCACATCATTTCTGGAAAGAAAACCACAACATTGGGCAAAATATAAAACTGTTGAAACCATCAGAATCACCAATAGAATTAGACATATGGGAAAAAATCCACATAATTAAAAACAGTGAACATGTTATAAATTTTGAAATCCCACCACTTAATGAAGTGTTAAAACTTTGCGCTCCTAACACCAGATGACAACAGGATCAGATACAGGAGAAGGAAGAGGACAGGAAGGGGGAGAGCCAGTCACTAAACTGCTGAGGAAGAGGGCGAATGTCCTGGAAAACATTCCAGCATTTTTAAAAATAATAAGTGAAGGTGAGTGTAAACAAGTGTGACAACAAAACTTCAACATGATGAAAACTTCACTGTTAATAATGCTTCTATTTGTAATATTTAGAATGAATTTTGTTTAAACTTAGCCATTTAACCTCTTACCACTTAACACTTAACATTGTTTTATGCCCATTTCGTCTACATTAACCCTGTAAGTATCAAGATGATGTGAGCCCATACATTTTGCACATGTCAATTGTCAAGAGCATATCCAATCAGAAGAAGTTGGTTTGTGTATGCGAAAAATTTACAATTCTAGCAACAAATGCCATAAAAGTTTATATCTCTAGCTAATCTATGAGATTTAAATTGCTATTGGTAGCATTTTTTCTATTTTATTTTTCATACATCGGCTAACATGGTGCACCATAAACAGAATAACATATGATGCACTCTTTTCAAAACAATCACAAATAGGGCTAACATCTGACAGTGAAAACTTATTACTTGAATGGGGAATTAAGAGAAACAGCTCATCTGTGTGATTTGCAAAAATGTGCTGACCATCATGTTTCCTGCTTAACTGTAGATAATTTTAAGGGAAACCATATTTTTTCAAGAGAAAATCCTACAAAATGTTGGGTCTAATAATATACCAGAAATTACTACAACCAACAATGAAAAAGCACTGAAGTTTCCTGCATGATCAGTTACTGAGAAATTCTGTGGTCAATGAGCACACTAGCTTTTCAATCTAAAGATCCTGAATTTGGTTTCTGGCTGAAACAGGAAATAATGTTTTAACCTGAGTCGCTCATTGTCCCTCATAGAAATTAAAAGTAAGAATATGGAGGTGAATGTGTCTTTAATTGTTCAAAACTAATAAAGGCCACAGTTTCAATTAATCTACAGTTCAGCAAGCTGTAAGAGCATCAGATATTTATCAAGTCAAAGCCCCTTAATATGTACCAAAAAGTTAAAGGGAGATATACAAATAAAACAATAAAAAAAATTATATTAAAAGACTGAGTCATACTTTATTAAAGCTTCACTCACATCACAGTTAATTTCCTATTTCTTATTACAATATGTAGCATCTACAACTTCAAACATAATATACCATAAATACAATATCTTACATACTCCTCATTTTGGAGTTGCATATTCCCATGCCCCATTATAATTAACCCAGGTTGTGTATATAATGGAGCATTTTAAAACTTGGGATCTATATTTTAGTTAATTGTGGAAATTAAGCATTTCTCCACACTAGCCATATATAGGCTAAGGTTTCTGATAGAGTCAACATGAAAAATTCAATGCCATGGCCGGGATTTGAAACACAGATCTCTTGGTTTCCGTCCAGTCGCTCTAACCCTTGAGCTAACATGGCCGACGTGCCGTCCGGACACTAAATTCTCCATTTGACTCGTATATTTCCCCGGTAAACCACTAGGGGTTCTCGCATTCGAGATACACCTTTTGTGGCGACTTACTATCGTAAGTACTTGAGTCCCAGGCTTCATCATTTAACTCTTATTATTTTAGTTAATTGATGGAAATTAATAATTTCTCCACACTAGCTATATATAGGCTAAGGTATCTGCACACAACGACTACAACCAGATGAGTTGGATCTCCGAGGTTGAAAATGGAAGCAATAGCTTTCAAAACCAGTCCCGCAAAAAATAAAAATGTAAGTGACAGATTGTTAAAAACCAACTACAATGACGAATTATCTCTTGATGTAAGTGACATTCATAGCTATATGGATGAACTACTGTCTTCATCGTCTGAATATTGCAAATTTATGTTAGGCCACAAAATCTTTTGTCATGTGTTATAAACTATAATTATGGCTAATTGGTGGAAATTAATCATTTCTTCACACTAGCCGTATATTGGCTAAGGTTTTGTACAGATAGTTAACTTGAAAAATTCAAAGCCATGGTCAGGATTTGCGATCCGTGGTTCAAATCACATCCATGGATTTCAAGTTAACTCTGTTTATCCAAAACCTTAGCCTATATACGGCTAGTGTGAAGAAATGATTAATTTCCCCCAATTAACTTAAATAATAAGAGTTAAAATGATGAAGCCTGGGACTTAAGTACTTACAATAGTAAGCTGCCACAAACGGTGCATCTTGGATGCGAGAGCCCCTAGTGATTTACTGGGGAAATATATGAAAGTTTGGAAAATTCAGTTTGGGTTCCCTTACGTCTAGTGTCAAGGAGCCTTGCACGTATGCAAGGGACAGGGAAATATGAAAATAGTGGGGATAACAAGGTGGCAATGCTGAGCATGCAAACGCATCTCTTCATCATGGTCCAGAACTCTTCCCATTTAAAAAAAAAAAAAATAATCTACAAACTGAAGAATACAATATATAGAATAAAAAGAATTATTTCAGAAAGTGGAGTGCCATTGTTTTTAAAATTAGGCAAATGAGTCAATCTTGTATAATCTTTTCTCCACTTGCAAGCTTTATGTAAAGACTAGTTTCTGGGAACTTCTTTCCTATCCTCAGTTCTGTGGTCGACTGATGGTGCAACTGGTGTCTGCTTCTGGCTTGGTGTTGTGCTGCCATCTGATAATCTGGTAAGTTTGATGACGTTATGCATGGCGAGAATTTCAAAATTCATCAGGAGATTCTGTTTTTTAGTAAGGAATATTTTTCCCAAAGCTGCAGTTTTAGAGGTTTCTTTGCTTGTTTGATCAATTCTATTTCTTGCTTGATGTGATTCTCAGGTCAAAAGTGATGTGCTATGGCAGACTTGTCCATGTGTTTGAATTTAATATTTCTGAAGTGTTCTTTCATTCTTGTTTCTAGATTGGGAAGACTAAAAGAAATCTCACGTCACAACTATGCTTATGCATCTTCACTGTAAATGAGACCAAATGAATCTGAACCAGTTTTATTTGAAAATAAAAAGAAGCATTACACTGAGGGTCATGAAACACCAGACATACATGACATAAATGAAATAGATAAATCAGCAGGATATAATTTCTGGAAAACATATCATGATGTCTAAAACGAAAGAAAATTAAAAAAAATTATTTAAAACTCATCAAGTTGACCATTTTGGGGAAACTATTAATGCAGAAAAATGGAATTAGATTATGCATTTGGCTTCCCAAATGAAGATGGTCTCATATTCAAATACATACAGCTGAGTGACATCCACATCCATACAGTTCTGCCCACCGATATTGGCATATGTCCTTGAGGGTTAGCCCAGTCAGCGAACCCCCTAATGTTTTAAGCCAGTAGCAGAAGGTACTGATTAGACAAAATCAACATCAGAATGTTTACTGCGTATAGATAAATCACATTACATACTTCCAGCATTCTGGCAATACAGTTTGTGATAAAACTGTTACACACGAGTTGTGTCCGGATTTAGTGTGGTTAATTGCAATATTATACCTGCCATTATATCCAAATTAAAAGAAAAAACCTTGCACAGTCACAGCTGTGAAACAGTATTGCATGTTCATGAGTTTATGAAACAAGAAGCAAACAAACAGAAGGAAGTCTGTTCACCTGGTTATTTCAAGGAAATACTGAAGGTACACTCTAAAAGCTATTTGTAGTTGGTTTATTGATACTCGTCACTTACTTTTTATATTAATGAGAGACTAGTTTCAAAGGCAATTGCCTCCATTTTCAATCTCTTTCCAACTGGCATCTCCACCTCTCCCCTGCTCTCTCTCTCTCTCTCTGGTGGTGGAACTATGAACTTTTTTGAACTTTTGAACTTTTTTGAACTTTTGAACTTTTTTGAACTTTGAAATCCCACCAGTAGATAATTTGACAAAAAAGTTCATAGTTCCACCACCAGAGAGAGCAGACAACAACAGATGCCAGTTGGAAAGATTGAAAATGGAGCAATTGCCTTTGAAACTAGTCTCTCATTAATATAAAAAAGTGACGAGTATCAATAAATCAACTACAAATAGTTTTTTAGATTAATTTTGACGTCACTGCTACTAAATTCCTCCAAACAAATATATCTAACACATATACTGAAGGTACAATTGATGAGTTTTTTCAAAACTCAATAGATGCAAAATTTTACAAAATTGAGTTATATACAGTATCAGCATAATTTTAACCTTCTGCATTGTTCTGTGAAATCAGATTTTTCAAAATTCGATTCACGTCCTGTGTAGAAGATAGGGAATATCAGCAGTTTTTTTAAAACTCGATAGATGCACTTGCTCAGTTAAAGCAAAAGTCGATAGATGCATTTCTGTGATTTTATGATCCAGCTTGTAGAAAGCTCAATTCTATAAAATGCATGTTGGCATTGACTGCCATCTCACTATTGCAATTCTTGGAATTCTCAATCATTTCTGCAAGCCTTGTACACTGCTGCAGCATTGGCAATAACTGCAAACTCAGGTTGTGCACTTGTATTTCACATTCATTTCTGAAAGCTTTGTTATACTTAAATGGCATTTTTATTCTTAGCTGAGACACTGGACTGTACTATGCACAATGGACAGCTCAGAGTGTGAAACTGTACCAGTCATAGAATGCGCAGGAAGTAGAAATTGCAAAACAAGGAAAGGAAATCAAAATGCAAAGCAAGGAAAGCTCATACTCCAGCAATTTCATGTTCACATGGTCTTGAGTGCACTCCACGAAATCCTAAAAGTAAAAGGCATAAGCTCTGTGATGTAGTTGATTTGACTTCTTTCCAAGCTAAATAAAATAGATCAAGATAAATTCCTTATGAAAAATATGCTTATTACATCTCCTAATCGAGAGTGATGAAGAAAAGCTCCAAACATGAAGCAGACTGTTAGCATTAAATACAGTGTGAGAACTAATGTTGGCCAAGTATTGTCAGTATGCACTGCAAGCTTCCGAGGAATCACAGGGGTGTCAAAAGACAGCTTATCTCTCCTGGCCAGAAAGTTATCTAGGAATGCACTTATCTGGGAATGCACTAAAGGAAACCAGAGGAAGTGACAAAACAGAAATATCACAGAAGGGCATTTCTGCTACTATAAAGCAAGACGTTAAGAAGTGCAGAGGCAGAGAAAGCCATTATGGAAGAACAAAATCAAGGAGAGGATATTTACCTTCAAAACTTAATATCTGAAAAATATGGAATAACTTTTGCAAAGAAAGAAGATTAAAAAATCTATCAGTCTTCTTATTGTCAAAATATACATACAAGTTGTCTATCAAATATCAATCCAAGGAACCTCATGTCATCTGCAAAAGGTAGTAGATCGGCGCCTAAACAGAGCCTTGGAGGTAATTGACTCTGAAGGCACCAGAAGTTAACACAGATTGTTTTCTCAACAGAGAATCGGAAGCCGTTTTTTAAACTCAAATTTTTACGGTTGTCTAAGGTGGTCTGTAGACGACGCTCTAAAAACAGTGTGTACTGAGATGTACAGTATACGGCAAAGTCATCTACAAATAGGCATGACGAGACCGCCGGAGGTACACACTTAGAGATAGAATTAATCGCAATAGCAAACAACGTAACACTTAGTACCGATCCCTGTGGTACACCATTCTCTTGAATAAAAAGATTTGAAAAAACTGAGCTAACCCTTACTCGGAATATGCGGTCTTTCAAGAATTTCTGAAGGAAGAGTGGTAGGCGTCCACGTATATTCCAGGTGTGCAGAGTGCGTAGCAACCCTGCCTGGCAACACGTATCATAAGCCATCTCAAGGTCAAAAAATATTCCGACGGTTTGACAGTTCTTAAGGAATCTGTTCAAAATCTGTGTTGACATGGACACAAGATGATCCATTGTTGAATGGCATTGTCGAAAACCGCACTAGATGTTACTCAGTAGGTTGGGCATTTCCAGCCACCATATCAACCGCCCATTTATCATGTGTTCCATCACCTTGCACACACAACTGGTGAGGGGAAATAGGACAGTAGCTAGAAGGGAGGTGACAGTCCTCCCCAGTTTTCAAGATAGGTACAATGGTGGCTACTCGCCACTTGTCAGGAAACGTGACATCAACCCAAACACGGTTATAGACCTCGAGCAGGAGGTGAGAGATGTAATATTTGAACGTGGATTCCATCCGGTCCTGGTGCTGACAAGTCGCGAAGATGAAAGAGCGTGTTCTAACTCTGCCAGGGTGAAGAGGCAGTTATAATCTTCAAAGTTTCTGGAACTAAACACGAAACCTTGGGATTCTACCTGATTCTTAATTAAAATGAACTCAGGAGCGTAATTATTTGAGCTAGACACTTGAGCGAAAGCAAAGCCGAAGGTGTTAGCCACGTCAAACGGATCAACAACAACTCCTGCAGTTGTTTTCAGACCAGCGATTGGCAAGTAGGTAGATTTTCTGGCCACACGCCTTAACTTATCCCATACAACAGAGGAAGGTGTACATCTCTTAAAGGATGATACAAAATTGTTCCATGAAGTCATTTTGCTATCCTTAATTATTTGCCTAGACTTTGCATGCACTTTCTTGTACTCAATTAGGATACTTAGGGTAGGGTATCGTTGGAATACCCTTAGAGCACATCTACGAGCATAAATAGCCTTCCGACAATCTTTCGTCCACCATGGGAAAGGAAATCGACTGGGGTGGGTAGTCGAACGTGGAATAGACTGTTCTGCAGCGGAAAGAATATTCTCGGTGAGATAATCAACTAAATCATTCACAGAATTGTGCTCGTAATTAAAAACAGCCATCTGGGTGTAAAGGTTCCAGTTGGCACGATCAAAGTGCCAGCTAGGTATACGTGAAGGAGACACATCTTGTGCTAAGAGACTAAGAAGACATGGAAAGTGGTCACTGGAATGTAAATCAGAGATGACATTCCATTGTAATGAAACTGCTAACTGGGATGAACAAACAGGCAAATCGATGTGGAAATAGGTGTTAAAGGAGTCTGAAAGGAACATTGGCTCTCCGATGTTCAGGAGAATCAAGTTATTGCTCTCCATGAATTTTTAAATGAGATTGCCTCTCGAACATGCCTGATTTGAGCCCCAAACTGAGTGATGGGCATTTACGTCTCCCACTATAAGAAATGGTGTAGATAGTTAGGAAACCAGATCTTCAAGGTCAGTTAACGAGAGGTCATCAGATGGGGGTAGGTATACATTGCAAATGCAAAACTCAATTGATAGCTTAATCCTCACAGCTACAGATTGGATATCAGATTGCAGCTGTATTGGATCTACAAATATGTCATTCCTGAGGAGTACCATAGTGAGCAGGAATGCCCTCTTCTGTTTCAATGTCACACCTCAGTGGCGTGTAGCGTCTGATTTTAAAATTGTCTTGTGGTCGTAGCTTAGTCTCTTGTAAGCATACCAACAAGGGGTCATGCTTATTGAGCAGAAGTTCGAGCTCTGGTCGATGTGCTCTTAAACCTTGTATGTTCCATTGTAGGATAGCCAAGGCAATAGTAATGGGGTATGTCAAATAAATAAGCACATTATGTAGATTTTAGTGGTGGTCAGATCAATTTGCCCTTTTTCTTTGGTGTTGGGCTGGTTTCTGCAGGCTTAACCTGCCTTTTCTTCGCTGCCGTTGTAGCAGCATGGTCAGGTTCTTCCTGCTCCATATTTTCTGTGGAGGAGGACTGTTTCCCTTCTGCAACTTTCAGTTCAAGGCGATGATCGTGGGCTCCTTTTGCCCTTGCTTTTTACTGGAGCAGACTTAGTGTTATCCTTGAAAAAAGCGGTTCTATCATATTGTGTCTTGAACTTTATTTCTGGTGCTTGGTAAATTACGGGCAGCTTGCTCTTGACGTAGATGGTTTGTCCGGTGACTTAGCTGAGGTACTCACTGTTGTTAGTGCTGGTGTCTGTTACTTTGGATGCGGTCTTGGTTTAATTATTCTTTCGGATATTGTCCCATTTAAGTCGCAAGTTTGTGTTGCAATTTCACGTCTAGGTACCGGCTTAGTTGCAACTCTGTAAGTAACGGTCCTAGGGACAGAAGGCTGATGAATGCTCTTACCCGGATCTCTTGGATAGCCTTTTCCTCCATAAAACGGGGACATTCTCTGGAGTTTGATGAATGACTACCGCTGCAGTTAACACACACTGCAGGTGAAGTACATGCATTATCATGCCTGACTTCCCCAACAGTCAACGCAAGTGGCAACTCCATTACAAGAATCACTCGTGTGGCCAAAGCGCTGCCATTTATAACACTTCAGTGGATTGGGTACATACTGCCTCACTTCAATAGCTACATACCCTGCCTTAATCCTTTGTGGGAGATCTACCCGATCAAAGGTAAGAAACAGAGTACGAGTGGGCACTAGTTCACCTCGTTCTTTGCAGTAAACTCGATATACATTTGTCACCCCTTGTTTTGCCAAGTGTTCCTGAATCTCATTGGACATACTGTACAATGCGCTGGTATTTACAACACCATGCGAGAAGTTCAGTGTCCTATGCAATTCAATGTGCACCGGATAGCTGGCAAGCATATTGGCTTTTAAGATTTTTGCAGTCTGAGTTGAAGAAACTGCTTCAACCAGGAGCGTGCCATTGCGAGATCGAGTACATGACTGTACAGGACCAGCAAAATTATCTGAATAACTAACGGGTTTGAGTTTGATTTATGAGTCACTATGTTTACACTCAACTTCACTTACTTGTTGTATAATTGAAACTAACGGGTTCATGGTAGTAAACTTCCAACCTTCCTCAGTTCTATAAATAACCAAATAACGATGACCACAAGACTCAGCTATTTCCATTCCACTTTTGTTAATAGTTTTATTAAAGTTTTTGTTTACCATAATAAATGGAGTAAGTTTCATCCCCCAGTGCTCCCCACCCACCACGGAGCCCAACAAGGGGTCATCCCACTGGGATGACAGGGCTACACAGGGGATACAGCGGGCTCGCCGTCCCACTCACCCTGAAGTATGGTACAGTACCTAGTCCTGGCCGATTGATTAGGTGCGGGTTAGTTCCTAACCTCCCATTTAAGCAAAGCAGAAACCAAAGTAGTGTATTGGAAATGCGCACCCCCCCAAATTCAGAAGAAGACTGGAACGAGCTCAGATGCGCATCCCTCAACCACCAGGACAAACCTTTCCACCGACACGGGTCTCCACACACGGCCTACATGTGGGTGGGTGTTTTGTCTGACCCCTCACCACTAAGAGGAACTCACATTGAGGGTGTCAGGTTGGCTCGGGACCCCGGGATCACCAATTCTCGTACCTACCCCAGTAAGCCCCTGGGGGCATGTTCTTTCGTTCTGGCTTCCAAATTATGTTTCGTCTTTTCAATATAAACCTGATCACAATCTAAACAATTAAATTGATACATACCAGATTAACATCAACGTTACAAGGGATCCTTCAAAACATGTTTAATAACTTTTTTGTTTCAGTAGGTTTAAGTATCTCCAAAACACAACTGAGGAAGTATAATGGTAGCATTCAACCAGTGAAATTCAATAGTTTAACTACTCATACATTATTCCTATATCCAACCAACAAAACAGAAATAATGAACATTATAGGAAGCATCAAAACTAAAAATAGTGTTGGCTACGATAACATCCCAATAAAACTAATAAAAGTTTGCAAAGAATCCATAGCTAGTCCTCTAGTGGACATTATTAACTGAATACTAGCAAATGGAATTTTCCCTGATAGTCTCTAAGTAACTAAAGTTATTCCAGTATTCAAGAAAGGAAATAAAGTAGAGATGGACAATTATAGGCCTATTTCCATATCACCCTCTTTAGCCAAGGTGGTGGAAAAAGTAATTTATTCTAGAATAGTTAATTTCCTTGACAGCTTTCACCTCATATCAGACTGCCAAAATGGATTTGTCCATGGAAAATCTACCATATCCACAGCTTCAACATTTCTTGAGTGAGTGAGTGAGTGTGTGGTGTTTTAGGGCCCGTCGACAAGGTCATTTGGGCCCGAAGTCAACACTAAAACCTAAAAGCTATAAAAAATTAGCTAAAAAGGTAAAATATAATAAAAACACTCAGCTGTTACATTTCTTGAGTCATAATTGATAGCATTGATGCAGGTAATTTTGCAGCTGGGGTTTTATTAGGTCTATCAAAATCTTTCGATTTTGTTGATACAAAAATTCTATTAAATAAACTTGAACGTTTTGGACTCAGAGGTCTAAGTATACAATCCTACATGACTGACAGAACACAATATGTACAAGTGAAATGTAAACAAGGTGACCATGGTAGCTCAAGGGTAGAGCAACTGGACGGAAACCAGTAGATCCGTGGCTCAAATCCTGGCCATGGCATTGAATTTTTCAGTTGGCTCTAATTAATTAAAATCGCCCATATACCGGAGTAATGTATTTAAAAGGATTAATTCTTTAAGGATTAATTCCTCAATATAAATTTACATTAAAAAAATAATCTACGATAAAAATCCTGGTAATTAAGTACTTACAATAGTAAGTCACCACAAGTGGTTGTCTCAAATTTGAGAACCCTAAGTGGTCTACCGGGAAATATGATGAGTCAATTGGAGAATTTAATGTCAGCAAGGCACGTTGACCATGGTAGCTCAAGGGTAGAGCAACTGGATGGAAACCAGTAGATCCGTGGTTCAAATCCCGGCCCTGGCATTGAATTTTTCAGTTGGCTCTAATTAATTAAGGTGACTATTTCAAAACCTGGACAGGTACAGTCTGGCGTGCCCCAGGGGTCAATTTTGGGATCTTTATTGTTTATTCTGTATATTAACAACATAAAAACTGTGGTACAGGGTAATGTAGCTTTAAGTTTGTATGCAGACGATGCCACACTGGGTTTCAGGAACAGCAACTTAATAAATCTAAAAATCCATGCAAATTTGACCTCCAATATTGTGGCACAGTATTTTAATGATATCAGGCTGTGTACTAATGCAAAAAAAAAGCGAATTAATTCTAATCTCAGAAACTATTTGTAGTTGGTTTATTAATATTAATAAACCAACTACAAATAGTTTCTGAGATTAATTTTGACGTCACTGTTACTAAATTCCTCCAAACACATATAGAATTAATTCTATTTGATTTTAAGAGACATCCTTTCAAACCTCAGCTTAATATATGCAACAGTCTAGTCCAGTGTGTAAAAAGTGTAAATATTTTAGGTTTAATCCTTGATGACAAGTTAACTTGGAACAACCACATTGAAAAACTAGAAAGTAAATTAAGCTCAAGATTTTTTGTGTTGTGATATTTAGCCAATTTTCTCTCAGTAGGTACTAGTAAGTTAGTATATTTTGCATTAATATATTCACACATTTCTTATGTCATTGAGCTGTGGGGACACACTTCCAAATTAAACTTTAAAAGAATTTTTCTCCTACAGAAAAGAGCTATCAGATACCTGGCAAAAATAACATGTACGAGTTCATGCAGGCTGTATTTTAAAAAATTAAACATACTTACTCTTATATAGAATAAAAAGAAGTATTTCAGAAAGTGGAGTGCCATTGTTACTAAAATTAGGCAAGTGAGTCAACCTTGTATATACTTTTCTCCACTTACAAGTTTTTTATGAAGACTAGTTTTTACCACAGAGCTGACGATAGGGGAGAAGTCCCCAGAAACTAGTCTTCATAAAAAACTTGTAAGTGGAGAAAAGTATATACAAGGTTGACTAACTTGCCTAATTTTAGTAATACTACTTACTCTTCCCTGTATATTTATTCTGCGAACAATACTTTTTGTACACAACAGGAATATAATCTCCACAAATTCCGATGTCCACACATATGAAACAAGGGGAAAGAATAACTATATAGTTAAAGTCACCGGCTAAAACTTTTTGAACATAAGCCCCAATACTTTGGTCCAAAACTACTTAATAAGCTTCCAGAAAGCCTAAAGGATACTGTGTCAGCTGCTAAGTTTAAATCTAAACTGACTAAATTCTTGTTAAGCAGAGCCTATTACAGTATAGATGAATATTTTGATGACAACTTCAGTGATTTCCAATAATTATGTTTTATATATATATATATATATATATATATATATATATATATATATATATACCTATATGTGTGAGCATGAGCGTGTGTGCCGGTGTGTGCGTGTGCATGTGCGCGTGTGAGAGAGAGAGAGAGAAGAGAAATGACAATTTTTTTGACATTTCTAATCGTTTACTTTTAAGAGAGAGTATGTATTACCTACAAATGACATGGCTTAATTGTGTTCAAACACTGTATTAAGTTGCAATAAATATGAATATGAATGAGATAAGTGAATCAAAATTTAACTGTATTGGAACACCACAGTGAAGAAAAATAATTATTAAATTACAGATGAGTCATATTTATTACACATCAGCTTCACTTACGTACCTAATTTGAGGACATGTTTCACGAACCATCGTTCGCATCGTCGGCTCTTATGAGTGGCATGAGTGGCATAAAAACTGATATCAAAGCCTGAATAGTAAAAACGGTATTGTATTAGAAGAGTTATTTTCAAAGGCAAAACTTTATAATTTGATCACCTGGTAAAAAATTGTATGTAATAGATTAGATGTTGACAGAAAATGGACACAGTGCACTCGGACTCCCAACCTACCTCCCAGATTTAAGTCCAATTAAATTAATCATGGGAGACGTAAAACAGTGGGTAGCAGTAGAATCACAACCTTTTAGATGAAAGATGTGGAAAAATTGTGCCGTCAAAGATTTGACGGAATTGGTCCTCTTGAATGGGGAAAAAGCTTGACAACACATGGAGACAATTGAACAACATTATTTTGGAAAAGATTGCATCATAGAAAATACAGTAGAGCACTTACTTATTCAGGATAATGGAGCTGAAAGCAGTGACATCAGCAACAATGAGATAGCATGCACATCGTTTTTAGCAGAAGAAGAAGAGGGTGGTAGTTTGTCAGGGATAGAAGAACAAGAAAATAATGAGTGAATTAGTGAGATGTAGCTCAATATATTGTTACATGGAAGCACCATATCACATAAATATTTAATTGTGTGTGGATATCCTGAAGGTTACGTTTTACATGGACTGTCCAGTTCCTTCCCCAGTTTACTGTTTGCAACTGCCATCTCACCCTGCACCATTCCTCAAGTTGCAGCCCTGCATGTGTCACATCAATAAAGTAAGTGAGTTGCATCGAAGCTCTCCATTAAAATTTTCATATGCAAAATCCCTGGCCCGACCTATGCCATAAAAAGTCGCCAGTAAAACAAAGCTTATGATAAGGTAAAATGTCTCCAAAACATGTTCGAAAGCAATCAGTAACAGTAGTGAATCTAAAGTTCCATTCCACATCCATTTTCAATGTTATTACATTTCACTATGCTTTCCCAACAAGTAGTAATGCTTGAATACAGTGTTAAAAGATAAATGCTTTTAGAAGCTTCATTCCCCCCTCCATAAAAGAATAAAACATAAACAAACAAAAATGTGCATGGGCCCACACCACAGAAAAGTTACAAATCTCAATTAGAAATGTTATAATGTAAGCAAAATAAAATAACCATTTATGGACTAATATAAACAAACCTGTATCACAGGAAGGAGCTCCAGGCAATCATTTCTTGAAAGAAACCCATTCTCAATGCATAACAAAATGTTATGCAAAACTTCAAGTTGTTCTCGTAAATTATATGACAACCATATTATCTGCATTCTGGGTGTCATAATCCTCCCATGAGTTCTTACAACTGGAACTCCAGTATTAACTAGTCTTTTCAGTTGTTCTATCTGTGACATCATTACCACAAACTGACGGTTATCTAAAAGTAGAGCTTTGAACACAGCCTGAAAAAGAGAAGCTTCATTAAGTAAAATTCAGCAAATAAAAGAATTTTGGAAGATCAATTATAAATAAGCAAGCTCCTACATGAATACCCAACATCCCAAATTGCAAAATAAAGACATTAAAAGCACTAGTTTTTTATGATGTAGACATTTCAATAACTCTACTGAACAATGACAAATACAAAATCAGGGAAACATGCAAAATAATTATTACTTTGTATAAAGATGCATTTTATTTTCCAATACTGTATTCCAATTCAGTATCTTCTTAAATATTACCATGCCTTAATTCATATCTATACAAAATTGAATAAGTATTTTGTTTCAATGTGTTATTGTAACAGGGAGAATAACTATGATCTTTACATACGACTAGATAAGGGTGTGGGATTTCAGCATAATGTTTGTCAGGTAGCACACAAATTGATGTAAGAATAAAAACCAATAAATGACATACATTATTTTTCAACTAAAATTGTAGCACTTTAGAAATGGAGAGATATGGAACTTAGAATATGTGACTGAGGTGCCCAACCCATGAACATTTTTCCGGGGTTTTCCCTTATCCTGACAGACGAATGTCAGCTAATTCTAAGCTCTCCAGACCCTGGACTCATTTGAGTATCACTTCATCCCAGAAACTATTTGTAGTTGGTTTATTAATACTCGTCACTTACTTGTTTATATTTATGAGAGACTAGTTTCAAAGGCATTCGCTGGCCAGTTGGAAAGAGATTGAAAATGGAGGCGAATGCCTTTGAAACTAGTCTCTCATAAATATAAACAAGTGACGAGTATTAATAATTTAAGTTTGAATTTATGAGTCACTATGTTTACACTCAGTCTTCACTTACTTGTTGTTGTATTATGAGTATTAATAAACCAACTACAAATAGTTTCTGAGATTAATTTTGACGTCACTGTTACTAAATTCCTCCAAACACATATATCATTTCATCCATTTCACTCATCGTCCAATATGACTTCACTTTGGAGGATGTAAATAAATAAAAAAAGAAACCAATGAACATGGAATTTGTTCAACAGTTATATCAGTCTGCTGAAAGGTAGAACACAAAATCACTTGAAGCCACCAATGTTATTTATAGCACTGGCCTGAACTATGAAGCTACTTACAGTGCATTAAGCAAAGCTACATCACTGTCTTGAAGATCTGAGGCTCCAATATGAAAAGTTGATTTCTGTGACTGGGTGTTGAATAATGTTAATGACTACTATATTAACCCATTACCATTCTTTTTTATGAATGAAGTAGGATACTACTATTTACATGGCTATGAAGTATTAATGCAAACTTCCTTAAAAGTTGTGAGAGGTGTGGTGGCACTAATATATTGTTTCCAACATCTTCTATTATAAAGGTAAGAATGTACTGTAATTAAAATTGACAGGAAAAATTTATGTAAATGATTTTCTGCATGCTTTAGGTCCCAAGAAAATTTTCAATAAGTCAGATATGCATCCAAATGAAAGCTTGGTGCTTTCTTTTTGTTCCATTTATACCCTGCCTTTAACTGCAGTGGTCATACTGGCAGCCATCCTATAATACTGCCTATTGGCGATGGTGTTAACTCATATACGTTGGGTTGCTGGTACTTTGGATTTTTAATCATTAGATCACACACACATTTGCACTCTCATTCACACTTACAGACTCCGGGGAAGATGGGGAATCATCTCGGTTGGAGAAAAATCCCCACCTCCAGTTAGGAATCGAACCCAGAACCCCTTGCACAGCAGCCAGGTGCTCTACCAACTGAGCAATGGGGCCAGCACTTGGTGCTTTATATCACAAGCAGCAACGCAAATCACATCATGCTCAGATTAATTCCCATTACAAAACAAACCAGATCAATCTATTCATAATGTGCACACATGCATGTACACACATACATTTTACAGACTGGATTCTGTGCATCATCATTAAGCTCAGTTATACATTTGTAAAATGCTTTTTTCACTTGACACTTTTTTTTGGCCCCCATGTGTGAAATATATACTTATTCACTTAAATGCAATGTTTGTTATAGTATGCATACCTTCTGTATACTGTATTCTTATTATCACAGCACAAAACACTAGTATGTTGAGCTAGGCATCAATATTTTCAGAATGCATATTATTGCTGTGCAAGTGTTAATAATAGTCAGGTAATGTTATTCTTCCAAAAGTTGTATCTGATAATACTGATGACAGTGATGAAGTAGGCCTAAATAATGAAAGTATTCCCAGTGTGCATTAGGCAATTCAAGTTCTAGAAATTACATGATTTTTATCATCCCAAAACCTAAATTGTGACAGTTTTTATAACTTTTTTTTCTACAATAACTACATCTAAGTTTTACACTTAACTAATAGTTTATTCTTCACTGTATATTATCACGTTTATTAGATATTACACATTACAACAGCTTCATCAAACTGGTTTTAAAACAGTAAGTCCAAGGGCTTTGTTCTTTTCAGTCTTCGTACTGTGTTGCTATTGCAACACAATGTGTAGCATACACAGTGCCTCTGTGTTTTCATGTGCACGTAACTGTCTTTTGTGCTTAACCGCAGCAGCTTTAATTTCTTCATTAACAAATTCTATATTCAAGTCCCTGTGGATATTGCCATTGCTTTTACTATAGCCCTTAGTACCTTATTCTGAAATCTCTGAATAGTTTCGACATTCCTTTTCTTGGTGCAACTCCATAGGAGTATGCCATACATCCATACAGGTTTCAGCACTTGTTTATAAATCAACAATTTGTTGTGCTGACTTAGTTCTGAGTAATGTCCCAGTAGCCAATACAGTTCTTTTATAAATGCATATAATCAGCTAGTGTTTGATTAAAAAAACTTCAAAGAAAAAGAAAGAAAACTTGCCTTTTCTTTAATGGTATGCACTTAAGTACTTTAAATAATGTATTATGTTTTTATTGAAGCTGTTTCATTTGTTGCTTTCATATATTAAATACATAATTATTTTGAGTAATGGCTGCAAAAAGGGGCAATTATTATCTAACAGGGAAGAGAGCCTTCAATTACTTCCTAAATGAAGGCTTAAAGGAATTAACCTGGATGATTGCCTAAGGTCCCATCCCTATCCATCCTGTGGTGCAGCTATTAGTAATCATGCCCAGACACGATGAACATATGGGAGGGGCTGTTCATCCATCAGCGCTGGTCAGCTTCATGAGTTTTACGATCGAATCTGGTATACTTCCTTTTCTTATCAGATCCCCTCTTTCAACTATCCTAGTCTCCCAATGAGTAAACTCTTGATTCATTTTCAGATCCTAAGGTATTAAGAGTATTTGAGTCCAAAGAGACCTTACGTACTTTCACCTTCTTACTTTCATTTTTTAGGATGAAATAAATGAATATGAATATCTCATCCCTTTTCCTTCATTTATATGTTTTAAATGTTCTGTACCTGCCATGGAGCAATAATTGACTCACATTTGGCTAAGATATTGAACCTCCCAAATACGTCCGAGGGACCCATGGATTAACAGCAGGAGCATTCGTTTATGCTTGATAAAGGTCGAGAAAGGATGTAGCAATCACCATAAAAAAAAAGTGTCCTTAATAAAAATGATAGCTACTAGCTTAAATGACTGTGAAATCTTTAAGAAACAAACAACAAGCATAATGCAAATCTGATTGCAATAGAGTCATTAAAAACCAAATGACCTGAAGAATGGACACATATACATGTACAGATAGCTCACTTATAAGTGATGATGGAGCTCAAGCAGGTGGCACATGTCAGTTTTTCTCCTTTTACAAAAATGTGGGGAAAAAACACTAAAATTTTTATGGAGAAATTCATGCAATCTAAACTTCTCTAAAATATTGATTTGTTTGGCTACAAAAATGTAAAAGCATTGTTATTTTATCTGATTTTAGAGTGGCAATCCAAGCAATAGCCTAAATTCAGAATTCAAAAACAGAAAAAATAAAGAGAAATTCATTGTTTAGTTAAACAGATATAAAATTTAAGTAAGAATCTAGTCTTACATTGGATTCCTGCATACTGTAGTTTGAGTAACAATAAGAAGGCAGATATCATAGCAAAAAGAGGAACCAAAATTCAAAATAAGATGCAATCAAAGGTACCATTGGAATCAGTTAACCGTAACATGACTAGCAAATACCTGCATAAAATTGAATTATCATCATCTCCAAATTGTTATGCAACACGAAGAGGAAATGAATTTGGAACATCTATCTGTGAACAACTTAAAAACTATCCAGACTTGACCCTCAAAATATTGGGAGGCAAAAAGGAGAATGACTTTGTTGCTAAATACCTGAGCATTAACTACATACATACATTCATTTTGAGTAACAAGCCTTAACAAAACATTCTGTTTTATAAGAAAATTCAGTTTTACAATCTTCTCAATTATACATTAATTTTGAAAACATAACTGAGGTTGTACTGCACACATATTTAATAAACAAATTATCTATACTATTGAACTTCTAAAGTTAAGGTATGAGCATTGTAAACTTACAAATAATTAATGATTGATTAGATGATGGGATAGTCCTGAAAATGTTCCTGTATTTAATAGTTGATTTCATATGTTAAAACTTCACTCACAATAAGTCCTTTATTATGAAATTAGCTTCACTTTTAATAACACTTTTAATCATAACAATTTTAATAGATTACACTGTTTTCTATATTATTGTAAACAGTGTGCACATATTTTTTAAATATATTCTTCAAATATTATATCTCCTTGGGAATTCACATATGTTAATATGACAATTATTAGATATACAGGATGTCCTAAAATTAGACTGACAAACTTTGGGAGCTGATAACATTATTTTAAACACTTTTTGTTAAGGCAAGTTTCTTGCTTCAGTGTTTTGTTTAAGTGCTAGACAAGTTGTTGGAATGAATGCCCATTGCAGTTAAGATAAAGAGTGAATCAGCATACCATATTCTGCGGTACTCTCGCAAAGACACCAGCAATTTATCCTTGCATACGAGCAGAAGGTCAATAACGACCATATTCTGTATGGACTCTGGTATCTGATAAAATTTAAAATAATGTACATACTCTCAGAAACTATTTGTAGTTGGTTTATTTGACAATATAAATATATAATGATAATGAATCATATATAATATATGATAAATAACTATTTATGTGCATACTATTTGCATCCCATGTCATGATCACAGATGAAGCAATTTCACACATGAGCAGTTATTTAACTGTCGGAATTCATGTGCCTGAACCTTCAAAAATCCCCATTGTACATTTCAGAGGTCACCTTAACTGAGATTTGGTGTTAATATGTGGGCCGGTATTGCGGATAACTTTTTAATAGGGCCATAGATTTCGCCAGCCCAGCTCAATGCTTACAATTACTTATTATTTCTGCAAGTTTTGCCTGATTTAATAGAAACAGTTCCCCTTCATATCAGACAGAACATGTGGTTTCAACATGTTGGGCACCAGCTCACTTTGGTGTTGAAGTCATCTTACAACTACATATGGAATATCACTGGATAGGCAGAGGTAGACCCATTGCCTGGTCTACATGCACCCCTGACCTTACTCCATTTGACTTATTTTTGTGGGGCCACCTGAAGACTGTAGTGTATTAAACACCTGTTGAATCTGAAGAGGACCTTGTGGAATGAATAACCTGCACAGCAGGCAAAATTAGAGAAATGGCTGGTGTCTTGCAAAAGTACAGCAGAATATGACATGCTGATACATTCTTTGTGTTCACTGCAATGGGCATGTATTCCAACATTTGCTTTGACAGTGACTCATCTAGCGCTTAAGCGAAGCACTGCAGCAAAAGACTTTCTTTAACAAAGCGTGTTTAAAATAACATAATCAGCTTCCAAAGTTCGACAGTCTAATTTTGGGGCATTCTGTATAAGTTGGCTTCTAATAAGAACCAAAATATTTTCTTGACCTCCTCTTTAAAATTTAAAACTCACCCTATATTCATGGTTTTCATGTTCATAGTATGTTAAAATAACATTTACGCATTTAAGTCTGAACAGACGGTCATTCCAGTGGAATACACATATATCTGATACAAGCATAGCCATCCTGCTTTCATCTGTTAGGTATGCCTTCAATCCTTTTGCACTTCCACGCAGCTCATGCTTCAAATAATTTGTTATAACACCCCACGTCTGGACAACATCAAGCCCCTACAACAGAAATATATTTTGTTAGAACACACATTAAATTATGTTTCACACATTAAATTAAGTATCACACAAATTATTTATATTAGTAAATTTCAAATTCTGTGGAATACAGAATTAACCTTACACCTCAAAATTCTCATTTTGGTAATAGTCTGGTTTTACTATAATTCTTGAGAGCAAGTCATTTCCTTTGCTTTTGTATTTCTAAGCTATCACATCTCGTCAGTGTTGTTTATTCCCTGCCTATCTCTCTCTGGAGAAAGAGTGAATGACACTAAAATTACTTTAAACTTTCATGGACTGACAGTTGATATGGATTGAGCATCAGCTACCACTTTCATTCAATATATCAAATGGGCTTTCCTATACTCATTGGATGGCTGTTCAATCACACAGCACTGCCCACTAGGACCAGCGAAATGGATTGACTGACAAATGTGATCATTTTCTATATGAAAATCAAATTCCAATGCGTAACTCCAATAATATAAACATTTAAAATTAGAACTATTGAGCTATAAGTGTTGAAAAATATATCGGCGGTTAATAGATGAACTTATGAAAGAGCAATTAGTTCAGCTGCTGATAGACTCCAATTTCGATGAAGACATCGAAGTACACATGTTTGAGGTTGAACCCCCCCCCCCCCAAAAAAAAACACATAGTAAAAGCATATCAACTTTATGCTTTCACTTAAAACAGGATTTAATCTTTATTTTTTTAATTTACATACTCCAACATTTAGTCATATTGGACAATGAATGAAATGGGTAAAATGATGCTCAATGCATCCGGAGTCCATGGAACTTAGAGTTATCTGACATTCGTCTTTCAGGATAATGGAAAACCCTAGATAAAACCTTATCCAGGTAACTCACCCTGACCGAGATTCGAACTCGGGACCTCTTGAATGTGATGCAGACATGCTACCATCTACGCTATCGAGGCGGGCACTTAATTATTTAAAATATACTAATCACACAGAAAATGAAGCTAGTCACAGCGAAGCAACAAATATTACACAAATAAAAATATTTGTAACAGAATCTCCACTTAACTTAAGAAGTTGATGTTAATAATTCCTTCTTCTTTATAAGATCGATTTTGAAGGCACATCGTCTTCATCTTCAATTAATTAAACAAATTAATTGATTATTTAATTAAAAAATTAATTGAAGACGAAGGCGATGTGCCTTCGAAATCGATCTTATAAAGAAGAATGAATTATTAACATCAACTTCTTAAGTGGAGATTCTGTTACAAATATTGTTATTTGTGTAATAAAATATACTTATTTTAATTACATAAAAACTTTAATTTAATTAAGAGCAGGGGTGCCCAAAAAAAAGGGTAGGCAACCTGCACTCGTGTCCAGGGACCCAGGATTTTGGGAGACAAGAAAGTCAAATATATATTATGAAAAATGTGAATTTAAAAAAAATTTAGCTAAGAGTATTCATTCATATTGTGATGTCCATTTAGATCACATTAATTGTTCTTGTAGTTTGCCTTGGTTAAGAGTGGAGTGCCGCAAGGCTCAAAATTAGGACCGTATTTATTCCTATTGCATATAAACGGCTTATTTCAAATAATAAAAGAAGCAGGAGGAATAGCGATAGGCTATGCAGATAACACCACGATTTTAGTAACAGGAAAAACAGAACTGAAATAAAAGTATAAAATAGGGCCAATACTCTACTAGTAAAAGTAAACAAACATTTAGAAAATTTGGGCATGATATTAAACACAAACAAAACAGAGTGGCTGCAAATCAGTCTTAGTAACAAAAAACAGTCAAACATAAAGTTAACAAATAGGTAAGAGAGAAATTCAACAAGTAAATGAAACAAACTTCTTAGGATTAGCAATAGACAGTAGATTGAAATGGAATGGACATGTTCAAAAAGTAATAAAAGAAGTTAATTCAGGTATATATATCTTAAAACAATGCAAATAGATTAAAAAAAAAACAGTATTAAACATACTATGCATTCTAACAGATAGAGTCAAGATGAAAAATTCAATGCCATGGCCGGGATTTGAACCACGCATCTCCTGGTTTCCGTCCAGTCGCTCTTAACCTTTGAGCTACCATGGCCAACATGCGTCCTGACATTAAATTCTCCTAGTGGTCTACTGCGGAAATATATGAGTCAAATGGAGAATTTAATGTCAGGACAGCATGTTGGCCATGGTAGCTAAAAGGTTAAGAGCGACTGGATGGAAACCAGGAGATCCGTGGTTCAAATCCCGGCCATGGCATTGAATTTTTCATGTTGACTCTATCTATTAAAAACCTTAAGCCTATATACGGCTAGTGTGGAGAAATGATTAATTTCCATCAATTAACTAAAATACTATCCATTCATTCACTCTCACTTGAGCTTTGGAATTGTATTATGGGGCACAGTACAAAAAACATTAGGTTTAAGACTGTTTAGGCTGCAAAAAAGAGCAATACGTTTAATGTCAGGAATACAGAAAAAGGACACATGTAGAAATGCATTTTAAAAACTAAATATTTTAACATTACCTTCATTATGTAGATGAATGTATCAAAACTTACATTAAAGAGTTATGATCAAAACAAAAATAGTAACATCCAAAAACATAACACCAGAACAAAAGATATTTTAGAAACAGACTTACCAGTATCCTAAACAACAAATGCATAGAAATTAGTATCAAAGATTTTTATAACCATCTACTGGCTGAAATTAAACAGATAAACAAGAAAACAAATAAAGGCTGTTGAAACTTATTTATTACAAAAAGTATTTTACTCCATGGAAGAGTATAAAACAGGTTAGATAGAATATGCTATTTACACTTCTCATCAATTTTGTAAACATGTTTGTAAATATTACTGTATTAATTTTATATATACAATTTGACGATCCATGTAAACAGCTTTACAGTTGGAAATAAAGCATCAATCAAGACTTTCTTATATCTCAGGCATAAGTTGTACAAGCTGAGGTTTAGAAATAAATGCAACTGCTATATATTTACTAAATACATTAATGTTAATTATACCGACCACAAATTTAACACTTTACTCACAATACTGAGAATTCTATTTGTGTTTTTGTATATCAATATTTTGGTGAATTATACTGTTTAGAAAATTTAAGTGTAAAAAAATGCACACAGTGCTCCTCAAACTATATACATGAAAAATATGTGTTCCTACGCCAGGCCCTGTTGCATTATATGCCTACCAGTTTTGTCACTTATAACCGGGCCTGTATCTTACCACTGCCATTCAGTTATTTCAATGATCCTGTTGTTGAATTTTATTTTAATATTTTCAATTGGCAACTCAACTTACTCCTTCCCTTAAAACCTTAGAACTACTTAAAAAACAAAAAAACAAAAAAAAAAAAACCTTAAAAGTTCTTCAACCTTATTTTTAGCATCAATTGTACCATAACATAATTTTGAAAGATTGCAACTTTGTTGCCCTAACATCTTCACCATGACTGCAGTCATATACCTATTTTCCAAAGAATGATTTCTAAAGCTTTCTCACCTCTTACAAATCCCTTCTAAGTGCTAATTGTTCTCTGGTACTCCATGGTCTAACAAGTACGAGAGTCATCAAGAAAGTAAAGAACAATTGCAACTGCATTAGTGGTAGCTTCATCCTTGGTTTTATTGTGAGGTGAGTCTTGTTCTTGTGCAGTCATGCAAATGGTTTGTGCTGTGATTTGACATGGCATCGCCAATCGAAAATCCTGCCAAATGTGAAATAAAAGGCACCATTCGTTCTCTGAACGCTCAAAATGTTAAGCCTATTGACATTTATAGGCAAATAAAGAAAGTTTATGGTGAAGGTGCACTCAGTGAGTCATCCGTGCGGAAATGGTGCATTATGTTTTTATGAAGGAAGGATCAGCATGCATGATGAAGATCAGAGTAGGAGGATGAACTGAAGAAAAAGGTTGATGACACAATTCAGGTAAACCGACATTTCACTATGAGCATATTACACCGCTCTTTTCCATAAATTTCACGTTTGCTTCTGCATGAAATAGTGACAGCACACTTTGGCTACAGGAAAATGCGTGCTTGGTGTCTGCCAAAATTCTTGAATGATAGCCACAAGACGAATCGCATGGGAGCAGCCCTTAAATTTTTGACACAATATAACAAACAGGGTGATGATTTGCTTGGCCGCACTGTTAATGGAGATGAAACGTGGGTTTTGTACAAGACTCCAAAAACAAGCGGCAGACAATGGAGTGGCATCACAAATTTACCCACAAAATCCAAAAAGGAAAAAACAAATTTGAACACCTGGAAAGTCATGGCAACATTTTTTTGAGCTCAAAAGCCCATTGTGCAACTCTTCAATGTAGAATGCTGTAAGCAAAAGTGTTCTTCATCCATGACAATGCCCAGCCTCATTCACCAGCACAAACACAGCAGGAACTTCAATGCCTAAAATGGGAAATCTTTGATCATCCCGCTTACAGCCCTGGTTTGGCATTAAGTGATTATCACCTATTCCCAAAACTGAAAGCATTTTTGAGTGTAACACATTTTGCAAGTGATGAACTCAAGTAAGAGTGGCGACCTGGTTTAAGTCTGACGGCAAATGAATACAACAAGGGTATTGATAAACTGACCTGTCGTTACAACAAATGTCTAGAGAAGTATGGTGATTACATAGAAAAGTAGTGTAAAGTCATTTAAGTTTAAAAATAAAATTTGGTACTGATATAGTTTGTTTTGATTCAACCATGCTCAATCATTCTTTACTTTCTGGATGACCCTTGTATATGAAAAACCTGATATTCCTTCTTATTAAATCTAAGTTTATACAGTATAAATTCATAATTATCATTATTACTCAATGATATGTACTGTTACAATAAATTTAATGTGTTCCTTGTAACCGTAAAATTGTGCAAAAGGCACGAGGGATGGTAAATGATTTATAAAATTATTAATACTGCATCATTGCACTTTAAGTTCCAGCAACTTGCAGATTGACACCACAGAAAACACGTCTTTACAACTCAATGATCTTATGCAGAATGACCCCAAATTATATGCATATTCTTGAATCTCTGCGCACAAGGTTTCTAGAAAATCTAAATTACTTTTATCCTATTGGTCCTAGTCACAACATTACGTCACATTATTATAATAACCAATAGGAATACTATTACATAAGTTGTGTCATTCTGTGGCCTACCCAGTTTTACATTCTATTTTATACAAATCACATTTTCTAGAACAATCTAGAACAAATTCCCAAAGATATGAAAAAATATAAAATAACCATTACAAATGCCTCTATTCAGAATTTAGGGAGGAATCTTCCTTAAAATAATTAAATTACTAATTGTTGTGCATAAATTCTGAATATAGCTCCTGTGTGATAATTATTGATAACAATGGTTAATACAATTAAAAATGAATACCATATAGAAAGAGATATAACAAATATAGTTCAACAATGAATATCAATATTAAAAAAATGTACAATGTGAAACATCTTTAACAGCTTTGCCGATAGCCATTTAAACCCTGCACGGCCAGGAATAGATACCCAATGAATAGAAGACATTTAAATTGTTAAATGCTGCAAAAAATGATTCATAAATACACATTCGTATCTTCCGTATTATATATTAAGTTATTTTAGCAAAACAAAAACTGGTTTAAAGCCCATTAAAGGCAGTATACATCTACGGTATCATTAACAAACTGACTCGTGTAGAGACGCGTTTAGAAAGCTAAATATCCTGACCTTACAATCTCTATATATATTTGAAGTAATAATGCTTGCAAAAACAAAATTTATAAGTCAGAAAACAAACAGTCAAATACATAATTATGAAACTAGGGAAATCAATAACTTTCATGCTGTAGCTCATAGGAGAAATAAAAGGTATACAAGTGACAAATAGATTTAAAAGAGAGTTAAAGAAGTTCTATATAAATGGTAGTTTTTATACACTTGAGGAATACTTAAGCAGATAAGTAGAATATTAAATTAGTGTTGATTTTTATACAGATTTTGTGTAAAAGGAAATACAGAAGGTTTAGGCAATCAGTGCAACTTATATTGTTAAAACTTTTACCTTTTAGCATCAGTTAATTTTTAATATAAAATTGTAATAATAAATTTTATTTTACTGTATGTATTTTAAAATGTACTAGTGTATTAGACTTTATATTAATCTGTAACATTTTCAATCATATTTGTAATTCATTTTTATATCTTTGAAACTGTATTTTTGAGGATGCCACGAGTCTGGCTGACTCCTATGTCAGATAAATAAATAAAAAAAAATTAAAATAGAGACTATATTAATAAATCATTGAAATTTCATTATTTTGTATCACTGTAGAGAAAGCCATTCTTTGTGTCAAATGCACCTAATGGTGAGTAATTTTGTTTATCATGCATATATATTATATGTGTATATCAGCTGCATAAGCGAAGTGTTGGGTACAAGGTTTATAGGTTTCAGTTTATGCTACCATGCAATAATTGTATATGTTGCGTTACACACACACCCTGGAAAGAAACCTCTCAGTCAGCATCTCTCTTATGGCAGTATTTCACAACTGAAGTTCATTATAGGCTTAAGTAGCTGCTTTCTTCGCTCAGTTCATATAGTAATTTTGACTGTGTCAGAGATCGGAGCAATTTGTTTAGCTAAAACACATTTGAAATTGTTGCCTGATTGCTAATCATGGCTTCAACTAGTAATGTAACAAATAAATTAGCTTGTGTAGGAAGTGTACGGGCTTCTGAAATTATTTCAGAATTGTGGAAGACTTTTTGCTGTCTGACAGTGATTTGCATATTAATGGCAAGTTTTCAGATTTTGAGGGGGGTGTTGAGGATACAGGTAGCAGTGAGGAGAAAGATGACTCATTTCTGACAGGTGTTCGTGAAGAATCAACATTATGGAGGTGTCAAAATAACTCTAACACAAATAGACATACCTTCATGAGCACAACCTCTGGTGTACAACCGCATACTCAGCTAACTTCTGACAGCCAACCAATTGACATTTTCACAAAATTTTTTACTACTGACTTACTGTCTCTCATTGCTTCGTAAACAAATGTATATGCGAGCAGAGTGAAAGAAGATCTGATTTCTAAAGGCAATTTAGGACCTAAGAATAGAATTCAGAAGCGGATAGAAGTAACAATGAATGAGATTTACAGACTACTTGGTCTAATTATGCTCATGGGTGTTATTCGTAAACCTATGCTAGACATGAACTGGTCTACAGATGACATGCTAGCTACCCCATTTTTTGGGAAATGCATGTCAAATAACAGGTTTACTTCCATTTTGCGCTTCCTTCATTTCACCTGCACAGAAAATGTGAATGATAAACTATCCAAAATCAGACCAGTTTTTGATTACATTATTTCAAAATTCAAAGAAAATTATGTGCCTAGTGAAAAGATCACTGTTGATGAAAGCCTGATGCTTTGGAAGGGCCACTTAGGTTGGAAACAATACATCAAAACAAAGAGGGCCAGATTTGGCATAAAGAGTTTTGATGTATGTGAAAGTAAATCAGGATATCCTTACAATAGCTGAATATACACTGGCCAAGGGACTGATAACACTGGAGACAAAGATTTGGGGTTATCTGGTTCCATAGTAATGCCCCTGATCAGGGTGCAATTATATATTTAGATAATTGGTACAGCTTCCCATAATTATTCATGGCCTTACACAAAAGAAAAACAAATGTAATTGGAACAGTATGTTCAAATCGTATTGGTTTGCAAAAAGATGTGAATAGGTAGGCTCTAAGAAGAGAAGAAATGCAGGTGCATCAGCTCCCACCTTTGACCTATGTTGCTTGGCAGGACAGGAGGGTTGTTACAGCATTATCCAACTGCAGGTCTAAGATTTTAATGATTGATACTGGAAAAATTGATGCTCGTAACAAAATGTCAATTTTCAAACCCAATATTATACAGGAATACAATATGCATATGGGTGGAGTGGATCTAGTAGATCAGGTATTACATGCATATCCCTATAATTCCTTTCTTGGAAGTGTTGAAAACAGTGTTGTAATAAATTAAATTTAAAGGAAGTCGATTATTGACACTAAACAGCACTTACTTTTAAATTTTCCTGGAACAAAGTCTCTGAAACTTGTTCCGGGAAAATTTAGTGTCATTGTTTAGTTTAATTGTTTAGTGTCATTAATCGACTCCCTTTAAATTTAACGCATATCCCTTTTTGCGAAAAACAATCAAATGGTAAAAAAAAATATTTTTACACCAGTTGGATATAACCATATACAATTGCTTAGTAATTTGGAGAGCTCTAAACCCACACAAGACAATGATGTGCCTGAACTTTCGTATATCAATAGCTCGCAGCCTAATTGAGCACTATAAAATTCAGAGACCTCTCCATACTGGGGGTAAGAAAACCACCACCCCAGCACCCCTCAGGCCACGCCGTGGCTCAGTGGTTAGACCGCTTGGCTCTCACCAAGGCGGCCCGGGTTCGATCTCAGGCGACCGCAAAGTGAGATTTGTGGTGGACAACACGGCATTGGGGCGGGTTTTCTCCGGGACCTCCGGTTTCCCCCGCCATCTCATTCCACCGGTGCTCCATCTTCATCTCATGCATCATCAGTGTCACTGCCTGCGGTGCCGTATGTAGTAAAAGCGGGCGTTACACACACACACACACACACACACACACACGCACGCACGCCCGCCCACCCACACACACACACACCACCCCTCAGACTTGAAGGAAAACATTTTCCTAAAAGGATACCACCCACAGCAAAAAAGTCGCGTCCCTTTAGAAAATGTCTGGTGTGCCGTAAGCAAGGTGTCCGAAAGGAAACTAGTATGATTTGCCGTTAATGTGGAGAGTACCCTTGTGTGTTTATCTCTGTTTTGAGGTGTACCATTTTTAGCCCGCCTTGATAGCATAGATGGTAGCATGTCTGCCTCACGTTCAAGTGATCCCGAGTTCGAATCTCGGTCGGGGTGAGTTTCCTGGATAAGGTTTTTCCGGGGTTTTCCCTTATCCTAAAAGATTAATGTCAGGTAACTCTTAGCTCCATGGACCCTGGACTCATTTGAGCACCATTTCACCCAATTCATTCACTGTCCGATATGACTTAATGTTGGATGACAAATTACAAAAATGTACCATTCAAGAAGAAACTTTTAAAGGTAAGCTTTTACTTCTTATAGAATTTATTTAAACTTACTATAAAACATAAAGTTTAAAATAATTAGCATTAAATAAGCATTAAATGCATGCACAGGATGTCTATACACGTCCATATCGGTTTGGGGCTTTTAAACTTGGACATCATATGACGTCCATATCGGTGAAAGGGTTAAATTAACAATGAACCTTTTTTAAAAAAATGAGTTAAATTGTTTTAACAATCTTAACATATATAAAATTATTTACAAAAGAGTTTTCAAGCTTCTGTCTTATGTGGGGTGATTCGCCCACCTGGTTAATTTTTCACATTGTCCTGTGTCAACATCGTCTGATATATCATCATGATCTGTTTTGGCATGTTTGTAATGGCTAGCGTCACAACTTGCATTAGGTTGGCAAACATGGTCATATATCGTAAAAACTATTTGTAGTCGGTTTATTGACACTCGTCACTTTTTTATATTATTGAGGGACTAGTTTCAAAGACCATTGCCTCCATTTTCAACATCTCTCTGTCAATAAACCAACTACAAATAGTTTTTATGATTAATTTTGACATCACTGTTACTAAATTCCTCTAAATACACATGGTCATTTATATTACGTTGTTTTGCATAGTATAGGATTCCTGACCTTGTTTCTGGGTGCCTCGTCCCTGTAGAATTTTCCAAATATAATCATTATTATGTCATTGTCTACAATGTTAGTCTTGAGTTCAATTCATTAACCTTTCCATGTTCCTTGTACGTGTTTTGGTAGTACTGTTTTGAGGTTATGTTTAGGTAGTAAACATATTGTCGTCAGAAATGTATCAAGTGTGTTTCATATAGTGTTTGATGTGTTGCCAGTGTACTCTGAATCAGTCATGTGGTTTTGTACATACATGTTACAATTCACATGAAGACTTTGATTGTTTACATCTGCAAAATTCATCCTTTCGTAAACATTGGTATTATTACACTCATTGTTTGGTAAGTAAACATCTGTTTTACTCTTATATATTATTACATTTTGTGTTTCATCTACATATTCTTTCTCATTATTCTCTGATTCATCTATTTGTGATACTACTTTACCGTTACCAGAACTGTAATATTATGTGGTGACTGGAATATAAATTTCATGTGTGAAACTGCTAAACTAACTAAGCTTAAAGATTTGATCGCTAGTTATAACTTGACTAACACAGTAAACTCGACCACTAGATCAACCTCGTTACTGGACGTAATAATTATTAACAAAACAAAATTTGAACAGCAAGCTACTGTCAGAGATCTAGGTTTTTCTGATCACTGGGCACAAATACTACAAATTAAAACTCGAGTATCTAAAAGAATGGATAGACCCATTACTATTTCTAAAAGAAACTTTAGTAAAAATAATATTGTACTATTTAATACTTTATTGGAAAAGGAAACATGGGATAATGTCTTTGATGAAATTGATGTTAACTTAAAATGTGAGAACTTCCTAAACACATTTCTGTGTTGTGGTTTGATATAGCTTTTCCTTTAGAAAAGAAATGCTTTAAATCACAAAAAAAGAAAGGGTGGATACAAAGGGAATAATTACATCCAGCAATAGGCTACGGTTTTTGTCCAGGCTAGAAAAACATGGACAAGTAAATAATGAGACCAAAAAGTATATCAATAGGTACCGAAAGATCTATAAAACCATTATAACTGAAGCCAAAAGAAGGGAAAATGAAAGATTCATACTAAACTCTAACAATAAAACAAAGGCCCTTTGGACATTAGTTAACCAAGAAACTAGAAAATCTGCCCCAAAAATCAATATTAATGAATTAAATATCAATAATAATAATAATAATAATAATAATAATAATAATAATAATAATAATAATAATAATAATAATAATAATAATAATAATAATAATAATAATAATAATAATATCACAAATCCAGAGGATATTGCAGAGTCATGTAATGCTTATTTCACAGACATTGCAGAAAACTTAGTAGCTCAAAATATTAACCATATAGGGTGTCAGGAGAATGGTGACAACATAAAGCAATGCAGTCAATCAATTTTTATATTGCCTGTTACGGAATTGGAATTAGAAGGTGTAGTCCAGGGCCAAATATTCATCTGGAGTTGATGAAGTACCAGATGTTATCATTAAAAAAGTTATACATCAAATAGCTAAGCCACTAGTCAGTTTCTATAATGCATCATTGCAATCGGGTGTATTTCCAGATAAGTTAAAAAGTATCAAAAATTAAGCCACTTTATAAAAAAGGGGAGAAGAATAAAAGAGAAAATTACAGACCAATATCAATCGTATCATCATTTTCTAAAATATTTGAAAAACTGGTTCATAATAGAATGATATCATTCATCTCAAAATACAATATTCTTTCAGAGGCCCAAAACGGATTTAGAAAATCAGATCTACCATAACAGCCATGGACAGTTTAATAAATGAAATTCAAGAAGCTATTGATAAAAAATTAGTAGTTGTGGGTTTATTTTTAGACTTAACGAAAGCATACGATGTTTTAGATCATGAAATACTACTCAGGAAATTAAATAAATATGGTTTTAGGGGTATTATGAATAATTGGGTTAAATCCTATTTAAGCGACAGAAAACAGTTTGTAGAACTTCAGTTTGAAAATAAAGGAAAATTAAATACAGTTCAGTCCAAAGTGAGAGAAGTTAGGCGAGGAGTTCCACAAGGATCAGTCCTGGGCCCCTTGTTATTTTCGTTGTACATAAATGATTTGCCAATTGCCATTAATTCCACAGATGTTATTTTATTTGCAGATGACACTAACATCCTGATAAAAGGAAGCAATCAAGAAAGCGTACAGACCAAACTCAATGATACTCTATGTAAACTGCACACATGGTTTCAGACGAATGAACTAATTATAAATAAGGATAAGACTATTGCCATTTCATTCCATACTTGCCAAAATAGAAATATGGTCAAACCTCCAACAGTATTTGATAAAACAGCCATTAGCTACAATAATGAAACAAAAACATTTAATAAATAAACTGAGTTCCATTTGTTATTTGCTTAAACATTTGAAAAGCTTAATAAATTTAGCAGCATTGAGAAATATATATTATGGTTACTTTCACAGTCAGTTACAATATGGGATAGTGTTCTGGGGGGAAAAGGCAGATAGAGTCTTTAAACTTCAAAAAAGAGTGATAAGGATACTAAGTGGGGTGGATAACAGAACATCTTGCAGGCCATTATTCAAAAAACATCAAATATTACCTCTAGCATATATATATATATATATATATTTTGGAATTAGTGATCCATGTAAAACAAAATATTACAAAAATGCTGATATTCACAAATACAATATACGTCAGAAAGATGACTTTCACATTCAAAGTTGTAGAACAGAAATCTTCAGGTCTAGTGCTATCAATAAAGGTATAAGATTATACAGCAGGCTACCAGAAAATATTAAACAAATGAAGAGCCTTATACATTTTAAAAAGGGAGTAAAACTCTTTTTACTGCAACATTCCTTTTATTCTGTAAAAGAGTTTTTAAATGTTAATTAGTTTTAAGTGATTGTAAATAATGACAGTGGACATTAATGTAATTTTTATACTATGATGTGTCTGATATCAATCAAAAGGACAAAATAAATTGAATTAAATCATGAAGTAGAGTAAACTCCACATTTGTGAACAATTACTTTTATATAGCATTTCTCTATGGTCTTTATATAGTTTATATTTATTTGCTTTTTCTACTTTAGACTTTTGCTGGATCCTGTATATGTTAGTTTTTAGTCTTATGTAACTTTTTATATTTATCTTTGTATCTTTAACTGACGTGTCCTATAACATATGTATTATGATCCAAAGGATGAAATAAATACAAAGGTTACTTAATCTCATTACACTTTCTTTCTTACTACTCATTGTTACTGCATATATTTGTGATTCTGCTTCAAATTTCTTATCATATTAATCTTTACTCTGACCTACACTTTGTACTAATATTTCTTTATCTCCCTTACATACTTTATTACTTGATTCTGATTCTTGTATCGTATTAGTTGCATCTCTTTCTACTAGTTGTGCTGCTTTTTGTATTGAATTATTTTCACATTTCTCCCTTTTCTGTTTTAAATCTTGTCTCCCACCATTTATTAGTATTAGTATTATTAGTATAGTCATATTGAATACATCAGCTAAAATATAATACAAATAGAGTGTACACTATAGTTTGTATCAAATATATGTAAAGAGAATAACCTATTCTTTTAAAATACATCTTGTCATTGGAAATTTTCAGTTACTCAGAGTCATCAGCTATTTCTTCTGTTTTCCCCGACTAAGTAATTTGTAATTTATTTCCTTTCCTTTTACACCAACAAATGGAAATACAAAATCAAGATTACAATTATAAAATCCATACTGAAATATGCCATATATTCCTAAATCCTGAAAGTCCTATCATGTTATCATGTTGCCCACCACTGAATAGTAATTCAGCCCCCATACACCTAACCCTAGGTTTTTGTGTAATGGAGGCCCTCTGCTCCTTTTTACACTTTCTGCCATTTCACCTATCTCACTCTACATTTTTCTCTTAATTGTTCTTAGCCATCTTTCTTTAACTTTCCCTAAATAATTTCCTATATTTCTCCTGTTCTTTTCTCCTTTTACTGACAACATTTTTCTAATTACTACTTCACCCCCCAAACTGTCCCATTTACGTAGCCAAGCCTGCTCTCTCCATTTCTTTGTTGACTACAATTTAATATACAATGGAAATCTGCATTCTCTTCTCCACACAATGGACATTTATCTAGCTCCCTCTCTTGACCTATACCTTTCAAGTTTCTCACTCCTGTTCTCGCCCAAGCAAAACCTTCTCGCCCTAACTTACTACATATATCTATATATCCTTCCCTCCCCCAGGTTATTTTTATTTCTCTATATAATCTTAGTGAGCTTTTGTCACTTATATTGGCAAAAATATCTTGTCTGTCAATATCTTCTAATCTTAGCTTAACCTCTTTCCAGAAGCCTCTATACCCATACTCTGCATTTATCCAAGAATGACCCATACCTATCTGCTTCAACAAGTCATACATTTTATGTGCCCAAGACCCACCCCAGTTACTTCTCTTTTGAATATGAAAACATTCTTTAATTATATTGCCATCTTCCAAGTTAGTGATTCTGTATAGATATTTCATTGCCCTTGACAAGATTTTAATTTTAGTAGACTGCCTGCCTAGTTCTAATTGTGCTGCCCCATTAGGTGATGCTATTGGTAATCCCAATATGTATTTACAAAAGGATCTATGCACTCTATCAGTCTCTCTCCAAGCCTCATCTATTCCCCAAACCTCTGATCCATGTAACATTCTATTTTCTACTACTGCCGTATAGATCCTCTCCAACCATTTGACATTTATATCCGGTAGTTTACTGTAGCATGATCTTATGACTCTCATGGCCATTTTACCTTTTGCCACACCATTTATAATATCGTTCATATTATCCAGTTCATCATTCATACTCATCGCAATTTGAAATAACTTTTCCATCTTTTCAGACTCAGTCATTTTACCCCATTCTATTTCTTCCCGAACTTCTTCTCTTTCAATTGCATTTTCATTATCTATTTGTTTGCTAACCTCCATTTCTAACTATTTTTTAACTATCTTTTGATTTCTTAACAACATAAATACTACTACTGCTACAAAAATATTAACCCTTCGTTAGTCGCACATGTATCTGTGAGATACACGGCCTAAATTTGTTTCATTATTATGGCAATAAATAGAGGTAAGCGCTTGCCGACCCAGGACATCTTCCATCATACCTTTGTGTTGTTCCCTGAAAGTTTCAACCATTTATCTCTAATGCTAAGTTTACAAACGAGGCAAACGTCATTACGTGTGTGCTGTTGTATCTATCACATACATCGCGCCAACTCAAGTTACGATTGTCTCCGCTATCGGATCCAACCATGTAATTGTTAGAGAATGCTGATGTAAGTGATTGTGTTGTTGCAAGGTAAATGAGAGTGCCTTTATTACTGTGAATCGTAGCTTTGAAAATGTGTCAAGTATACGATTTGGAATATCCTGAGGATTTGGAGGAGGTACATGCCTTATTTTCGACGATGATGCACTGCCGATTGAGGATAATTTTGTAGAAACTGATTCCGAATATGAAAACATAACTGAAACACGATCTGTGGACTCTGATACAGATCATGATGTTGATGAAGAGGAAATTAAGGAAGTGCTACAAAATAACGAAAAGTATTTTGGCGAGTACAATACGAATTTGTAATGCAAGTTTTGATAGTGTTTTGCCTTTGTTTATATTTGCGTTATATCCAGTGTTTCAATTGTGGTTATAACATTTAATAAATAAATAAATATATATAAATGAACAACAAACTCACCTTTGGTATTTACAGGAAACCGACACACACAGATAATTACATCAAGAACAACAGTTTCAACCCAAAACAACACCAACATGCCATTTTCAACAGTTTAATCTTTCGGATGATCAACTTTCCACTAAACAGAGAAGATTATCAAGAAGAATACCTACACATAAAAAAAGTAGCTATATCCAACGGTTTCAACCCAAATTTAGTAGACAAAACAGTTAAAAGACTCAACAAAGCTAAGAAAATAAAAGAAACCACCACCCTAGAACCTACAGGAGAAAAAGAGAAAAACCTTTTTAAAAAAATTCACCTTCCACCCATCAGCCTATAACAAATTCCAAAAAATCTTCTCAAAACACAACATAACTCTTGCAACTCAAAATAGGTTTAATATCAGAAATTTGTTAAAAGGCCCTCCCAAAAATTCAATCACTACCAAAGAAAAACCAGGAATCTATGAGATCAAATGTGAAACTTGCCTAAAATTTATATAGGAAAAACAAAAAGAAATATTAACATCAGAACTAAAGAACATCTAAGAAACATTAAAAATGGTGAAACAGAAAAATCAGCAGTGGCTTTTCATTTTTTGAATACTAGACATGACATCAACTTGGAAACATCTCTAATAAAATATGTTAATCACCCCATAGACCTTTCCGTATGGGAAAAAATCTTCATCAACAAAAATCGTCATAGTGTCATGAATTTTGAAACTCCACCACCGGACATCTTTGACAAGTACATCACGCCATCTATTGACAAAACGGAGAAAGAGGAAACCACTACAACTTGCACTAGTCGAGTATCAGCTGATGATAGGAGCAAGAGCTCTTGAAACATGTCCTGTGAATAAACAGTGTGAGTGAAGCAATGTGTCAATATCTTCTCGATTCACTTTTGTACCATTTATATTACGTTTTATACCATTCATGCTTATTTCTTGTGATGACTACTGGGCCATTATAATTAATGCTCTCATAATTGTAGCCTATTTCGTTTCAATTTAAATCTGTATTATCATACATTTGTGTGATACATGTCTTCAGTATTGCAACATTATGTAACTGGAATGCTATGATATACTTCTGTATGTTATCTGATTGTTGTATTAAAGTGGAGAAAAGTGTATACTTTAATTTGTAAGTTATATCAAATATAAAAGAACTAATGACTAATTCATTCATAAGTCATAAAATGAGATTTTGCATATCAACTATGTGCATGATAAAGCGCAATATAATGGAGTCAAAGTCGGCTATGTGCGAGAGATTCACATAGCTGATTTGGCAGGAACAGTATGCAGTTCAAGCACATAGCCGAATTTGCATTTTCACCTATACAAGCGCAACCATGGTAGATTCCCATTGACAGTTTTCAGGATCAATTATGCTTGCTTTCTTGATCCTTGAGGTACAAATAACTCATTTTCATAAAAAAGTGCACATAGCCTATTTTGCAGGCGCAACGACGAAATGTTACTTTTAAGCTGAAAGATGTAGAACAGTTGTGTCATCAGCCCTTTGCAGATACTCGAAGATAAGAATTGGAAAAATGTCATCATTTTGAAGAAATTAAAAATCACTGACAAAAAAGGTGGAATAGTAGAAAAAAGAATTCTTATTCTGAATAATGGAGTAGAAATTATGACAGCAGTGATGTCTATGATGAGTGCAAAGCAGTAAAAGAGGAAGACATTTCAGGTGTGGAAAATTTCGAGCCAGTCAACTGACATTGTGCTTATGTTAAAGTGTGTACAATGAAACAGTAAATACACTTTACACTATGTATGATTTTAACAATATTAAGTTTAATAGTGTAGTGCAGAGTGTCGTGCAGTGCACGAGTATTTGACACTAACTATCCCAGTCACTACTCCAGAATGCAGTCACCTGATTGCAACCAGAGGTGATAGCTTGCTTTTGAGCTAACATTAAGATTTTCACATGCCTAGATCTGTTGCTTCCCTCAGGGGACCATTGTGGGTATAGGGAGCAGCGACCTCAAGATAGCTGAACCACCCAGTGTCCGGGGGTATAGCCGAATCACCCTGTCTCCTGGGGACATAAATAGGCAGACCTAGTCCTCTAAGTTGAGGGTTAGATCAAGAGGCCAACAACCTCTCATCTGGAAAAAATGTAACTGTTGAGATGCCTTCACTAATGCCTTGGAAAGTGTCACCACCACAACTTAAGCAAAGGAATATGGTAATGGAATTTGGTACTTGGAATGTTAGAAGAGAATTTACTTGGAACAATAGCATGGAGTAAGTTAGTTAAGGACAGAGTAGAAATGGAGAACGAGCCGGCCCTCATAGCAATGGTCGCTAGAGCATATGTCTCTAGAATTCCGCAGTGTAGAGGGTTTCAGGTTCGAGTCCCACCTTGCAAATGGGTGTTTATCTGTATAATAAACATGTGTGGAACTAAGAAATCAGATAAGAAAATAAACTGAAATAATTTTTAAAAAATGGTTAAATAAAAAAAAATAAAAGGAAAAAAAAATATATACAAGAAAAAAGAAGCTGAGGGAGATCAAGGCTCAAAAATGAGCTGTGCAGTGTCGTAGTAGCAGATCTGCAACTATAACACCAAGTACAAAGGAATGCATCATGTTAGCTTCTACTGAAAATATCAAACACTTAACACCTTCTGTTGAAGCATTTCAACAAAATCAATCTGAGCAAACTGAGGGCTTGATGTACATTTGCTATGAATCTAATGCAAAACAGATCATAATTTTACTTATCTCTATCAAATGATGAATCTGAAATTTTTATATAAGGTTAATCTGAAAGACCAACGATTTCTGATTTTCTAGGCATGCACTAGCCTTCACTGTGACATTGACCACACAAACTTCTACTACACAGATTTATTATTCCATATAAGACTAATTTTATGGCAATACTAATGTATGACGTAGTGCTTTAGTAACTGCTTCATTATTTTAATTTTAAAGAAAGCTACATAACCAATAACCTGGTGGTATAAAAAATAAATCAAAATAAGCAATAATATGTCATGAACTTCTGCTTTCTTCAAACAGAGCTAAACCTTAAGATAAATTACATAGCATGCTTACCGATAACGTGCTTAAGTCACACACTAACCCATGTAGTGACTCAGGGATCTGCTCTGTGGTGGCATCAACATCAGCAGAAGGTATATAAAAATGAAGTATTCCATCTTTGAGCTCTGTGAACACTTTATTCAAAGCTCCATATGCTTCATTAAGTGTCAAGGTTTTAAAATGTCCATTTACAAGCCTCCATATGAACTTTGCATAACTGTAATAAAAGTATGTTCAAATTAATACATTACTCTTCAACTGATTTTAACAATTTATGTAATACAACCACACACAAGTACTTTTAGTACTTCTCAACCAAAACTTACATTAATATAACCATTAGTTCACTTTTTCAAGTTAACAGTATGCACCACCTCTCTCTCTCTCTTAGCAATGTATATCAGTAAATTACAATGCAAGTTACCAATTTTTAAGATATTTTTAATGAAAAAGGCCGTTCAATTCAATGAGCAAAATATTTTTCAAACAGAAAATGCAATTTTCCCTCTATAAAAGATATGCCTTCATATATTTGATCATTTTGTAATACCTTGAAAACATTTCTAGCAAAGTTGTAAGCTGGAACAAGATTCAAGAAGCATACACAATTCAACAAAATTCATCTTTGTCATCATGCCTGACACCTTCCTGACAAAAAGAAAGCTACTGAGGTCCATCATTAGGCAAACACACAACAGGTCATTTTCCTTATTTTTCACTTTTGGGCAAAGGTTAGAAGAAATGAGAAAAACAAGAGAGAGAAGCAAGAAAAACAAATAAGGGAATGAACAGGCTTTGGTGATTTCTGCATAAGCATCTTCAGTAGTTGTAGGGTTTTGTTGGCTAAAGGCAGAAGCACTGGGCTATAGACACACCACAAGGGTCACATATATTATGTCTGTAAATCTTCTTTTGAGGAAGAAAGAATGTAAGATATATTTTGGTACTTGGCCACTCACCTTATAAATTGACCAGTTCCACCACTCTTGAACTACCTTTCAAGAAAGTAAATGTTTACTTTCCACTTGGCAGTATCATTCAGGCATTACATGAGTGAGTAGAGGGTATGAAAATTAAATGGCCATGGTCATGGATGTACACTGTTGTGGTTATCATTTTAACCTGTCACTCAACATCAATGATTTGTATGGCTATAAACACAGTATAAAAAAATATGGACTAAATATCACATAAGTTGCAATTCTCTTGCAGCTGAGCTATTAACTACATGGATTGAAGAACATGCAAGAAAATGTAAAACACCTGGAATAATTATTTTAATACAACCAACATTTATGTTGTATTTTATACAAACAGTAACATTTGTGATCATAATCTGTCTAAAGTGAGCCAATGATTTATGGCTGAAATCCCAGGATATGGTCATACCCTTTATTTGAACTTTTTTACTTTGTAAGATGCAATACTGAACCAATTTACAGTTCTATTGCACCTGTGCTATTTACATGGCATCAGTGAACATGCAAGAAAAAACGAAAACTTGGGGAATGAAGATTTTAACAGAATCTACATCTATGTCTTATATAATCTGTGCTCTAATATATCCTGTTGCAGTTCAGTGATAAGACACATACTGTCTCAAGTATGCCAAGGGTTCACGGTTTGAACCTCAGCATATGGCAACTTTTATTCCAACTTCTTTACTTTGTAAATGGCAGTAACAAATCAATTTATAGCTGTTCTCTTAGTCATACTATTACTATAGATCTTCAAAGAGAATGTCAAAAGGCTGATTAATATCAATGGAAACAACCTCTAAATACTGTACACAACCCATCTGATCATAAGGTCATACATAAAATAACAAGAAACTGAACAACACTATTCTTGAAAGAAAAGAAGAAAGAACTTGAAGCTTCTAATGTAACTGTGTGTAATCCAATGGAGTATTAAATATAAAACTGAAAAGGTATATTCTTGGTAACTGTTGGTTACAATAGTTACTCTATTCATTACAAATAATAAAGAGAAGATGACAGCCAAGGATAATGTTGCTTAAAAGGCAAACTGAAAAACTGCTATTTCATACTGTAACCATTACATTCAATTTCAAACTCCACAGAACAGGTCGCCATCAAATACAAAGATAAAAATTGAAAACAGGGAAGTAAATGCAGTCAATATTGCAAATTTTCTAGGACTAATTGTGGATAAAAACCTAACATGGGACAAGCACATTGATCATATATGCAACAAAATGAGGTCAGGGTTATTCGTAATGAGAAAAAATGAACATAGTGGATGGTTACACACAGACAATGTTATATTATGGATTGATATACCTGCATATATATAATATGGGTTAACAGTGTGGGGACATTGTGCTAAAAAACACACTAACCGAATATTCCTTCTCCAAAAAAGAGCAATAAGACTAATTATGGGAATCAAACAGCCAGACTCTTGTAGGTAAACCTTCAAAGAACTAAATATTTTAACTGTATATTCACTTTACATATATGAAGTAATAGTAGAATTATTTAACAGGCAAGATAAAGGTGCAGCTCATGAACTGTATAATAAACTGCCTACCTATCTGAAAAGTATTCATAATCTTAAAATATTCAAGGAAAAATTAAAGAAATTTTGTATGGAAGGTTGCTATTATACAATTGACGAATATCTAAGATACTACTGACTAAATAAATAGTATTTGTATAAGTGTAATAGTGTATAGTTTATGATTTATTATTGCAAATAGGTTATTTTACAACTTGTTTATGTAGATATTAAACTGTGTGAATTTTTGGTTGCACATATTTAACTTGACGATGCTTTGAATATGTTTTGTATTCTTTTAAGCAGATAATAAATGAATGAATGAATGTTATATTATGAGAAAGAATGGTGCACCTCCACCAGATTAACGTTCAAAGAAGCAGGCACCTCCAGATATGATGTTCAAAGTAAGCAGGCACCTTCCCAGATACAACGCTCTATGCAACTTAAGCCATTGGACATCCCTTAGTGCTTCCACCTGAAGAGGAAATGTAATGGGGTAGCTCAGAGTGTTACCTTCCTAAGTGATGCTAAGAATGTGGTGAAGGATTAGGATTATCTTTAAGAAGTGACGTGTAGCTCTGGATAAATAGTGTTTAATCTATATAAATAAAGTTACTGATGATCAGAAGAGTACAGATTGGTCAGTAAAAGTCAACTGTTGGCTTTACTTTGGCATCTCAAGTTCCTTGTCAAAGATAGTCAATGCGAGCTTCGAAGAGGCATCGCAGGTTCGTCTTAGCACATGCAAGACTATTCCCACTTAAACCAAATTCTGGGGGTTTAAATATTGTCTTTCTGTAACAGAACCCTAATCCCCCTCAAAATTCTGAAAGTTGATGATTTTGACCCAGTGTATGAAATTTTATTTCTAGGAGTGCAAATTATTTTCTGAATAGTTGGAAATTCACCTTGGTCATAAAATTTGAACACAGTTCTACGTACATCCTTGTCAGAGTCACTTAAATTTGTAACCCTCTTCAGAGGACCAACATGTTTTTTGTGCGATGCAAACACTTGGACACCACTGGGATCAGTTTTTCTTGCCTCTCCACAAATGCAGGACACACTTGCTTTACCTACACCACAAGCTTCAGCAATAATCTGTTCAGCATTTTTGAAATTGAGTTGATTTCTATACTCCTCTTGCCCAATTTTTTGAAGAATGCAGAGACCTTAAAAATAATACCTGCCTCTTTGACTCGCCACTAAATTCACCGCTAGAAGCCATTGCACTATATAACCCTTACTCTACTGTAGTCTAAAGAACAACTGAATAATATTGAACTGAACTCTCTAGAGTAAATAAACACTGCTTATCCAGCATTCATTCATAAACATAGGCATACAGCATTCCACAGGTAAACAGGAAGTGAATTTAACACCTTGGCTTATTCAAAGTAATTCTTTTATCACGTCATGTCAATAGTTCAAATTTCAGTTCTGAGTAATTACAAATATACGTCCACACATACAAACCAACCAATAATGACCATGCTTCCTTACGATGGGTCGGTAAATACCAGGTGAGTCGCCTACCCCATTTATTTTTTAATTTATGTAACATGCTAAGCGGCTTATGACTTTCTTGAATGAGTTCTAAGGGATGACTTGCAGAGCACTGAATTGAGAAAGGGTAGATAACTTAGTGCAGAATTGTTGTATGGGACATAAAACAATCACTATGCATGTCAATTCCAAAAACATCATACCCAGACACACAAAGTTCCATTAGCAATTTTAGGCAAGATTGCAAACTTTTATTCATTAGCGTACATTCACACACACACCTTTAAACATGCCCCTGAAGGAACAGCCTATCCCATGCATAAGTTGACAATAATATTGGAACACAAAATGGCAGATCTACACATTGGGACCAATAGGATTCATGTCTTCAGTCAATACATGTTTTCATTGTACAGCCTGTCAAAAAGTGGTAAGAATTTCGTTGTTTTCGCTTGTTCTTCGCTTTTGTTGCACTTTTAGCTCATACAGTAATTGTAATGGCGGATGCAGTTGTGTTTGTGTTAAAACTACCAAAACAAGCTCTAAACACTATATGAAGCTGTAAAAAGCATATAAAGATTTGAGATGGGAGCCTGAGGTCTAAGGTTACATATTCATATGGAAACCTCAGTTCGCAAGGTAGCATTGGCTAAATGGTATTATACAAGTTACCTCACCACTCTGCAGCTACAAGTTGGGTTCAAATCTTTCGTGTTCAGCTCCGAAATTTTATTACCCTTTGTTTTAAATCTTATGGCCCATAATTTGATATTATGATAGAAATAACATTTTTATAACCTTAGGCGTGTTTATAAAATACAATAATCACCATGTTTTCCACTGGCATATAGTTATAAATTTATAGTTTATTGTGCTTTATATTTATTGTGCTTGACCCATTCAACCAAGTTTCAAACACATTACAAGGCAAAGTACCTTTAACTATTTGCGCCTGCGTCAATGTTTGGTGTAAATGAACGCTTCATTATCTAGATACTAAGTATCTAAAACCTTTCAAATACTGTCGGGAGTCATCATTTTGAACATTTACTGCATTGATGAAATCCACACTCTTAGGCACTTTATTTTTCTGTTTAACTGAGAACTTAACATGTTCACAACTCCTTTGACAGTAGAAGAAGTGAAACAAGATTTAAGCATGAAACCAAAACTATTAGATTTAGTGTCATTGATATGCTCCTAAAAAATGAAAGCTAACTACATAACATGGCTTACAACACCAGATATGGTACAGTTTATAAATGGTTACAAAGTTGACCATAATTCCTAATTATCGGAGTGTCATTCTTGTGTCTTTGGGCCACAAGAGGACAAATAGCAAAAACAAATAAATTAATAACTAAAACACAGACAATAAAGACGGAAAAAAAAAACAATATGACATCGTTTCGGACCTAGCCCTTGCATCACTATATACTCACTGCTAACCAACCAACTTGACCAGCTGCCATGTATTCTATGTTGCTCTTTGGGAAAGCATTCGTGTATGACCTTGCTAGTATTATATACATGAAAAATCATTTATTTAAGCTTTTCACAACTTCTTGATTCTCATTCCATCGTAAGTATTAATGCTGGGTGTATATATTATGGAATAGAAAGGCAGAGCTACAATAATGCCTTTTGTGTTAAAAGGATTAATGTTTTCACATTAGGCAATAAACTGTGGCTTGCATAGATAAGAATAAATTAGGGCAGCTGACTCACCTGGTATACTGATATTTGTTTATATTACGAAAATTATTTGAGCTGATACACTTTTAAATGGTTTATAAACGGAAGAACAAGCGAATAATACTTCTTTGAACTCTAGAGTAAACAGAGATTACGAACCATTCATAAACAATGATATAATATGACCAGACGCATGCTGCCACGCCAGCAGGAAGTGTACTGTTTCCTCTCATTTGAATTTAACAAACACCTTTGCTTATTCAAAGTAATTCTTAAATCACATGCCAAATGTTTATGTTTCATTTCTGAGTAATTAGAAATATACGTACATGCATATATATTAACCAAATTATTAACAGTATTGGATAAAAAAGAACTACAATTAGGAATATTTTGTGATTTAGCTAAATAATTTGACAGTATAGATCACCATCTCTTGTTGCAAAAGTTAAAAATGTATGGTTTCAATGAGACCTCTATAAATTGATTATCTTAATTGAACAGAATTCAGAAAACCAGAATAAACGGTTGATTCAGAACAAAGTTTCCAGAAGGTATATACTCATCAGGTCACTGTTCCTCCTGAGGGGACGCCGCCTTATCGTAGCACTGACTGTGTGGGCGGGGAGGTTTGTGTGCTCTAACGAGCCTGAGAGCTATACCGACGGTAGTATGCTACCAGAAGGTTCACCCATGTCAGACAGGTCTCATGCGGAGGAGCTGGATGAAGAACGTCCTACAACGTTCTACTCTTGCTGGTGAATACATATATTCTTTAATATATCTTACTACCATAACAAACTTTGCTGTGCTAGATCACAGTAGAAGGAGTATAAGCAATCTGCAAAGACCAAAAAGAGCTTAAACTTGGGTAAAGGTACAGTTAAACAGCGTACGAATAAAGCTCAAGCGTTGTCAACATCCAAAGCATGCTTTAGAAAAAAACACCAACAATAATAAGGAAACTATTATGTACAAAAGTGAATCGAGAAGATATTGACACATTGCTTCACTCAAACTGTTTATTCACAGGACATGTTTCAAGAGCTCTTACTCATATCATCAGCTGATACTCGAGTATCAGTAGTCGAGTATCAGCTGATGATAGGAGCAAGAGCTCTTGAAACATGTCCTGTGAATAAACAGTGTGAGTGAAGCAATGTGTCAATATCTTCTCGATTCACTTTTGTACTAATTTGTGCTTCACTGTCCCTACGCTTCTCCAAGTTTATACTTTGAAACTATTATGTGTTTCAGATGGGATGATGTTTGTCCTTGAGTGCTGCTAGGTGAGCAACCAATCGGAGTCCTGCAGTGTTGTGTTGCATTCCCCCTATGTGGTGATGTGATGAGCACCAAACTAATCAATCTCTAAGAAATACTATTTGCGCTAAGACAAAATTTCAAATTTTGCAAAAACTGATCCATGAGGAAGGTAGAGAGTAATGCTCAAATAGCTTTCCTAAAACAAAGTACTATTATATAACAATTCATTGCGACATAAGCACTGTAATGGATATCATTACTGGTTGTCCTGTATGCGTGTATAGATGTGTTCTGGACTCGTGACCTCCGCGAGATGAGGTGTGGGGGAGAGGGGAACCATTGTCTGGTTACGCAGCGAGTGAGCAATATAGTAAATATTCAGCAATCACCTGCAGAAAGTCATGTAGCTTATATGCATAGCAAGATGCAGAAACTGGTTCAGTGCAGTAGGATTTACTAGTCTTCTCACCATGTCTGAAGATCTTAAGAAATTAAAGGCTGTGCATTCGGAAGGGCGTGAAATTATTAGTAGCGTTATAGATAAATGTGATGAAGAATTTTTAAAAAACAATATTCATATCCAGTGTCACAAGCTACACAACGGGCTGCAGCTTGTGTAATAAGTAGGCTGCATGTTATCTTCCCAGCATTTGTGCGCGACTTGTATAACATTACGTCACCTTGCATATACATGTGTATGTCTGTAGTGAACCCATTCCTTTCAGAGTTCATAAGGCCAGAACATAACAATACATATACTTGAAATTAACCAGAACTTACGTGATAAAAGAAATGCTTTGAATAAGCCAAGGTGTTTGTTAAATTCAATGAGAGGAAACAGTAATCTTCCTGCTGGTCCGGCAGAAAGTGTCTGGTCACATTATATCTTTGTTTATGAATGCTTCGTAATCTCTATTTACTCTAGACTCTAGAGAGTTCAAAGCAGTATTATTCAGTTACTCTTCCATTTAAAAACCATGAAAAAGTGTATCAGCTGGATCAGTGAGACACAATCCACTTTCCCCCTTACTAATGCCAGAACAATCCAATTGAGTTAATGTGTGTTCAAATTATGTTGCAAACAGAAATAATATTTTTAAACTGACTGACGAATGACTTATTCGGGAAGAAACTGACAAGAAACACAACAAGACTGGGAAAACTGTGTGAGACATCAGATAAACTACAATATGATGACTTTTGAAATAAATAGCACATAATGAGATTTTGGAACCTATCATCATTAATTTGCAGTACTCAGACATTTAAGACAATGACAATGATTAATTATCTCTTAATGTAAGTACCATTCACAGCTATATGGATGCACTGCTGGCATTTTCATTGGATTAGTAGACTCGCAAGTGTGTGAGAGAGAGGGAAATATAAAAAGAGTGAGGGTAATGAGGTGGCAAAGCTGAAGGCTCTAATGCATCTGATTCGCTACAGGCAAGAACTCTTCCCATTTGAAACACATAATAGCAATACAGTATTACGTACGGAAACTGTAGCAAGAAATCATTGCCTGCTTGCCTGCCCACTCTAGTCTCGACAGCTTCACAATAATGATACAAAATTGGTTGTTAATATTATCATTATTACCACCATTATCATTACACACTGCTAGTTTCCTTATGCATTAAGAGTATCAACAGTTGAATAAGAATAATAATGATAATGGTGCGTACTATGCAGTATTCCCATTACAACATCGCTAGTTTATAATTAAAAAAGTGTTGGCAACATTTCCCTGTATTCGCATATGAATAATGATGATAATAATAAGCTTCCTACGCAGTTTTCCCCATTACAGTATTGCTAGTTTATAATAAGAAAAAGAAAACGTGTTGGCGAAGTTTTTCATATTTGCGTATTAAGCTTACTACACAGTATCGCTAGTTCATAATAAGAAACAGAAAATGTGTTGGCAACGTTTCTCTGCATTTGTGTATATCGGACCTCTGCAGTTGGCAACAGTTTTATACAAAAAGAAAAACTCAGATTTAATTACATTACTTCACAGAATAAATTATTTCTATATTACATGTAATTTTTTTTATATTTAAGCAAACATCGCGCCTTGTGTGTGCACTATCTTCAGAAATGTTTATAATGTAAATCCAATGCCTTCGACGAAGATAGTGATAACTAGAAATAAATTGTATAGAAATTAGAGACCGGCAATTCTTGCATCATGCCCATGGTTGGATGCAACGGCAGCGCAAGTCACTACATACAGAGGGGTAATTGGGAGGGGAAGAAGGCAGCAGGTTCATTGCTTACCTAGCTATTTACCATACAGCGCTCCTAGAGTGACCCGAGCTGAACCAAGAGTGACCATGACTTGATTGACTATTCAGTTGTCTGTTGCATTGTGGAAGTTGAAAATGGAAACGGAGTCTGCTGACAGCGTTAAACACAAAGTGAGCAGTGGTGTATATATTACCAGAGAAAGGTCAGGTACGAGTTCATCATAGGAGACTTTTAAAGAAATTTACACAGCGGATGGAAACATTAAACTGAGATTTGCACAGTGCCAAACATGCAATAAAGTGCTTTCTCACAACTCAGGAACATCAAGCCTGATTAAACACAAGTGTTTGGTTCGTGCCTGCCTCGGTAGCGTAGATGGTAGCATGTCTGTCTCATGTTCAAGAGGTCCCGAGTTCGAATCTCGGTCAGGGTGAGTTACCTGGATAAGGTTTTTCCGGGGGTTTCCTTTTCCTAAAAAACAAATGTCGGGAAACTCTAAGCTCCATGGAACTTGGGCCCATTTCAGCATCATTTCGCCCATTCCATTCATCGTCCGATATGACTTAAAAAATTCAACGACGTGAATTTCAAAACAAAAACAAAAACAAAAAAAATGGTTTGGTTCCCCGTTCCATTTCTGTTACAGTCAGTGTTAGTAAACAAGACCGGAAGACTATCACCAGGAGCTGTTACTCATGTGCGCGAGTGACATCCATTCAAAACTGTTGCTGGTAAAGGGTTTCGTACTGTGGCACAGAATCTTGTAAAAATTGGGGCTAAATACGGAAATATAGACATTAATAAAGTACTACCAGATCCACGCACTGTGTCCTGTAATGTACATGAAATTTCTGATCGAATACGACAAGACACACTTCCTTGTGTTCTTGAGGCAGCAGGAAAATGTTTGCTAGCATGCACTACAGATATGTGGTCTGATGATTACAAGAAAATTAGGTACACAACTATCACGGGCCATTACATTTCGGAAAATTGGAAATTCCAATCTGTAGTTCTTATGACTGCGAAATTCCGTGATAAGAACAAATCAGGTGATAATTTGAGAAAACAAATAGAGAACAGATTGATGTCAATCGGTTTACCTTTACAAGACTTGATTAAAATAAAGTTTGTATCAGATCAAGCCCTGAAAAATTACCAATGGCTTCCTTGTGCAGCCCATATATTAAACACTACTTCTTTCAATACACAGAAAAAGATTGTATGCAACAGTGATTTGATAATTTATATTATTATCAAGCTAATGTAATGAGGTTAATGCTTGAAATGTTCACAAATTTTCATATGTTAATGCATAATGTAAGATTTTTAAAAAAGGCAACGGTGTAGCAGTAATGGTGGTAGGTGCACTACTAGTCATGATGAATTAGCCATAAATGTATTTACATGCTTAATGTCACTGAGCTTTCAAAAGGTAGAGCCAGACTTGAAAAATTCATACCACAGCCAGGATTTGAACCACAGATTTCCCAGTCTTTACCCAGTTGCTCCTTACCATTGAGCTACCATGGTCACATGCCAGTACAACATTAAATTCTCCAACTCACTCATATTCTTCCCAGTAAACAAATAGATCTCATATACCATGAAATACGGTTAAATTGCAGAAAGACAATGTAGACATGGAGAGTATGACATCACTGCTGGAGCATTGCCTACAATGAAAGCATGGTATTGCTGAAAATACCAACACCACGTAAGCAAACTGGCAATATTGCTAAGATCAGACCTAGAACCTTGCTTATAATTTGGGTGTTGGGCAGGTATAGGTTTTATACGGAAATAAAAACTTGAATTTAATTACACTGCTTCACAAATTAAATTATTCCTATATTATATATATTTCCTTATATTTAAGCAAATGTCTGGGACCCATTCTGTTCCTAATATATATAAATGACCTGCCATCAAATTTCAAAGATACACAAGTAACTCTGTTTGCAGATGATACTAATATAATACATAGGAATAGTAATCTGTATACCCTAGAAAATGACATAAATCAAAAAAATATAATTTAAATGAATGGCTGGTACGAAATAAGCTTCACTTAAATATAGATAAGACAACCTTTATTAACTTCAGTCCTGGTAAAGTATATAATGAACTGCAGATTTGCATTAATACTTACTCCATAAAGGAAGCTAAAGAAACTAAATTCTTAGGAGTGTGGATTGATTCAGAACTAAACTGGAATGCACATATTGATTATCTAGCCAGTAAACTGTCCAAAATCTGTTATGCATTCAGAATAGCAAGTAAAGTTTGTACCACAAGTGTGCTAAAAGCTATGTACTTTGGATATGTTCACTCAATTCTAACCTATGGCATTCCAGTATGGGGCATGTCCACAAATCTTTATGCCATCTTTAAATTACAAAAGAAAATACTAAAAATAATTAAGCAAGTACCTATAAGAACACCTAGTAGGATAGTATTTACGGAATTAAAAATTTTACCTCTTCCTTCTATATATATTCTGGAAACATTATGCTTCATCCATAAAAATAGAAATCTCTTCAAAACAAATGACATTAATCACACACACACAACACCAGATCATTAAATCACATACATATCACATTCTGTCGCACCAATAAGAGTCGCAGTAGCATTACTCACCATGGGACTAGCCTATACAATACATTACCTGGACATTTCAAAGATCAGGTCTATAGCAAATTTAAATGTTCATTAACAAAAGCACTCTTAAACCATGTACCTTTTAGCATCTAGGAATTTAAAGACATAAATTTGTAATAACTTTGTAAATTTCTTATATAAGCTACTTCATATCGTACATACTGTTGTATATAGTATTATGTTATATAATTATATAGTATTACTGACGAAGCCATGATTAATGTATAAATCAAAAGGTGAATAAACTATCTTATCTCAACAGCAAACACTGCATTTTGACTTTGCATTATCTTCTGAAATGTTTATATGTAAACCAAATGCCTTCGACGAAAAGTGATAACTAGAAATAAATTGTATAAAAATGCACATTCAGTTTATTGCTACTTGTGATATGGAATTTTGTGTTTTAATATATATATATATATATATATATATAAAATACCATGCTTTCGATGCTGCTGCTACTTCATCATTTGTCCATGCATCAAGCATATATTATATTTCTGCATTTACAATAAATCAATCATAAATTCACGTGCAATTTATTAAAACTCTTATTTCATGCTGATATGTTTATTATTATAATTGGCTGCCAGTTTTCTTACACATTTTAATATCCCTAGTTTATAAGAAGAAACAGAAAATGTGTTGCTACCAATGTAGCTTTCAGTTACAGTCAGCGGACAACCAATATTTTATGCTGATGACACATCAATTATTTTAAGTGGGTGAGATATTGATAATTTAAAAACAAACATCGACCAGGCCATAAAACAATTGGAAGCATGGTTTACATGCAATAGTCTGAAATTAAATAAAACAAACTGAAATTGTACATTTTTAAGACTACAGTAGAAAACACACAAAGTAACTCGTTAACCTCGGCTACCTCAAAAGAAGCTAAACTTTTAGGGTTATTTATAGATGAACGCCTTAAATGGACTAAACAATTAAATTATATAGAAAAAAAGTTAAACACTGCCTGTTTCAACAGGTCCTGCTTGGCACAGATTACAAATTTAGATACAAGAAAAATTGTATATTACAGTTACTTTCACTCATTACTTGCATATGGAATTACATTATGGGGAAACGCAACAGGCTCTGACAGACTTTTTCGAATTCAAAAGAAAATCATACACATTATGACACAGTCGAGTTATAGAGCATCCTGCAGACCACTTTTTAAAACATTAAGAATTTTGACGCAACCGTGCCTCTATATGTATAATCTAGTTCCATATGTACACACTAATTATAACAGTTTTCAAAAAAATCAACATCATCATGGTCATAACACAAGAGGAAAAAGAGATATAAAATACCCTACTCATAGGTTAGCACTGCTCGAGAAAAGTCCAGAATATATCGGGATTAAAATATATAATAAATTGCCACAAACAGTTAGGGAAATCCAAAACCAAAATGCCCGCCTCGGTAACATAGATGGTAGCATGTCTGCCTCACGTTCAAGAGGTCCAAGTTCAAATCTTAGTCAGGGTGAGTTACCTGGATAAGGGTTTTCCGGGGTTTTCCCTTATCCTGAAATACGAATGTCGGGTAACTCTAAGCTCTATGGACCCCGGGCTCATTTCAGCATCATTTCACCCATTCCATTCATCGTCCGATATGACTTAACGTTGGAGGACGTAAAATTACAACAACAAAAAAATCTTTTTAAGAAAACAGTCAAAAGTTTATTCACCAACAAAGCATACTATTCATTCAGGAATACATGGATGATGCACTGTGATCTCAGTTGTATCTTAGTGTCTGTTCAAATTTAGGAAAACTATATACTCTAGATATTGTACATAATTAATATTCTCTTGCTTTATTATACTTTGTAACATATTGTATTGTAAATATTGTAGATTTATTTCTGATCTTAAAGTTTAGGTTTAATATTTTGAAGAGTCACCCATTTACGAGCACCTGCTCAACTATGTAAGTGTAATGTGACGAATAAGGTATTGCATCGTACCATTTAGCTGTGTTGGCGTATTTCACAACTCAGCAGTTGGTAACAGCTTCTTTCCTTGGCGTCATTACATACCAACCAAGTCTAAGCCGTCTGAGATGAGTACCTTTTGTGGCAACTTAATATGATGTAAATACATACTTCCCAGACATCATAGTTTAGACCAACAGGTTAATGGATGGAAATTTCACAAACCTGGATTTTAATTAATCTTACGCAGCGCCCAATTATTATACTACGTTTGCGATACCATTCTCCTAACATTCTCACACATCATTTTCCCGGATCCTGCATCATCACTCCTGTTATTTTCACATAACGTCCTAACTTCTGCAGAATTGCTAAAATGAGTTAATGCACATTTTAAAATAGTCTAGAGAATAACAATGCTATACAGGCTGAATTCACAAACTATTAAAAGAAACATTATCCACTTTAATGGTTAATTCCCACAATATACTCACAATGAACTGTCTCGCTGATCCATTTTGCATTAGCTCGTAAACTGTCAAAAATCTTTATTGCCGAAAACAAATTGTTTAATACCATAATCACCAAACCCAATAATAGTGAAACGTTCCCGCACAAACACAAAGCAAAAAGTCTCACGGCCACGGCTAACAGATGACAGACGTACCACCCGAAATTTCCCCAGAACAAACAGATTCAGGTTCGCCAATCTGAAAAATGTAAACCTACGGATAACTTCTTTAACAAGCACCATAAAAGCACCATAAAATCAGAGTCTCCTGGATTTAACGTTATACTCAGACGCAGTAGCCGTCTAAATAGGCTGGCAGTAGCGTCTTAAAATAACCTAACAGCAACAACAACTATAATCATCGTTCCGCCTAGCAACGCTGCCGAATGTGGTACAGGCAACTCGCGCCCCTGAACTGAGAACACTATATTAATTACGATCGGATAAATGTTAGAAAAATAACAAATTCCAATCTTATAATCATTCTTTCTGATCATGACCGTACAAAACTCCTGCCTCTACGATACTTATAACGCGAGTTATTCACTTTTTATCTTCAGATGGTTATGGTTACACCCAACATCCATCCATTCAACACAGATAAGCTTCGACGGGCCCTAAAACACCTCACACACACACGCACACACACACGCACATGCACACGCACACCCACACCCAAACGCACACCCACACGCACACGCACACGCGCACACACACACACACACACACACACACACACACACACACACACACACACACACACACACACACACATAGATAAGCCTGGAAAACAAAACCATTATTTCCTCATAACATTTATCTCAAGCATAAATAAATAATGCACCTACTATATAAACAGAAGTCACGCAGTTTGCAACAGAGTTAATTTTCAGTTCGTTTTCAGAGTAGAGGTGTCGTTTTGTTAAACTGAATGGCATCGTTAAGTCGTGTGTTGAACTTGAACTCGAGCTGAAATATTGTTAATATTACATTAAATCATCATCGTCGTCGTCGTCATCGTCGTCGTCGTCCTCGTCCTCGTCATCATCATCGTCATCATAATTAATTATTATCATCATCATTATTATCATTATGGTTGTGATCATCATGATCATGATCATCATTATTATCATTATGGTTGTGATCATCATGATCGTAATCGTCATCATCATCATCGTTTTTATTGCACATATATTTTTCCAGTGTTTGTGGTCCGAGTGCGCGAACATGTCCCTGGAAGCTGGGACAAGTGATTTTTCGATCAACAAACGTGAAGTGATTCATTCTCAGGCCAGAAGAATTATACATAATATGAATAAGTTTTCACGAAAGCTCTCCAATCCAGGATATAGGGCAACTGTATATTTTTCAAAATCTCGGCAATTAACTCTGTAACCTTGTGGTGTAGGTAGTGTGCACACAGTGTCACGAATTTGTAGTGAAGCAGCTTCATCCTTAGAAAAAGGGAGCGTGCCTGTGTTTCAAACTCCGGGAAAGATCCATGAAGTCGGAAAGCGAGTAACTGGATTGGAAACCGTGCTTTCTGTTCTACTGCTGTGACGTGTGTCAAGGTAAGATCTTTATGTTTTATGGATATTTAATGTGTTGTTTAATTATGGGAAGAATAGCCAGAACCTTTGCTGTTGGGTAAAACTGCTCTTAAGCACACGAAAACTCTGCAGGTGCACGTACTACGCTTGGCAACAGCGCTCCACTTGAGCACTAAGCAGTGTTCATATGTCCTTAACTTTTGCGAGCGGTATAGATTAACAAGTATAGTTACCATTCAAAATAATTCCAAACTAATAAACAATTCTGGCAAAGTAAGAAAACTAGATATATAACAAATATATGGAGTTTGAAACTATTAGGGCTGAAGCAGTTAAAACATTCTTGGAAGCAATGTAACAATCAAAACAATAAAACTGGCGGGCACCATATCGTACGTACACTCAACTGTTGCCAATGTAGCCCTCATTAGTCCAGCCTGTCGGTAATATGTCTCACATCCGTCCTCTTGTTCCTTCACCCCGACGAGTTAATGTTACCTCATAATCAAACTTCAACCTAATAACCCCATACCATCCAACAAAATCCTTAAAAGTAAACCCTACCTGCGGTAAAACCCATTACGGGTGGGCACGCAGCAAAAACCTCCAGCCTTTATACAGCCTGCCAGCACTACGGACGGACCTCCTCTTGAAGTTCGCCTAATATTAAACGCAGAAATGACGCGTAACAATGTGTCACTGATTTTATTGCTACCTCAGAAGGCAATTCAGAAGGCAATACATAAAATCCAGAAGGAAGCTAAACTAAAAAAAAAAAAAGGATGCAAATTGGGTACTTAATGGCAAAAGGATAGATGTGGTCAATAAATTTTGATTCTTGGTACTGAGTTTGAATAAAAATGGAAAATGGGAGGCTCATAGGAAAAACATTGCAGCAAAAGGGCGACAATGAATGGGATAGGAGGATGCAAATATAAGCTAGAAAGGACAACCAAGTGGTTAGGAAGAATGTATGAGGCACTAGTGGTATCCAAAATGCTGTCACCCGCCTCGGTAGCGTGGTGGTCGCATGTCTACCTCACGTTCAAGAGGCCCCGAGTTCAAATCTCGGTCAGGATGAGTTACCTGGGTATGGTTTTTCCGGAGTTGCCCTTATCCTAAAAGGATCATTTCACCCATTCCATTCATTGTCCGATATGACTTAACGTTGGAGGACGTAAATTACAACAAAAAATGTTGTACGCAGTGGAGATCTTGGGGGGCAGAGGTTAACAAAACAGTGGACCAAAACTACAGAAGGTTAGAGCTACTAGGCTTATTAAGATCACCACCTAGGGAAGTAGCTTTAGTATAATTAGAAAAGACAAGTATCAATGGAATAATAATGGGAAGAATAACAAAATTTTGGTATAGGTACTTGGCCAAAGAAGAAGGGGAAATTATAACATTATGCCTGAGACAGCAAAATAGATTAGAGAACTGAAATAGTTGGTGAGCAGAGATAGGAGGAATTGTGGAAAAATAGGAATGGGAGATATATAGAGATTAGAGGAAAGGAATGCAAGCCATGTGGATAAATTGGTAAAATGCAGAATAGAAGATATAGAAAGGCAGGAAATGTGGGGAAGTCTAGAAAATATGAAATTGTTACAATTTTAGAAACACAAAAAGACACTGGGGACGAGAGTTATACGTAGATTACTGCAATAGGCAAGAGAGAGGTGCTAGCTTGGATGAGTACAGCAACAATATTCCTAAGAGGGATAAAAGATTGGGAAAGATGGATTTAGTGAATTTTGTGGTGGAAAAGAAAGCATAGCACACTATGTAACAGAATAATTCCCCATCTTCCCCACAGTCTGGAAGTATGAATGAGGGTGTGAATGTGTGCGTGATGTAATGATTAAAAGCCAAAGATAACGAGTTAACACCTTCAGTATGTTCCAAAGGAGAACGGCCGCCGATATGACCATAGTAGTTAAAGGCGGGGTATAAATAGAACAAGGAAATATATATGTAACAGAATGCAAGGTGTTAGCAATATGGAGAAAAAAGTTTTCGGAGGAAAAATGGGAGAAAGTAGAGAAGAGAATAGTGGTTACGAAAATGTTAACAGAAGAAGAGGAAAATAAAGTAAGGCGTATTGGTGAGTTCTTACACAAGGTAAAATAAAATTGGACAAGAAATGTAAAGAATACAAGAAGAGAGGATGCGGGGGGAGGAAAAGGCAAATTAAGTAACAAGGAGGCATGGAGGTTAAGAGCTACCTGGCAGAGCAGAAGGCCAGGTTGTCATGTAAGCCAAGGTAACAACAAAGTAATATATGAAATAGTGTGGGATAGATAAACAATTATGAAGAATAATGTAAACGATTATAAAAAAGAAATTGCTCGAAAAAATTATTCAGTCATTCATTGTTACTATTGTATAATATTATTGCTTGTCTTATGAATTTGTGGCCCTGTTTTCAAAGTTCAGTACATAAAATGCCTTCTAAAGGAAACACGTTACGCTAGACCTCAAACAGAAATTCGAAAATTTATGAGCTGAATCTTTCCTGGCGGCGTACACGTTCTAGACGTTCTCGGGCTTCGAGCCAGGTAAGAAGATGTTGTGACATCGACGTCTAGGAAGTGTGCATCTCTCCCATCTTCAGGATGCTGAATGGCTTTAGGTTTTTTCGAGTGGAGGAAAAATCCATTTACGGAGACCCACTGTGTTGGAGGGCACAATGGGGACTATGGGGCTCGCCTGTCCTTGGCAATACCCACTAAAAATCCTACACCGGATAGGATGCTGGCACCCAATGGGTGCGAGCGCATGTAAGGTATTACTAGGCTACAGACATGGAACCTGAGTGCAGCCTAGGGGTTAAAAGGTGGTAATGGGTAAGGACAGGTACCGGATTATTGGTGTCTTGCTTTACAGCGTACGTGGCGAAACTTGATGTCCTCCACGTACAAATGGCTGACGGTCTTGCGCTGTTGTTCTGTGATGTGCTGGTTCTCTGGTGGTTGTTCACTTGGACGGAGGGTTGAGCTCAGAGTTCCTGAGAAGCCCCCTGACGCTCGTAGTGAGCTCGTCCAGCTTCCGATGTATGGATTGGTGCTCTGTTGTGATGTGAGTTGTCTGCGTAGTCTGGATCTCTCTTAGGAGGTCCTCCAGGGCGGTCAGCTTGGCCACTATGACCAGGAGCTGTGAATGAAGATACTGAACGGCCTCCCCTAGGCCCCGGATTTGCTCCCTGAGCTTCTCCTGGCTGGTGGTGTAGTCTGGTGTTGCGGCTGTTGATGATGAGTTTGATGAGGCTGTGCGCTCAGCTGCTGCTGAGTGGTTGGAGTGACAGCTGATGTCTTCCTGCAGGGATGCAGGGGACATAGTACCTGTCCGGTGAAATGGCTGTGTCCTCCACATGATGCACAGTAGCGCTGGTGTCGGCGGAAGTCGTGTTCTGTGCAGACCGAGGTGAGGCTGCAAGCACCAAAGCAGTGGCACTTCGGCTCGGTTGCACAGGACTCGGCTGCATGCCCGTAGGTGCAGCAGCGGCGGCAAGGAGCTTGACGGTCTTTTCGGCTGACTTCAGTGCGCAGAATCAGCCCTAATAAGGGTAGGCCGATAGCTAAAGCAGATTCCAGTTCCGCGTGGCTCACTAACTTCACCCGGACGAGTGGTGTCGGACCTCGGGCTGAGGAGATGCTTGTGGCCCTCATTGCTGACGGCTACTGCTGCTGCGCTGCAGCAAGCACGTATCGTGCTTGCAGGTCCCGGGGCACTCCCGTTACCACTATGCTCGTGCGGCGGTGCAGTGGTTGAGGCGGCGTTGGTTGGCTGGCTAGCACTGGCGACTGGCTTTCTCCTAGCTGGGTAGCACGGCCGGGTTCTGGCTGCGGTGTTGCAGGCCGTTGCTACTCGGATGGCTGTGTGGCGGCGATGATTGCTAGTTTCTTCGTTCCTCTGTTGAAAGGACCCATTTTGCTGCTCTGAAGGTTCGAGGAGAAGCTTTTCACTTTAGGCTTTTTTCAAGTGGAGGAAAAATCCACTTATGGACTAAACCCGACTGAGCTGGGATGGCACAGCCAGGAGTGTGAGCTTCAACCGGAGGTACTACTCACTAAGAAACCTCCACCGGAGAGTAGTCAGGAGATGAATTCCAGCAGTACCGCTATATGCACCTGCGGATTCATGGAGAGGATGTGCAGGTTGGCCGTATGGCCTAACCGAGGTAAGACTGGTTGCCAGGACATAAGCATGGCCGAAGCCCTGAATATGCCCTCACGGATTCGCGGTGAGGGATGAAGTGGGGTGCAGTTTGGTTTCCATAGGAAACGCTGCCTTAACCTAGAAGTTGCGTCCCCATCTAGAGGAGATAGTGATGTGTAAGTTATACTACTTTATTTGCGTTGGCTCTTAATTCTTGACTAATTGTCTGTCCACCCTTTAGCGGGTAGAACGTGTTATTAATGCTAGATGTGAGCACTAGGTTAGCGTTAGTTATGCATTATCTTCACAAGTAAAATTAGAGTTGAAGTTAAAATGGCAGTTCCTATCTTCGCTAGAGTTTGCGATGGTCAATGGTATTCTTAGGAGTAAGATTGTTAGTTCAAATCCATTACTTGTAGTGCCAATGTCGTGTAAGTGTAGGGGGGAGGGGTTTGCTCCCCACCAGAGCCGCCTTGGCTAACAGCAAGGACTTAGAGGACTGCCAAATGTCAGGCTGAGGTATAGTCATGCGTAATCTTGTTACTTCTATGGAAGTCTTACTAGGGTGTTTAGATATTCTTGGATGTCTATTTCTGGGTCTCCCATCCCAATGGTCCTATCGAATATATGGACAGTGGTCTTTTATGTGTACTCTATTCAGTTTCGTATGTGCCCAGTTGCTGTATCAGGGGCGTTACCGTTTTTATCTTTGCGCTTATATACGTTAAAGCTGACTATTGTGATAGATTCCTCAATTGAGTGTAGCTTTAATTCATTTTGCAACAGATTTTTCGGGGCTACCGGCGGTTGCTTTGTAATTATTCTGATTATTCTGTTCTATAGCGTTTGTAATTTGTGTGAGTTTTTGCAGCATATCCCCACACGGGGGCTGCATCCGTGATGATTGGCCTTAGTAGTGTTTTATATAGGGTAAGCCCCATATGTACTTTAAGTTGGCTGTTTATATTAAATATTGGAAACAATTTATTTAGCTGACCATTGGCCTTGGCTCTGATCGTAGTGATATGTTTGCCCCAGGTGCGGCCCTGGTCCATTTCAAGACCTAAATAGGTCACTTGGTCCTTCCAGTCGATTCCTTCGCCATGATATATTAGCGGCTGTAGGGTACGCTTGCTTTTCTTATGCTGGAGTCTTTTCGTGAAGATTATCGATTGTGTTTTTCCTGTATTTACTTTAATTCTCCACTTGGAGAACCAGGGTTCAAGTGTATTTAGTGCGTTTTGGAGCCGTTGATGAATAATTCATGGTTGAGTCGACTGTGTCACTAGTGAAGTGTCGTTGGCATATATATATTCGTTCTTACTAGTTCGGGCATGTCATTTATGTATAAATTAAGAAGCGTCGGTCCCAACAGACTGCCATAGGGGACGCCAGCTTTGATTGGCTTAACGCTTGATAATGCGTCTTCTGCTTTGGTGCGAAGGCACCTATCAGAAAGGTAATCCCTAATTTAGGTTATTGTCGAATCTGGGAGTTCGTATTGCATTAGCTTTTTAATTAGGCCTGTGTGCCATACTTTATCAAAGGCGCGTTCGATATCCAAATAGACGGCGCATGTTGACTTTTTCGTATTGAATCCGTTGGTGATTTGTTCAGTCATTCGGAGAAGTTGGAGCGTGGTAGAGTGCTGGGCTCTGAACCCGGACTGCTCAGGTATAAGAATGTTGTTTTATGAATGTGTTTGTTTATTCTTTTTAGTACTATCATTTCTAATACTTTTCTTAGTGTGTTTAATAGACTAATAGCCCTGTAGTCGACTGGAAGTGCTAGGTTTTTGTTGGCTTTGGGGAATAGGAGTATTTTGGCTTTTTTCCAGCAGGAAGGAAACTTGCCACTTTCGAGAGTGAAGTTGAAAATATTCGCTATGAGCTTCAGTGCTCTTGGTGGTAGGTTCTTTAGTACCATATTTGTTATTTTGTCTGGCCCATGCGCTTTTCTGCTTGGAAAATGCCGAATGATCCAGCCTATTTCACCTGGGTTTGTCTTGTGCATTTTGTTGTGCGTCGGTCTTCTCCCTAGATCTCTTACTTCGCTTTCAGCTTCTGTTATGAAGTTATCTTGCCCAATTACTGGATTGGGGGAGAAAACATTTTCCAAGGTGATCGCAAAAGCTTCTGCCTTGGACTGGGGTGTTTCGGCTATTGTATTATTAATTTGAAGGGGAGGGATTTTCGTTCGCGTTCACGTTAGGCATTTGGCTATTCACCAAGTTGAGTTTTTGTTGGGATTTAAATTTTCCAACGTGATATCCCATTGATTTTGGACGTAATTTCTACCGCGTTCATTAGCTAAGTCTCTAGCTTTATGGTAATCTGCGCGATGAAGGACGTTTCTGGTTCTTTGCCATTTGCGTCGGGCTTTATTTTGCGCTTGCTGGAGAATTTTAATGTCGTGGGGAAATCTGGCATTGATAACCCACTGCTGACTTAAGGGAGCGCAGGCTGTGGTGGCTATCTTTATGGCTGTTTCGAGTTTATTTATAGCTGCGTCTTGTTCATATGCAGAACTGATTTGCAGCTCTGGTAGGTAGTGGTTAACCGAATCTTTAAATTCTTCCCAGTCTACTTGGTTGTAGTTAACATGTATGGTAGCTGGTTTGAACACGATAGGAACCTTTATGGTTATTAATACTGGCAAGTGATCAGAGGTGAGCTCATGTAGGACTTCAAAGTCCGTGTCGTATGGGATGTCATTTAGAAGTGCGATGTCTAGGACGTCCGGCGCATGGCTTGGCATATGGGGAACGAATGTCAGTTCGTCCGGACCAGAGATTAGAACATTTGTGCTGTTTATATAATTTAGTAATTTAGTCGCTTGTGGGTTAGGGTTTGTGCAGTTCCAGAGATAATGCTTGCAGTTGAAATCAGCTGCAGCGAGTACTCTATATCCTAGATTCATTATTTTGTTGATGTTGTCCGTATCTATATCCCCCGGGGGATTATAAACTGAGACTATTTTATATCCGTGTTGTGGATGTTATCTCTGATAGTCGTGGTTTCTGCACGAGTTAAATTGGGAGAGTTAATTCTACAATGACAAATATTATTTTGAACGGCTATTGCTGTCCCGCCTCCTCTGCGATCGCGGTCGTTTCTATAAACTTAGTATCCGGGAACAGAGAAACGACGTTTATGGTTTAGGTGCGTTTCATTTAATAAAGCTATCTGTATGAAGTAAGTTTATAAAAGGTCTGCTAGTTCTTTGCTTCTTCAGATGCCATTGCAGTGCCAGGTGACAATCCTAGTTGTGTCTGAATTACCCATGGCTATATCTGTTCATGTCTCTAATTAGTTCCGTTAAGTAGCGTGCAGTCTGTATAATGTCGTTCCCTGGTTGTGAAAGTATATTACATATAAGTGATAGGTCTTCCTCCACCTGGCGAAGTGGTACTTTGTTCGTTGGCAATCCTAGTGACTTCACTAGTGATAGCAGTGACGTGGTAGGATCCCGTCTGCTTCTGGGCTGGAGCGACTTTATAGCTGCGGGAGGCGCAGCTACCTGTGAGGGGTCTGCCTGAGAGTTTGGGGCTTTTGTTTGTTGTGGGGGTCGCTCTTTTCTGATTGGGCTAGCCTCGGAGCTGACCCGGGGATGCCCAATCGCGGAAGGTTCTTCTAAGGGGGCTGGGCGTGACAGGCCTTTCCTATTCCTAGTGAACCATTCCGCTCTACTAGGTTGTGCAACAGCTTGTATATAATGTGCTGCTTGCGTTCTCTGGCTTGTCTGGGGATTGGATGACTGTGCACGGGAGTTTTTCGCCAGTTTGTTACATGCTGCGTAGTATGCGGTGCAACCGCGCCAAGATGCGCCATGGCCCTGAGCGCCACATAATACGCATAATCGTTCCAAAGGTGGAACAGTGCATGTGCCTGAGCAGTGGAGACCTGTGCATTTGGCGCAGATGGGGGTTTAGGACTTACAGTTTTTCTTCACGTGCCAAAATTGTTGGCAGCGTGAGCACTGTTTCGGAGTTGTGGCTGCACTATATACTTCTACATGAATTTTGAAGTGTGCCAGGTATTTAAGTTCCAAAATTTTTCTATTCTCTTAGGTATCCTGCAGTTCAACCAGGAACATAGGCAGGGGGCTCTGTCCCTGTTGCTCCTTCTCATTTGAACTGCCCTTATAGCCTGAACCCGCAGTTTGCCAGGTCTTCTTTAATTTCCTCCCCAGATAGTTCAGCGTACATCCCCTTTACAACATAGCGGGCAGTTCTTTCTGCTGGGTGGGGCATTAGGTAGTGCTCTACGTTGTTCTGTTTGAGCTATTTCACCAAAATCTGGTAGTCCCCAAGTGAGGACATCTTAAAAACAAAGTCCCCAAAGTTACGGGCTGTGTCTACAGTATAGTTAAATTTTAGGTGGCATGTCTTGTCAATGTCTTGTGTTAGTTGGCGGATGTTCGTGGCTTGAATTTTACTCCACTTTAGGGATGGGGGCGACCCATATATATACCGGTCGCCGAGGTAAATGATTTTTTTTCGAGAGGAGGAAAAATCCATTTATGGATTTCCACTGTGGTGGACACAGTGGGGTATGTGGGCTTCACCTCAAGGGTACTACTCCACTAAAAAACCTCCACCGGATTGGAAAGGAGAAATGTGCTGCGGTACCGCCTAAAGCATCCGCGCATTCCAGGTGATCTTAGCTGTCTCGTATTGATATTCAGCTGAGTGGGTTTCTGATGCAGGGATACAGGCTTGACATGAAGCCCAGTCTGATCCACTGCCTATTTTGGGTGGTATTTGGTAGGATTCCAGGTGTTATTTGTTGGGAAGTTTAGGGTAATTTATCACGCCATAGCGCTATGTCTTAAGTTTTAGGTGTTTTATTGTCACTGCAAGTAATACTTGCAAGCATGTCAGTGATAATCTGTTATACCTTACTGCTATCTTGCTAAACCTAAATATAAATCTAGTTTGCATTATCGGCATTTGCCTTTAATGGTCAGTTGTAATTATCTGCCGTCAGCATCATTAGGTGCGTGAAAAAACCTTCTCATAGTCCATGTATCTGCTTGGTCGATATTTAAGAGTGCGCACTCGGCGGACGGCCTACCTATTCAATTGTAGGTGCCAGCCTGTGCCACTCACGGCTCTTTTCCCGGAGCCGCCTTGGTCAATGATTGGCACAAGGACTTGAGGGCTGTGGGAGGTGTGTGTGTATGTTCCGTACGTGTATGGGTGTGCTTATCTCCGGTCAGCGATGTAAAGCATCTGGAACGTTAACTAGGTTTTCTAGATATTGTTGTAGGTCTACCTCTGGCTCCTCGAGATTAATTGTTCTTTCAAAAATAGGCAGTGGCCTTGCGTGTTTATCGTGTTGTGTCACATTCCCCTAGTGCCCGTATTAGTTGATTGTGGTTTAGGTTCTTCTTCCCGAGTAGGTTGAAGCTGAGCCTTTTGATGAATTGCTCGATGGAATGCATTTTTAACTCCTCGTGGAGTTGGTATGCCGGTGCGAGTGGTGGTAGCCTGGTAATAATCCGAAGTATTCTATTTTGCATTGTTTGCATTCTTTAAAATGCGTTTTGGCTGCATGTCCCCATACGGGGGAAGCGTAAGTTAGGATGGGTCTAATAAGAAATTTATATAGTGTTTTCCCCATATCTAGTTTTAGTGAGCGGTTTGTATTAATAATTGGATATAGTTTATTTAATTGGGCATTTGCTTTAGCTCTTACTGTGTTAATATGTTGTTTCCAAGTAAGGCCCTGATCCATTGTTACACCTAAGTAGGTGATTGTGTCCTTCCATTCGATTTCCTCGTTCCGGAATTTTAATGGCACTAGCCCGTGTTTGTTGTGGCGGTGCTTGATTCGTTTGGTAAATATTATTTCTTGACTTTTTCGCGCGTTAACTTTTATGCACTATGGCTCTAGGTTGGTCAATGCACTACGTAGCCTTTTGGCTATTATTCTGGGTGCGGTGGATTGTGTGGCTTGTGCTGTGTCATCGGCGTATAAGTACTTATCTACTCTCACTGTTTCCGGGATGTCATTGATTGGTAAATGACGCGGACCAATCAGCGAGCAGGCTCGCGATGGTGAAATGTGGCGGACATCTCAGAAAACACTGCTGCTCTGGTCGCTGCTCAGTAAGTCAAATCTGTGTTTCCTGAGTCTCTCTTTTCCAAGTTTTAATGCAGGATTCCATGCAGCACTAAATTGTAGCCCGGCATCTCGGTTAAGAGTGACTCTCTGCCGAGATAGCCAACACCTCCTTAACTCTGCGCTCCCAGTAGCCACTGTATTTGGCCACAAAAGTGGTGAGACCGAAGCTAGCCATATGGTCTTGCTGGATGCAATGTCCCGACAGCCCAGACTTTTCAGGTTGCAAGTCTGATGCTTCTATCGTGCTCTTTAATTCTGGTAGCTATGGTCCTGCCGGTTTGTCCGATGTACGACACTCCACATTCACATGGAGTGCGGTACACCCCCGGAACGTTTAGTTGCAGTTGGTCTTTGACCGGTCTCATCAAGTGTCTGATTTTTGCAGGCGGCTTATGGATGGTTTTTATGTTGTGTCTTGCCAGTATTCTGCCGATTTTTCCAGAAAGGTTGCCGGTAAGTGGGATGCACGCTACAGTAGCGGGCTTTTCAGTAGAGCTACGTATGTGTGGTCTGGCTCTTTTGGCTTTTGCAAGGACTCTCTTGACATCGTATTCAGAGTAGCCGTTCTGACGAAAAGTTTGTCGCAGATGTTGCAGTACCTGAGATAAGTACTGAGGTTTCGAGATGGCCAACGCTCTGTGGACCAATGTGTCGAGCACCCCCATACGTTGGGCTATCTCGGCAAAGAGTCACTCTTAACCGAGATGCCGGGCTACAATTTAGTGCTGCATGGAATCCTGCATTACAACTTGAAAACGAGTCAGGAAACAGAAGTTTGGCTTACTGAGCAGCGACCAGAGCAGCAGTGTTTTCTGAGAGGTCCGCCACATTACACCATCGCGAGCCTGCTCGCTGATTGGTCCGCGTCATTTACCTCGGCGACCGGTGTATATATGGGTCGCCCCCATCCCTAAAGTCCGGGGCGCGCTACCAGGCATGTCCAGAGTACCAGCGGCACCTAGCCCTGGAGCGCAACCTCAGAGATGGAGAGGCTCAGAGCGGGTGGCGGGCTGATGCGCGGCCTCCACGAGGGGCACCGATAGTGGCGCCCGCCAGAGCAGCAGCTCCACAAGCCAGCCGTATCCACTCTGCCCTGAACCCGGCGCCTGCCAAGGAAAGCAGGTCAAAGGGTAAGACTGACAAAGCACAGCAGCCACACCGCATCTCCAACGAGGAACCCTACAGGGAAGGAGCCCCAGGCCGAGGACCAAAAGCGGTAGTTCCAGAGGACTATGTACCAGGAGGTACTCCAGACGGGAATATCTACCTACGGCATCTGGGAAACCATCACCCACATCCTGGAACGCTTGCTGGACAAACCTTATGAAACCCGCTCCATCCTCTCTACCTACCCAGATTTCATCCAACTACTAACCACACCCGATTTTCTGAATGCTCATGAAACCACTCATTAAAGTACTCACTTGGAGTGCCAGAGGCCTACGTAAACCTGAGCTGTTAAAACTTCCTACTGACAAATGATATTGCAATTGCCCTAACAAACGGAACGCACAAACTCAACTATAAGACTAAACGTAACAGGGTACCATCTACACCGAAATGACAGGGACATTAGAGGAGGGAGGACAGCAATAGCAATCAAACATATCACACCATGTAGCTACACTACAACTCACGTCAATTGAAACAGTTGGCGTGTACATCACACTTCGATATTACTAATTGCGGCGTACTACCCTCCAGGGCGCCTAGACACATCTGATTTGGACAAGCTTATGCAGCTTAACAACAAAATTCTAATCGCAGGTGACCTTAACGCCAAGCACCAAATTTGGAACTGTAGAACCAACAACGCAGCAGGATTGGCGCTCCTATATCACGAAAACCACTCGGATTACATAATACACTCTCCCAACGAACCCACTTATATACCTTTTGCGAGAAATGCCTCTTCAGACATACTGGACACAGCGTTAACTAGGCACTTGGCACAACGCGTTAGCCTACAGGTAAAAAACGATCTGTCATCCGGTAAGTGTTCGGCTATTGGGTGAAAGAGCTGACTGTCATTGGCGAAAATCTTCCCCAGGCGACTATCAGTTCCAAGGCTGTACCAGTGAACAATCCAAAAACAAATGGGAAATTACCTCCTGATCTGCTGCAACTTGCGGCAGAACGAAATAGAGCCAGACGCAAATGGCAAAGATCATGCCACCCAGCTGATCTCGAAACCTTTCAAGCCTTAAACAACTTAGCCAGACAGCGAAACTCAAACTACACCGCCCAACAATGGCAACAAACCCTTGACGTTCTAGACAATGACCATGAATACAAATCTGTGGCGCATTACTAGATACCTAACAAGAGACAAAGTTAACACACCTCCCCTACACTACAACCGAACAATCGCCACCACTGGCCAACAGAAGGCAGATACTCTTGCAAACGCACTGTAGGAAATACTTACAGCCAGTGCAGCCCCTTCTTGTCCGCGCTTTACGGCGGACACAGAAAGAGACACTCAACATCTGCATCAGCAACAGGCGCACAACCATGTCCCAAAGACCTGCCCGTCGGAAATAAAATAGCTTGTAAGACACCTACCCCACCGAAAAACTCCGGGGCCTGACAAAATCCCCAACGTAGCACTCAAACATCTACCAGAAAGCGCAATACAAATATTAGCAAAAATATACAATTATGCCCTCACACGGGCTTTTCCTCGAAAGATGGAAACTTGCCCACGTCCTCCACTTCCCTAAAAATAAAAATCTTTCCAACCCTATCAGCCCATTAGCTTCCTAAATACTCTAGGAAAAGTTCTGGAACGAATAGTCCTAAAACGGCTGAACTCAGCCATTATCATTACTCATACCGGAGCAGTTTGGCTTCCAGGCCAGATACTCCACAACCCTCAAACTGCTGAGGGCCACTGAAAATATCACCTATGGATTCAACATAAAGAAGTCCAAGGAGGATTATTGCTGGATGTTGAACGGGCTTTCGACGAAGTATGGCATGCGGGACTACTCAAAAAGCTAGCCTCCCTCCCTATCCCTGACTCACTAATAAAGTTCACTGCAAACTATCTAAAAGACCAGAAATTTCAATCCATCGTAAACAACAGCATGTCACCTCCAAGACCAATAAGAGCAGGATCCCTCAAGGTAGCATACTTGGGCCAGTACTATTTAACTTATACATTAACGACATACCAAAAGCACACAACACAACCTTCTACATCTACACGGATGATACAGCCATAATGGCGCAATCCTTCAAACCGAAGTTCTTACACTCCCGTCTTCAAAACGCGCTGTCAGCATTGGAGGGATGGCTCACAAATGGCGCATAAAAGTGAATGCCCCTAAGAGCCAAGCAATTATATTCACCAAATGCAGGCACCACAGATACCCGAGACACAACCTACAGCCTCTCACTCTATTCGGAGAGAACATACTCTGGATCTCAAAGGTCACGTGGCTTGGGCTTCAACTGGACCAAGGACTAACATGGCGCGACATCACAACAAATAAGAGGTAAAGCTGCAGTCCAATTGGCTAAGCTATACCCTCCACTAAACATACACCAATTAAACCTCAAGATGGAAGTAAAACTTTATAAAATACTCATCCGACCCATTTTAACTTATGCAGCGTCGGTATGGGGATATGCCGCAAAAACACATTAAAAATTACAGACACTACAAAACAAAATCCTAAGCATCGCTTCGATGGTTCCTTCAACGGCACCTGCGGACATCCTCCACAACGAAATTAAAATACACACTATAGAAGAATTCATCAAGAAACTTGCGTTTGACATGTACGAAAAATTACCAAAGCTACACAATCAACTAATTAAAGCACTGGGGACCTACACAACTGAGACAAACAAACACAAAGACCTCTCTCACTCTTTGACAGAAGACTATTCTTCAATGACACAGAACCTGACATTCATGAATATCTGGATATCTTGTGAATTGCCCGATTAACCTCTAACGAGCACCTTTCTGTTCCTTGTTTCAGCCCAAACAGTAGCCTTCGAAGCCCTTGCGCTACACAGCCAAGCGGACCCAGGAGAGAAGCCGCACTAACAGCGACCAGACGACAAGCAGCCAAATGGACTCGAGTAGACAATCGGTGTATGTATCCACCGGCTAGTAAGTTACCGGACGCGCTGGAAGAAGCCCCTCCCAGACAGAAGATTACTACCTAAGCTTAAGCTAACTATACAACCTTGAACGACATTTACTGTATGAAAACCTAAACTTAAGACATCCTTCTCATTAAAAGGAACAAAATTAACTCTCTCTCTCGCTCTCTCTCTATATATATATATATATATATATATATATATATATATATATATATATATATATATATATATATATATATATATATATATATATATATATATATATATATATATATATATATGGAGATCGCAAGTGACTACTGCCAAATAAAGGCAATGCATTAGAATTAGTTTGTAAGACATCCTTCCATTACAAGGAACAAAATTAATGACCGATACATGTATATGTGTATGTATGTGTGCATGTATATGTATGATGTAAGCGACAGCTGCCAAAAAGGCAGCACATTAGATTTAACATATTAGCCTATTCAGTAAGACACGCACAGGTCATCCTGGGCCACAATTTCCTCTTATGTTTTCCTCGAGCCCCCTAGAGCCGCAGTCAGGACCCTTAGTCATGGCCAATGCCTAGCATATAACATCCACTCGCTCCCGCCCACCAGGCGGTAGCATCGCACCTCTCACTTGAATTACGCAGGTGCTATGCGGGACCGCAATAACCTAACACTAAAATCCATATAACACGAAATCCTAACCGGTGGAGGTTTTTTAGTGGAGTAGTACCCCCGAGGTGAAGCCCACACTCCCCACTGTGCCCTACAACACAGTGGAAGTCCATAAATGGATTTTTCCTCCACTCGAAAAAAAAAAAAAAAAAAAAAAAAAAAAAAAAAAATCGCTAAAATCATTCAGCATCCTGAAGATGGGAGAGATGCACGCTCCGGAAACGTCGATGTCAATCATCTTACCTGGCTCGAAGCCCGAGAACGTCTAGAACAAATCGAAAATTTAGATTAGCTGTAAAGCAGTTGCATGATACAGCATGCTGCCATCGCGGATCATCACTGCGGCAACTGAAATTTCGGGACATGTTTCATAGTGAGTGATATTGTATGAATATTCCAAATCTGCAAGTTTTGTTAAAAATTAATGTACAGCGATTGTTATAATTTTTCGGACAAGGGGATCTGTACATGCAACATGCTTATTTTTAAAAGAAAAGTGGGCTAACAATTCAAAACTGCGAAAATCTTATATATGTGCACTTCATAGGTACCACTGCAATGCAGTTGTGACTTGTAATTTATTTTAGAAAGGCTGTTACTTGGTTGAGATACAAAAGTTTGCTCGTAAATATTTTTCGGACAAGTGATGGTAGGCAATTCAAGGCATGCTTTGCACTTCTTATGTGCTGTGCTGGGAGGTTCCAGTCGGTGCCTTACTCACACACAAAGCAGACGCCAACATTCATGAGTGAAATGGGACGCAGAGAAAAGAACAGTACATTCAACCGACAATTAGTAATTTCCTCAGAAAAAGGGAAAAACCATGTCGACAAATAGCAGATTTGTTGAACATGAAGAAAAGTATTGTTAACGACAATATCTAACGATATAAATATCAAGATATAATTGAAAATTTGCCTCAGACAGATCACCCAAAGGTCCCTAATGGGAGATAAGAAGACAGTAATACGAATAGTTAAAAATAATCCACATCTTACTACAACTGCTATTACTGCGAGTACGTTTGGAAAGAGGATCAGCACAATCAGCGCAGCACAATCCCGAGGGTGTTATATAGAGAACATTATCATGAGGAACTGCAAGAAAAAATGACGTAAAAAAGTTAATAGAATCAAGCAGCCAAAATTTTCTAAGGAACACCTCATCGAAGATATGGCGTGATGGAAAACAGTAAATTTGTGCGACGAGTCAAAATTCAACATTTCTGGCTCACATGGGCAAATTATAGATTGGAGACAGCCCAATAAAGAATTTGAAGAGACAAATATGCAGGCGACATAAAGCATGGAAAGGGAAATTTTATGGTTTGGGGCTGTATGTCGGCTGAAAGAAGTTTTTATACATGGACACATGGATCACCAGCAGTATCTTCGATTATAAAAGATAACCTGAAGAGAAATGCAGAAAATATGGGAATAGGAGACCGTTTTAAATTGTATCAGGACAATGACCCAAAACATAGACCCATAATGTGCAGCTATGGATGTTGTACAACTTCTTAAAGTTGTGAATCTTCCCCTACAGACTTCCGAAATTAACTCGATTGAGAATCCATAGGATATACTCGAAAAGAACATATGAAAATTTACCATAAATTCTGAAGCTGATGTGAGGTGGCGACTAAAAGAAAAATAGAATAAATTGCCCTGTTCTACCACTAGCAAACTGGTGGAAAGCATACCGAGATGGCTGACATAAGTGCTACAGAGGAAGAGAAGAAGCACCAAGTATAACTATTCCTACATCGCCTCAATTCTATTTCTTTGTACTTTGAATAATTTTGAATAGGAAATTTTGTATTATCATAATTGCATTCATAAGCTTTATATTTTGTGTATTAAGAAATGAAAAGAATCTTTATTTTAGTTATCTGTATGTGTAACTGTACAATCTGGGGTGAGCAAAATGGAATAAAATACATTTATTGTTGATCTTTTTATGCTAAATATAAAACATCTACACCTGTCCGAAAAATTCTGTATCTTCCCATTAATAAAGTACAATGTATAGCCAAACATCAAATCAATAATAGGGAACTTCTGCTAATCCGGTCCCATATCTGTAAGGAATGGGTGGATTATAGCGTAATCTTGCATACTAATGTAAGTTCCATTTGTTATTAAAATTTCTTATTCACATTCTTAACTTACTGAAGCATAAGCTTAGGAGAATTTAATACCTTACTGTAATTTATCGTTACTTGCATATTTCCTGTCAGCATATCGAATTTGTTGTTTGTCCCTTCTGAAGTTATACCTCTATATACAGAGGTACGGTTATAACGTGGGGGTAAAGGATATCCAGGCTACGCTCGGGCAAAGTGGTTAGACCACTCAACTCTCATGAAAGCGGTCCCGGTTCGATCCAAGGCAACCACATGTGAGATTTGTGGTGGACAACACGCCGTAGGGGCGGGATCCTCCGGGTGCTCCACCTTCGTTTCATGTATCAGTGCCACCGCCTTGGGTGTCACATGTAGTAAAAGCAGACATTAAACACTACAGAATGCAAAACTACAAGTCCTCACAAGAGGCAAATTACTTTAGAAATAGATTAACAGGCTCATTAGAAAATAAATGTAATGAAAGTAGGCCATAGAGTTGTACATTTACCTCATTGGATTAAAGAACAAATAAAATTAAAACAAATTAAGCCTTAACTGTTTAAAAATGCTTTCTGTTGATTCTGTTTGTAAATTTGTTTTATTTTCAGATTCTGGTAGTACTAACAGGAACATATTAACATCTAGCGTTAATAACGATGACGACAGCTTTGTTGTTTCCGACTGAAGATACATAAAAGTTTTACATGAAATTGCGATCCTGGACAATTTATAAGAACAATATAATTTCTTATAAGATAAGTGAAGTTTTAAGTTACAAATTGTTATATCTGTATATATTTGTTTGCTTCACTGTTAATAGCTTCATATTTTACGTATTTAGTGTGACAATGAGTTATACCTGAACATCCACAATGTTTACTCAAAGTGCCTTACGATAACAGCAAGTCTGACTGGAATATTCCCCAACGTGAATTGTTAGTATAGGTGTTAGTTATCAGGATTAAGACTTTTAGGTGCAAATTTCAGATAAAAAAAAAGGGAAGAGAAAAGCTGCTCAAGTAAGGTTAAAAAAGGGGAATAAAGGTGTTTATTTATTCAACTAATTTAACTAATGGTATTTCACATGTGATTTGCATCCTATAAGAATTCACAAATATCACTGAAACATAAAAACTTGTGAAATACTCTATAAACCTTAAAAAAATACACCAATTTGACATGCTTTTAAAATTTAATAAATATGTTGCTTAGCAAGCCTAGTACTAGTGTGCCTAGTAGTGACTGTGATACAACTTGTAGGATATACATAAGCAGGCTAGACATTTTTTTCATGTGTATTTTCCTTTCAAGCAGTTATCAATTAAAGAAATTTTTGAAAATACAATTTCGCTCAGAGTAGAGAATGGCACAAGATTGTTGTATAAGTGCTCATTCTGTGATGGACACCATTATGTAGAATAATTTATGATTCATATAACCAGGGTGAATATCCAACTACCTAAAGGCTGACAAATTTAATGATGGAGAAAACAGAATTCAGAATGTATAATATTCTGAAATCTCTTGGGTTCAAATATAGGAGAACCCATGATGGTTGCAAATTTCTGCCAAAGAAATGTTATTGTTGCAGCAAGACTGAAGTTTCTGTGCACAATGCACAACATTAGAAGTACAGGTGATTCAAGGCCCATCTTTATTTGGATGAAAAGTGGGTTATTCAGAATCACTGCAGGAAGAATGTATTGCAATATTCATCTGGAAGGGGAGGACTCAAATTGCTTATTGGCAAAGGTGGAAGGCTTATTTGCTATGCAGGTTCATCAAAAACTAGTTTCATACCGGAAAGCAAGTGGGTTTTTCATTCGCAAACACCAATCAGATTCCATACTTGTATGAATGCAAACTCACAGAGAACGATTCATCAATAGATTTTGTAAGTGTTTTGGAGGAACATTTGATAATCATAATGGATAATGCCAGTTATCATTCTAAGCCATAGAAAAGTTACCCAATCTTAGTTCATGAAAATTAGACAGAGGAATGGGTGTATAATCATATTTCCTTTGATATAACAGAAACTAAGACTTGAGTTATAAGCCCACAATGCTCCTTACTAAAATCAGGAAAAGAAACGAACTGGATCAGATAGCATTAGAAATGGGTCACGAAGTTATGCAGTTGCCACCCTATCACTGTCAGTATAACCCTAATGAGCTCATTTGGGATAAAGTAAAGGATGAAGTCACACAGTTAAACAACACATTTCGCATTGCAGATGTTGAGCAATTAATGAACAAGGCTCGATAGCGTTACCATAAAGGATTGGGAATCCTAAGTTACACATGTTGAGCATTTGCAAGTGATTTTGCTAAAGAAATTGCAAGGGATGATATTATAGAACGTGCAATTAAGAAACCTCAGGGACGACAAGTCAGACATGGACGCCACTGACGAAGAAAATGACCAAGACATTCTGGGAGTTCCTTTGTAGCATCCTGGTTTGATCTTAAGGTAAAGATTTATTAATTATTGTAACTTTATGTTTATGTTTGAATAGTTTGTATTTTCTGTCTTTCGTGTTGTTCTTTATATATAACTTAACCACTTCATTGATTGCCATTTAAATCCTGCAGGTCCAGGAATTGATACCCAAGAAACAGTCAAAAACATTTAAATTGTTAAATGCTGTAAAAATGCTTCCTAAATACAAATTCGTATCTTCAATATTAAGTATTTTAATGAAACAAAAACTGGTTTAAAATCCATTACACTCAGTATACAATTACAGCATCATTAAAGTAGACTATATTCACAAATTGTTGAAATGTCACTATTTTGTTTCATTGCAGCAAATGCCGTTCTTTCGTCAAAGACAACTAATTTGCCAGCCATTTTGTTTTGTGTGTATATGAACAATAGCTGCGTAAGCAAACTGTTCTCCGGTTCAAGGTTTTATGGTCAGTTCATGCGCCATGCAATGTGAGTGTTAGATCCGTAGGAACATCGCGACATGAAATTGAGGAAACAGGAAAACTTACCACTCCAGGCAAAAGCAAGAATAAACAAAAGTGCGTGCTCGGAGAAAATACCTGAAAAGTGTTGTGCGTCGTCATGTGTGTAGTTTTTCTTTAGAAACGAACTCCCTAACATAAGTAACATTTTGTCTGCTGTAAATGAGGATGCAGATTTACCAAATTTCAGCAGATTGCTTATACAGCTGGGATTTGTGAATGAAAAAAGAGGCAAGAAAAATGTGCTAAAAGACAGAGGCGATATTGCTGTGTGGCGAAGATGCTATTTAAGGACAACCACACTGCACAGAGATACAAATCGCTAAATATACACAAAGAACACACGAAAAGTGAAGTATGGTGTGACACGACTTTTAAGATTGAAAGACAAGCATTTTTGAAAGGTATGTGTGCTGGTTTAAAAAATCCCAGTGGAAAAGGCCAAAGGCCTTTCATTATAAACTCTTTCAGTTTCATTGCTCAGTCATTCTGTTTCAATTTGCTCAGTTCATTATAAACTTGTATTTTTGCATGCCTTCATATCCTTATTTGTATGACTTTTGTATGATTTTATTTATCTTCCCGGCAATTATTACATTTACTGCAGGTTTAAATGTAACGGGAAAGCACCGCCTATGGCCCATGACGCGAAAGCATTAGCCAATTAGGGCGAGGGAGAGGGTTGTTGAACGCGGAGTGATACATTTCAGCGGGGCAAGGTTATAAGAAACAGAGATTAGGGAAGTTAAAGAAGTTTGGCATGCCTGTGTTCTGACAAGTGTGACATGACAGCAATGTATTCTACATCACACTTCAGGCATAACATACATGTACCTAGTAAATTTTTGTCATATAGGAACTGCATATATGGTTTGTGACACATTTGCGCAGGATCAACAACATTAATGAATTTAGCTATAGCAGTGAAACACAACAGGTGAGTGAAGCAATGTGTCAATATATTCTCGATTCAATTTTGTACTAGTGAAACACAACTTTACTTCTATGTACAATGGTGCATATGCAGTTTTAACAGTCTGCAACATGTCTCGGTATTGGTGCTGAGGTTGGCAGCAAATGGCTCTGCAACTATTGAGGTTACCTGCACTGCTGATCATGACAACTTTGGGCTGTAATCATGGCAACAACATTTCTGAGGGCTGTTATCAAAATAATATTCAAATATTTTTGTAACGTTTCATCAACTTTTTTTATTGTCTAAATGTAAGAAATTTCAAATCAGTTGAGTAAAAGGAAGCTTGGATAACTAATTATAATTATCATTAACAATTGTACAATGAATTGACTGAGACACACTGTACTTCACATACCATAAATTTTCTTTCAACGCATTTTGCTTGCCTCTGCTTGAAGGCATTATCAAGGAATTGTAAACTCAGAGTTGACAATTTCTTATAATGCCTTCAAGAAGTAGTAAAATGCGTTGAAAGAAAATCTGTGGTATGTGAAATACAGAGGTCTCAGTCAATTCATTGTACAATTTTAATGATTCCATTACTTCACAGCATTAATGCCTATTTGAAGTTTTCAAATTAATTATTTTCATTTTCAGTGTGATACTTCTGTTTATACATTAATAATTTTATCCATTGCAATAAATTTCAAAATTAATGGCCTATACGGATCATTGTTAATGAACAACCCTTGTATGTCTGCCTCACATTCAGGAGGTACCAAGTTCGCATCAGCATCAGAGTGAGTCACAATTTTCCCTTATCCTCACATATGAATGCTGGGTCAACTATTAAGCTCTATGGACTCTGGGATCTGAGCATCATTTCACCAATTTCATTCATCATCCAATATGACATGTTGGACAATAACAATAATAAACACCTGGATGTTGTATATGGCCTAATTTAAAATTCTGTAATTTTAACTTTTTTTATTTCTAGAAAGTGGGTCACCTGCATCAGTTTGAAATGAATAAAAGCACTTTTAATTTAAAAAGTAACTTAAAGAGGAGTCAAGTGGAAAATTTCAGCAACAATATGATTAATAAGCTTTAAATTGATATAATGCCTTAAAGAATAGATCTTGTAGGTGGAAAAGGGTGCAAGATGTTTCAGCACCTAACTTGGAAAGGTTTAAGAAAATACTTATTTTATTTGCCTATCCTTTTTACATTTTCAAAGGTAACATTAATGCTAGCAGAAGGGAGATGCTGGAAGCATAGAATTTTATACACTGTGCAGTATTATTCAATATTACAAAGACAAATTACCCTTCACACCTGCATTTATATTTACATTTATGCTGAGCTCAATGTTAAGCATTGAGACACAGTTCTGAAACAGTGCTCTGCAATTCATGCAGGAAGCACTGAAATGTAAAATACTGACTTCCAGTTAACTACAATAATTTTAAAATAATATAGAAGAGAGGAGCTAAAAATGTAATCATGGATTACATATGAGTGAAATGAATCCGCAAAATTTCATTTTTATTACTGTACATTTGCATGTCTCTGTAGCAACTGGGATAAAAGCAAATTTACATCGATACAGAAGGAAGATTTAATAAATAATTAATACAACAAAAATGCATTGATGCACTTGTTCAAAGTCCTCCTTCATCATCAATCTATTGGAAGATATAGTTCTAACTCCTAGGAAATGATATTCACATCAACTAATTGTATTGTGGCTATGTACTTCCAATCCTCCTGGCATTCCAAATTAGCTTTCTTTAGCTGCCAATTTCCTCTTAAGTGACTCTGGCATTTCTGGTGGTGGTGGTCTGGGTAGTCGCAGCCACACTTTTACAGCATCGTAAATGAACCACTGAGCAGCTGTTAATGTACCAATCATAATTATCCTTGGTGCCAAGCCTTTCCATAAGCCTGCAAAACAAAATGAATTTTAGTTATAGTATAAGTGTTATGTTAGGTACTAAATACCTTAATGAGCAAATTATAATATTACGAACTGTTACATTGTGAATATGCCAGGAATTTCAGAGCAAAATTAAGAAATCTGAACATTAGAAAACATTTTGTGGAACAACTGTAGACATTACGTGTAAAACTCAGAACAAAAAACAAAAGTTTGAAGAAACTTTCTTTTGTGTGACACAAGAATATTTTGTAAGTCCCAAGGTGCAGGTATACTCGTGCACAAGCAGATAACATGCAGGTTCTCATGTTGCAGCCAACATGAGAGAGATGTTTAACACTTGCAGCCTATCTCTGTGAAAATGCTCCAGACATCTGTCCAACCCGGTACAGGAAGACTTGTGGCTGCAGGTCAGTTTTGGAAAATACTGGCCATGTTTCCTCTCAGGTTTTATTACTTTACAAAAGTAGACTTGCTGTCCAACAGAAGTACTTATGGTACTTTTAGAAGTGGAGGCGGTTCGTTCTCTGAATATTTAATATACGTTCAATAGGTACGTTGTTGAAAATCGAAAATGGCTAGAGAAATCAGTAGAATGGACTTGTCCTTTTATTTTAATAATGAACAGGTCTGCCTTCAATTATTATTCGACAAGGGTCTGCTGAGGACATGGATGTTGTGTTCCAAATGCAATGCCCCCTTAATGTAATTAGCTAGTTAATGTAAATTACGGACTATTGTGTGTGTTTAGTGCAATTTAGCTACTTTGTAGTTAGTTTGCTAGATAGTGTAATATAGGGACACATAAGACTTGGTAGCATTGAGTTCAGTGGAGAAAGAAGGATAATTTGGCTGCACTGAATTCTTCAATATAGTTACATCGAAGTAAATAAGTAAACAAGTTATGACTTCAGTAACGTTAAAAGATTGCCCTCCACCACAAAATTGCACTAAAAAGTAAAGAAATCATATTAAACATTATAGTTGTATATAAAAGCATCATAGTTATATAAAAAGTGCGAAGGACTTCTCTAACTTAGTTTCCATCCATTTAATCAGCATTTCTTCAAGTATGTCCTTTTCCCTTGCATTACTACACATTTTGGCCTTTTTGGGGATAAAAACAGGTGAAACGCACATTAGAGAAATTTCTACTTAATCATTCATAAATATACATTATATTCTGTTTAAATAAACATTTAATGGTTCGAGAGAGTACCCAAGTTTCTCAATTTTTATGACATTTAGCTTCAAAATTCACAACTGAAAAAGTGGAGAGGGGAAACTTACTCTGGATGGAAGTTCACTTTTACAACACTATTTTGATGACCTTTATAGTTTGCAGATCATAAATTGGTTTATGTTGATTATTTCAAGAATATAAGTGGAAGAATATGAGGCCCTGGAAACAGCAGAAAAATAATTTAAAACAAAAGCACACTATTTCAGGAAGTGGACTGTTGCTGAATATAGTTTTATTTATAATTCTGAACAAGAAAACGAACATTGTCAACCTCTAGACCTCTTTGAGTCAAACTTTCAGAGAAGTTATACTGACTCTCACTTTTCCTATAAAAGTAAATTTAGTCTTTTAAAAATATTGGGTTCATTCACTGAAATGTATATGTAGTGTGTGAACCTTAAATGGTTTCAATGTGTAAGGACTATGATACAATGAAGCACAAAATTAATACATTTCTGAGTCGAACTAATACTCAATGCTCCATTTATTGCTAGTATTTACCTAGAATGCATTTCGTTAGGATCTTCCTAACATCAGCTGTTGTCGACTAATGGACGTTGGTTTGGTGAACTCAATGGAGGTGACAGGTGCGTCTCTGTCGGTATCTTGATGAACTTGAAGTTTGGGTTTTCATCAAAGGTAGTATCGAAATTAAACAATTTTCTTTCATATTTCTTTATGAAGATTTTTCCCCACGTGGTTAATGCAGCTGGACCTTGGGCATTTTTTAATAAGTGGATTTCTCGTTCTACACTTCTGGAAATGGAAATAAGAACACATTGACGCCGGTGTGTCAGACCCACCATACTTGCTCCGGACACTGCGAGAGGGCTGTACAATCAATGATCACACGCACGGCACAGCGGACACACCAGGAACTGCGGTGTTGGCCGTCGAATGGCGCTAGCTGCGCAGCGTTTAGACACCGCCGCCGTCAGTGTGAGACAGTTTGCTGTGGCATACGGAGCTCCATCGCAGTCTTTAACACTGGTAGCATGCCGTGACAGCGAGGAAGTGAACCGTATGTGCAGTTGACGGACTTTGAGCGAGGGCGTATAGTGGGCATGTGGGAGGACGGGTGGACGTACCGCCGAATTGCTCAACACGTGGGGCGTGAGGTCTCCACAGTACATCGATGTTGTCGCCAGTGGTCGGTGGAAGGTGCATGTGCCCGTCGACCTGGTACCGGAGCACAGCGACGCACGGATGCACGCCAAGACCGTCGGATCCTACGCAGTGCCGTAGGGGACCGCACCGCCACTTTCCAGCAAATTAGGGACACTGTTGCTCCTGGAGTATCGGCAAGGACTATTTGCAACCGTCTTCATGAAGCTGGGCTACGGTCCCGTGTACCGTTAGGCCGTCCTCCGCTCACGCCCCAACATCGTGCAGCCCGCCTCCAGTGGTGTCGCGACAGGCGTGAATGGAGGGACGAATGGAGACGTGTCGTCTTCAGCGATGAGAGTCGCTTCTGCCTTGGTGTCAATGATGGTCGTATGCGTGTTTGGCGCCGTGCACGTGAGCGCCACGATCATGACTGCATACGACCGAGGCACACAGGGCCAACACCCGGCATCATGGTGTGGGGAGCGATCTCCTACACAGGCCGTACACCTCTGGTGATCGTGGAGGGGACACTCAATAGTGCACGGTACATCCAAACCGTCATTGAACCCATCGTTATACCATTCCCAGATCGACAAGGGATCTTGCTGTTCCAACAGGACAATGCACGTCCGCATGTATCCCGTGCCACCCAACGTGCTCTAGAACGTGTAAGTCAACTACCCTGGCCAGCAAGATCTCCGTATCTGTCCCCCATTGAGCATGTTTGGGACTGGATGAAACGTCGTCTCACGCGGTCTGCACGTCCAGTACGAACTCTGGTCCAACTGAGGCGCCAGCTGGAAATGGCATGGCAAGCCGTTCCACAGGACTACATCCAGCATCTCTACGATCGTCTCCATGGGAGAATAGCAGCCTGCATTGCTGCGAAAGGTGGATATACACGGTACTAGTGCCGACATTGTGCATGCTCTGTTGCCTGTGTCTATGTGCTTATGGTTCTGTCATTGTGATCATGTGTTGTATCTGACCCCAGGAATGTGTCAATAAAGTTTCCCCTTCCTGGGACAATGAATTCACGGTGTTCTTATTTCAATTTCCAGGAGTGTATATCATGATTCTCCTTCCAAAAATGGTATGCTACAGCCGATCTATTTCTTTGTTCCTGATGTTCCTATAATGCTCTTTAACCCTTTCACCGATATGGACGTCATATGACGTCAAAGTTAAAATGCCCCAAACCGATATGGACGTGTATAGACGTCCTGCGCATACATTCATTTAATGCTCATTTAATGGCAATTATTTTAATCTTGCTGTTTTACAATAAATTTAAATTAGTTCTATAAGGAATGTAAACGTATCCTTAAAGGTTTCTTTTTGAATTGTACACCTCCAAACCTGGATAAACACCCAAGGGCACATCTGCAGATTCACACCAAATAATATTGGTTTCCTTGCGAACTTCTTTTTCGCAACACACTACACATTTTCGAAATGGTTACAAGTTTTTTGGGTGTGGGTGGTATACTTTTAGGAAAGTGTTTTCTCTCAAATATGAGGGATGATGTGGTGAATTTTGTTACCCCCTAGTATAAAGAGGCCTCTGAGTATTATAATACTCAATTAGGTTACGAGCTCCTTATACGCGCAAGTACAGGTAGATGAATGTCTTTTACAGCTCTGAAAATTACTAAACAACTGTGCATAGTTACATCCAGTGGTATAAAAATACTTTTTTTTTTCCATTTAACTGTTTTCCGTAAAGAGGGATAGCTGGTAATAGCTGATCCGTATCACCCATATTTGACCCGCCATTTCCCCAAACAATGGAGTAGCTAACATGCCAGCTGTAGACCAGTACACGTCACTGCTATGTATGTCCTAAAGATCTCCTTCATAATCGTACACCAAATCTTCCAGATTTTCTACAGTAATATCAGAAGCCTGTACACATCATACCCAAGCTAATTTATTTGCTACATTACCGGGATAAGCCATGGTTAACATTGAAATTTAACAATTTCAAATGTGCCATACATTTAGCTCTTGATAGCTACAAGAAATCACTCTGAACACAGAGAGAGTATAAATAACTGAAATACAGAGCGAAAACTGCTGCATAAGGCTACTAGAAACCTTGGTTGAGAAACACTGTAATAACAGATGCTGACAGTTTTCATTCCAGTGTGTGACGCAACTTATTCTCATCATATTATCGCTTGGCATAGCATAAATAAACTAAACTTGAACCTGAGAAGTTGCTTGCGTAGCTATACATACATACTATGCAAAACAAAATGATTCACATATTAGGCGCGTTCGGCACAAAGAATGGCTTTTGCTACAGTGAAACAAAGTAGTGAAATTTCAACAATTTATTAATGTAGTCTCTACTTTATTGTTACTGTAGATTTATACTGCCTTTAATGAGTTTTAAACCAGTTTTTGTTTCGTTTAAATAACTTAATAAATACGGAAGATACGGAATTGTATTTATGATGCATTTTTACAGCATTTAACAATTTAAATGTCCTGTTCTGTTTATTGGGTATCCGTTTCCGGCCCCTGAAGGGTTTAAATGGCCATCGGCGAAGCGGTTAAGCTTAATGTTCAAGTTCTTTTTTGTTTTTCCTATGTCAAAGTTGTCACAGCCTTTGCAGTTCATCCGGTACACATCTAATTTTTTGTCTGTGGGTATCTCCTTTGTACAGTGGATTTAAAGGAAAGCATTTTATCATATAAGGATATCCTGTTCTGATTGTTGCAGAAGAGGTAAGCACTGCTATTCTATTTCCTAGTACTTCCTATGACAGTTTATCTTTGTAAATTAATACTCTTAAAATTATCACACCTAAGTAACCATAAGATTTGTTAAGATTTCTAATGGTAACCATGCTAACTGAGCCCTTTGTGCGACACATCAAGATAGGTAGTGACAACACTCCTCAAAGAATTCTATGTACAATGTTTCTCTACACAGACAAGACAGCCATGGAGAATGTTTAGCCTGTAGAAAGGCCTTAGTTTGTGCAACAGATGTTCTCCCTACCAAGATAAGCTATTTTGTTAGTACATGCATGATGCATGTATGAGAGATGCATGTGAAGCACATGATGCTTCAGTAATTGCAAATATGCACTTAGGAATTGGCTGTCCTTATATGAAATAACCTGATAATGGCATTACAAGCTGATGCAATTGCCCTTCCATGGGACTGGAGCTGTGCAGTGGATATCTAACACTTTCAATAAAGGCGTTAAAAAAACAAAAGAGAAAAAAGGTCCAATGCTTGGATGTTGCATACACAACGAAAACTAGACATTGGTAGGAAAGAGATAGACACGAAAAAGTGATACATTATATTAAACCAGTATCTTAGTTATTGTCTTTCTGGCCGGTCTCACATTACATTATTTTTTGGTGATGTATGCTACATGGGATTGCCAGTACATGAATCACTCGTTATTCCATGAAAGTTTCTAAAATTTACTTCAGATATACTTTCATTATTATTTGAGTTATGATCTGATTTTATTCAATATCCTTTGATAAATCCATGAAGATAATCAGTGTCATTTAACCTAACATTTTCCTTTTCTATTTCTTTTGTTGATTTATACTTTTGAAAACAATATCAATCTGTTGTAATGTTTAGTTTAATTTTACAGCTTTTTTAGGTATAAATCTTTTCATCATTTTGAAAAGGTAGGACATTAAGATAATTAGTCTGTAGTTTCCTGTACAAGGGTGGCCTGAAAAGTTTGACCTCAACATGAAGATGGCAGCACTTGTAAATAAAAGCTGATGAATTTCGTTGTTCAACGGTTTAGAGTTACTCAAAGTTTCAGCCATTTTGGAGGCTCAGTTATGTAACAGCCATTTCAGTAAGTTGATGCGAGTGTTTTTATGAAAATGGACAAAATCGAGCATCAAACTGTCTTTAAATATTTGTCTATGAAAGGCAATATGCCTACGCAAATCACAGATGAGTTGGGATTCTCTGTATGGGGACTTTGCACCATCATTTACCACAGTGAAATTTTGGGCAGCTGAATTTAAATGTGGCCCTAAGACCTTGGGAGACGAACATTCGAGGACATCAAAAAATGGCAACTACCGACAAAAACATTCCCAAGTTCACCAAATGGTGCTAGATGACCACCAAATTAAAGTGAGAGAGATAGAAGAGGGTATGAACATGTCAAAAGAATGTGTTTGTCATATTAAATCAACATTTAGACATGAGAAAGTTGTCCGCATGTTGGGTGCCAAGTTTGCTCATGTTAGACCAAAAACGTGTTGGAACGAACATTTCCAATGCTCGGTACAGTTTAAGTGCAATAAATTCGATTTTGGTGCCAATTAATTACTGTAGATGAAACTTTGACACCCCATCATACATCCGAAACAAAAATACATTTCAAACAGTGGACTGCTCCCAAAAAAAAAAAAAAAAAAAAAAAAAAAAAAAAAAAAAAAAAAAAAAAAAAACTGTTTTATCGGCTGGGAAAATGACGGCGACTGTTTTTTGGGACAGTCATGGAGTTAAAAAAGGAAAAACCATTACAGGAGCATACTATGCATCATTACTTGACAAGCTGAAGGCAGCACATGCGGAAAACTGCCACATTTGCAGAAAAAGAAAATCCTGTTACACCAAGACAATGCACCATCTCACACCTCAGCAGTTGCAACAGCGAAGATCCACAAATTACGGTTTGACCTGCTTGACCATCTGCCTTACTCACCAGATCTAATCCCAAGCAACTACTTTTTGTTCCCTCATCTGAAAATTGCGCTCGGACAGAGATTTTTGTCAAATGAAGAGGCAATCACCTCCATGAACAATTATTTTGCAGAGAAAAATGTTCAGTACTATTTGGATGGGTTACAGAGATGGGAGCACTGTGGGAGAAGTGTGTAGAGTTACAGCTACAGTTACTGTAGCTGGAGGAGAGGGACAAAAAAACAAGCTTAAAAAATGTCTTTATTAGGTTGCAAACTTTTTAGACCACCATCGTATCTCATTCACTTTTAGTCTAATAGCTTTTCTTTTTTTAACCCTTTGCTGCACAGTATTAGCTAGTACTTCTCCAAGCAGACCTGCATCCATTTAAATTCTGAACTACTACAGACATCAAACTAACAGTGGCATATATACCTGCATTGTTATATTTTTAAGTGTCAAAATTAAATTGTTTAATGAACAGCTTGTATAAATTGGTTTGTAGTGAATAACAAATTTAATTTTAACGTTTTATTACTGAAAAAAATCAACCCCTTTGTAGGCAAACAACATTTATATATGTGCACCCCTTTTTAACACATTTTTATACCAACGTGTTTTACAGTTTGTTACTTTGCAACATTAAAAACTGGACTAAAATGTCCTTAAGACAGCTAAATAAAATTACAATACTTTCTGCAACATTTTTGTGCTACTCACCCTTTTAATGTTTCCATCCCTGCCACTATTGCAGCTTGTCCATAGTGTGTCATGTACACTATTCCATTGCACAATAAAAATGTTCTATATACACTTAAGGTTATTAATAGTTTAGTATGCACACCCTAGTGTTAGTTTTGAACTTCCACCTCCCTCGCTTGGTGATAACTGAGGAAGCACCCAATTCTACATACGGCAATGTCACACTGTTTGCACTTGTATTGAGACTGCACACCGCGACCTGATTGTTTTCCTTTTCTTCACAATGCACCGAACACAGTTTCACCCGGCCTGGTATTTTTACGAGGGTGTGAAGAGAACTAGGTTTTTACAAGGGTGGCAGAAGGTAGGCTACGCTGAAATCCTACTCGCTTACGTAACGTTAAGTCTGCAATTAGCTGTTGCACTAAATTCTGCCTGTAGTAAAGAAGTCTATTGCCATGAGCTGTAGAAGCAGGTCTGTTTGAAATCTATATTATAGAACTATTAACAGCAACATTCACAACGAAATGGAACAAATATTTCCACTATTTTTTTTAAGGCCGGCCGACACCGTAATACTACCTCCTTTGGTCCACGAGGTCAATGCTTGGCATATTATGAGCATAATTTATCACTGCATTAGGACACAATATTTTAATTTTTTCTTTTTCCTTACCACTCTTCCTTTCTCCTCTCCATCTGTTCTGGGATTGGAGTTGGTAGATAATAAAAGAATGTCCCTGTTATCATGCTAAACAACTAAAGTTACACCTTTATGTTGCAATTTGCAAGATTTGTCCCTTTTCAGTTTCAGTTTTTGCTTTGAAAACTGTTTTGGCCAATCTTTTCCTTCAGCACGAGTCGTAACACAAGCATATATTTTCTTATCCAGAAGCAATTTCATTAGCCACATGGAAGTAAAACAATTATCAGAATAGACATGATGCCACAATCCCATGTATTTTTCGCACATGTCCACAACAACCTCCTCCCCAAGCAGAACATCACCCTCATTTTGTTGGTTTAGTGGGCATATATTGTTTTAGAAAGAAAGGCCTTTGAAGCCTGTCATTGCTTCGTCAAAAGAAAGATCGTGATTTGGTTTGGAGACACTTGCAAACTTTCCGATTATGTCTAAAGCAGGTCATGCCTTATACAGATAATCACAAGAATCTACCCCTAATTGTGGCTTAGCAGATTTATCATTTAGATGAAGGTATTATAATATCTTTTGAAAATGGAGCAATGTCATTACCTGATTTACAATTGGACAAATCCAAAAGTCCCTCAAAAAGTAATCTCGAATTTCAGGAAGATCCACTATCCCCATATGTATCAAAATACCTAAATAGGCCTCATCTCCCTTGAATTTGTATCTTCCCATTTGGGATCTGACTTCTTAGCTTGAATCTGTGCTGTATACCTATTGGTTTCCTTCACAAATTTGCCACAAAAATGGGAATCTATAAAAAGTTTGGAGAAACTTTCTTTTGTGCGACGTGAGAATAGTTTCTAAGTCCAATGGTGCATGTTTATGCATGTGCAAGCAGAAAACGTGCAAGTTTTTGTGTTGCAGCCAACATGAGAACAATATGCAACACTTGAGGATAGTTATGTTTAGTGTAATTAGTTAGCTACTTAGTGTAAATTAGGGACTACTGTGTGTGTTTAGTACAATTAGCTAGGTGTTGCAATTTAGGTACTACTTTGTGTTAGTTTGCTAGATAGTGTGATTTAGAGATAAGTAAGACTGTTGGCAGCATTATGTTCAGTGGAGAAATAAGGATAGTTTGACTGCACTGAATTCTTCAATATGGCTACATACACAGTAACGAGATAAACAATAATGTAATAAGAATGCCCTCCAGCACGAAATTGCACTAAAAAGTAAAGAAATTATATTAAAAATCATGGTTGTATATAAAAACATAAAAAATTGTGAAGGACTTAGAAAAAAATCGCAGCGTCGCATATTAGAAATAGCCAAATATTCAAAGTAATCTATTTCTGGACTTCCTGGAGGAATAGCATGATTGGCGCCTGTAGGGGATGAAAATGCTAACTTATTGAAAGTCAAATTGGAGGTCCACTGTGCAGGTACTACTTTAATTTTAGTTTGTTTTTCTTTAGCCCCTTGGTCTGCTACCTGTTCCTTGGCACTTTCACTGTCACTTTGTTCCTTATCACTGTCTTCCACTAACTTGCTAAACCAAGATTTGTCAATCTAATTTGCATGCATTTCCTCTTCTGTTTGCAATACCCTCTCACTACAGCGTTTTCTAGCCCATGATGTACTTGGAACAGCCTCTTTGTTACTGATGTAGCTATAAACGCATCAGAACTGCTTACTTACGCAGATGCACTCTGTTATTTCAGTGTTATTTATGGTTTATTACATTCAGGCATGACAAAAACACTTTAACATTGCAACAGGAGAATGGTTACGTCAACACAGCTAACAACTGGGGTCAGCATAAACAAAACCCATATGAAACGATAAACACATTTACTACGTTCTATGCTGTGTGCAGTAGGCCATCCATTATTCAACTACGCTTTACTACACTATGCATCACAAAGGGTTAAGTTTTTTTTTATTTTTTTTTTTATTTTAGGAATCTGGAGAAGTGCCTGCATTGGTGACAGGTTTGTAATATATTTTGACTATTATAATGTTTTAAGTATCCAAAACCTTATCTACTTGAATTCTTTGAACTTACTTTGTTTATTTTCTGTCAGCTACAAAACTTCCACATTGTTTAAGTGACTTACTTGTTTCAACAAGTTAATATTTTTGTCTGATAACTTTAACGTTCATTACTGCCACTAAATTTACGTAATATTAAATGAGCATTCTCTAATCCCTTCCTTAGGAACTTTTATTTCCTTACTTTCTTTTTTTCACTGCATATACATGTACTCATTTTTTAACATTGGTCTTGCATGTCTTTTGAGACCAATAGCTTAAATTATTTTAAAACCTGTTTCCTCTTCTGCAATGTACTAGTAGGTTTTCTGAATATGGCAATAGACAGGTTTTACAACACAGTATACAGAAATGTAATGCATTTAACATTACAAAAATGCCATTATTTTAGTGCTTTCCTTTAAATTTGCAGTTCTTCAAGGTTTCTAAATGTAACACTGCTGGAACAGGGCAGCTTGAATTGTTACCTCTCTATGATACGCTAAGTTCTGATCATACACATCACATGGTCTTGATTCTACAGGAAGAAAAGTTCTATAGATGAATAAGTAACTTACTGAAAAATACTTACCAGCCATGCCAAGCTTTCGAGCAGCATCCAAAGCTGTGGAGCCTTTATCTTGATTCAATTTCGACACAACAGTATCTGCTGGATGTGAAACAATGGCACAGAATACACCAGCAATATACCCTGCTGCAAAGGTAACGATCAGCTGTTCACCTTTAGTGCATTCATCTCTAGGTTTAGGCACCACGTATCTGGGAAGGAAGGAGAGAAAAAAAATTATATAACCACAGTATACAGCAGTAGCAGTAATAATGGTTTTAGGAAACACCAGTAGTAGCCAATGTTTGGTTCTAGATTGTGGCGGTTTTTAAATTTTTAAGAATTTATTTTGAATTGTTATGGAAAGAGTAATTGTACCAAAATAGAAATGTAAAATTAGGTTGGTCATGAGATAATGTAATGCAAGTTAAATGTTACATAATATTGTCATTATTGGCAACGGCAAGAATGCGATTACATAATGTGGTGCCGTGGACCAGTAAAAGAAAGATAATTTGGTTGTTATAGTAACATAAAGGGCAGAGAACTCGACCGTGCCCAGAGGTAAGACTCATTGCTCTAGAGCTGCCGTGGAAACTACAAAATTTCTACTAGATCGTCACCAAAGGTGAGAATCTACAAATCATCTTCAATCATCCAATTTGTGACACACTTAACTGTTGCACTTGAGACATTGATTACCTGGGCAGTATGTTAATTTGTAATTAAAACGTACATGCTGCAGATGGGCTCTCCTATCAACAAGTTTCTTTTAGCAACTATATGGTTCATTTTCAACACTTTACACATCTCTTATGCACAATAAACCATTTATTGCTGCTGACCACATAGTTCAGTGCCCATTAACACACACAAATACACACTTCCCTTTTTGAACACTGCTTTGCATAACACCTTAAAAATCTCTCTGGAATTTATTAGATAAAATGAAATATAATTTTCAGATAACATAAAACACTTGGAACAAATAAACAGGATATATATTTCATGAATATTTCACAGCAATATTAGTAGTAACTTTTTCGTTTTCATTTAGGATAAATGTTAACCCTTAATTGGTGACGTGAAAAATGTACCACAACTAGTGACGTGACGTCTAAGAGACATCCTGGATTTGCTCCTTTATGCTGATTTTTAGCTTAAGCTTTTTTTTGTTCAATAACAGCTTCCTTGAAAATCAGTTTGATATGGGAATTTCCTTACAGTACAAAAAGTTAGTAAAGGAAACGACATAGTGTTGACTGAAGACGTGAACAAGGGTTTGTGAAATCGATTTCAACTAATTCAACTAAGAAAAATTGACATAATTTTAAGATAAGTGTAGTTTTATGTTACAAATAGTTATATTTGTATAATACTTATTGCTTCACTGTAACTAGCTTCATTTTCTACGTAATCATACAGTTTCTTACTTGTATCTCCACAGGGATCACATATAACAATTTTTCTGAACACATTTTCTAAACCAAGGAATAAACAAAGTGATAGTTATTCAAAGCTGAGAAAACATGCACACAAAAAAGATGATTTTTTTCCCTGCCATTTTCTCACACTGCACTAGCTAGTTACTTATGTTCAACACAGCTTATGCAGATTTTTGTTCTCTGCATTCTAATAACACAGGTATCTTGCACTTGTAAGACATATGAAGTTCTTTTCTTGTATGCTGGACATATACAAGTTTTCTGGATTTCAAGCTACCACTGTGCAGATGTATAGCAGGCAAATGGATTAAGTTGTGGCCCAAAGCATTTCACAGGTTCTTTTGTTGACAATGTATAATGATTTCTGCAGCAAAATTAACTTGACTGCCTTCAGCTTCATCTCCAGCTATCTAATCACTGGCATCTTCATTCCCATCACCTGCGTCGTTCCATCAGGTCTGCAATTTCTCTGTATGCCTATATCACGCTCACTTTTGATGTTATAGACACTATTAAAATTACTTTCCCATCACTAATATCTTCATTCAACCATTTGAGCACCTGCTCTTCAAATTCAGGATCGTTAGGTGTCACATAACGGAATGAAGCGATGTTTTAAACAGTACAGCTCTTAACAGAAATATCGTGCAACTGGTGACAACACCTATCAGATGAGTAATGATGTCTCTAAAACATGAGCCTCTCCTGTATAGTAAACCACAAAGCTTACAACACAAAGATTAATGGGTAGTAAACAGTAAGCAAAGATAATTAGGCACTATAAGGGCTCAGATTTCATTAGGAAATGGAGGTTACCATTTCTTAGTTTGCAAGGTGGCAGAGGCATCACATCACCAGTTAAAGGTTGTTCATGCATCTTTCCTTAATCTTCATTGTTCAAGTGGAGTAAAACCAACAGTCCCCATTTCTTCTAGAAAAGGTTGGAAAGAGAGCACCATGACATTAGGCCGGCCACATGTTGAGGGCAGTAGAACAGAGACGTAGTATCAGAGACCTTAAGTTTCTGCTTGGGGACTGCACAGTAAGGCTAGCCGGGATAGAGGCATGGCAGATCATGTCAGATGACCTGATTTCTTGGCAGCGTTATTGATGTTAAAAAAGAAAGCATATAAATAGGTAAAAACATTAGAAAAAAGGTACAGGCACAAAGAATTTACTTAAAAAGGTTGGCAAGTAAAGACATTGTAGACTCTCAAGGACCCAGTTTGTTAATGTGTAATCTGTTTTGAAGTGAACAATTGATAAGCTTTTGTTTTAATTTGAATAGTTATAAATAAATAACAGTGAAGCTAATTTCATGTATAAAGAATAAAATTGAGCCATACCTTTGACTCTTGACACACATACCTTGACACTTGACTGTGATGAGTTGCTAATCAGCTGAGGATGAGACCGCAACAGTCTCGAAAACGTTCCTGATTTTTTAACGGACAGGAGCGAAGTTACAAGTTTTAAAAGGATAACTCAATTTTAGTCTTCATAGTTTTAATGTTATCAGGTTGCACATACTAAAATTGTTGGCTTCACCTCATATTTAGCGCACCTTTTTACACATGTAATTGAGTACAATATGTATTTAATACTAAATGAATACAATAAAAAGCTGTGAACTTTCAAATGCTAAAATTCAGCACATATCTGTTTATAGGAGAAGTTTCGACAACCTTCACACTTTATTGATGTAAGATATAGAGAACTGAATGTAATGCTAAAGAAACATTGGCATTAAGAGAAAAATTAGTAGTACAATTAGAGGTAAATACTTTTTGCATGTTGCGTTTCACCTTTAATAGATCACTGATATGGATGTACAGTTTGTTTCAGAACTTAAGAACTTTGTTTACGTTTACATGTCACTACAGTCAGGCCGCTCTATCTCCGGCTCTGACATTTAGTGGCTGCAGGAGGGGGAAGGTTAATAGTACCAACATATGAGTAATTGAAAACATATCGTCAGAATTATCTTTATAATGAGAGTATAGGACTATATTAGCTTCAAAACATTGAAATCCAACTTTTAATTTCATTATCATGCATAGTATTCTTTACAACATCACTCTATTCAAATATTTAGTTCACACCTTTCACGCTCACCAACTGTTTCTGCTGGTGGTACTGGGAGTCTGTACATCCGGTGTCGTGGTTAGAAGTTAAAACTGTCTGCTAGCGCCAATCAGCGTTGACGCTGCTAGGCGTGGCTTGCAAATCCAGCACTGTGTTGCCGCTGCAATTTTGTGTGGACCACGTGGCTTTTAGTTGCTTTTGGATCCCGCACAGGTGATTTGTCTAACTTTTTGTGTGTGCGTGAATTCCGATTTGCAGCATCTGTAAGTCTTATTATTATCATCGCTATTATAATAATATGGCTACTGGTTCGTCAGAATTCAAGAAAAAATCGGCTCTTATAAGAGCCAAAGCCATGAATTTATATTCAGGCTACGTGAGTACTTTGAGAAGGAGCGGGACAATGGTGGACCTCCACTACCTGTTACCAAGGTGCTGGACAGAGTTTGTGACGCCTTGAAGGTTGGAAGAATGTGACCAAGGAAAAGTGCCAGCTGATTTAAGTTCGCCGTCTGCACTTCTGCGTACACCGGGAAAGCAAAGGCAACGAGGCAGCCTTAAAGCTTCACTTGATCCTTTTCAAAAGGATGCTATAAGGCGACATGTATATCAATATTATATGAGAAAGGAATTTCCCACTCGTGCAAAGTAGCTTTTTGTTACTTCTTTTCCAGTAAATGTTTTTTTTTTTCATTTACGTCCGCCCCAACGTTAAGTTATATCGGACGGTGAATGAATTGGGTGAAATGATGCTCAAATGAGTCCAGGGTCCATTGAGCTTAGAGTTACCCGACATTCGTCTTGAAGGATAAGGGAAAACCCTGGAAAAAGCCTTATCTAGGTAACTCACCCTGACCGAGATTCGAACTCGGGACCTCTTGAAAGTGAGGTAGACATGCTACCATCTACGCTACCGAGGCGGGCTATTGTCTCCATATGCAACTATTCTGGGATCATGTATATACACATTGTCCAAATACATTTACAGTTACGATTGTCCACATACAGTTACGATCTGCAAATGCGTGAAATATTTAAAATACAGATGTTCCTCTGCTTGAAATTCATGCTAAAGAACTGGCAACAACGCGCTTCTCCCTCTCGAGAACTGTCAGAGCCGGAGATAGAGCGGCCAGACTGTAGTGTCCCAAGAAGGGCACAGTAAATAGAATAACCAATGGTACGCTGGTTTGCCAAGTCATTTCAATCTGACAATCAAACAGGAACATTTAAATACATGTTCAGAAACCTAGCAAAGACTTCACTAGCAATACTAATGGAATGCATTTGTTTTTTTTTTGCTTGATATGACACCACTGAGGACAGTCATTAGCAAGTGCGGGGTGTGACTTGAGTACTTCGATATGAAGTAAACATATGCATGTCAGTGACAGCATCCAGACAAAATAAAATGGAGCAATGAGAAATAAGCTGTACTGTTTTCAGTGCTGATGCAAGGAAAATTGTAATGAAAGTTCTTTCCTTCTGTGCAAAAGAGAATGCATAATGTATGTAGACACTGTATATATGCACCACTAATTCTTGCTCTGGAATAAGTAAGTGCTATGGGAGTAAATTTGAATACCATAAAAATTCAAAAGTGACCTTACAACCCAAGTCATGTTAAAACCAAAAAAAATGCCTGCTGTGTTATTAGATCGCTCCAAATGTTCATCATGTCACAAAATAAATCTTTCGTACATGTTTAGAAGAAAGTCCCCCAATTTCCAGACTTGCACTTTTATGCAAAAAGCAAACTAGATTTTAAAAATTCTCATTCATGCATGATTGAAGGAATTTAGTAACAGTGGCATCAAATTATCCTTACATCAAATGCTACTAGAAATGAGTTCTGGTTTTCAGAAATTTCAAGACCAGAGAAAAGTACTCATAGAAAAGGATTATATCAGAGCTTGTCATGCAAACTTCTTAAGAGCCATGAAAAACAGAGGGAGAAAATATCTGATCATTTAACTTAAATTTATCTTATGAGCATGAACATCATAGTGTGACAATGTTGGCAGGGTAAGCTTGACTATGGTATTCTGAAATCCAGTAACCTCAGCAGAAGATTTAAAGTTCATGCTGTAGGAAAAAATGCATTTGTACCTGGGGCAGCTTTGATATTTAAATCAGGAACTAAATCTCAGGATCATATGAACTTCCAGAATTTCCACAAATGGGCATCAGAAAAATTACCAGGCTTAACACAAAGAAGCATACTGGTGATATGCCCCTTACAATAGCATTCAAATAAATAGTCCACAGCTGAAATAAGGTGGCTGCAAAAAAAGATTTGCCTTGTGAAATGAGAAGAGCTGAATTACCCATTATTACTGGGACCCATAAACCACCACCTATCAGTTTGATGCACTAATGGAAATAAATGGACATTCAGTTTTGCATTTGCCTGCCTACCACACTGTTTTAAATGCAAGGAATCGGCTACTCTAACCATTCCCATTTCCTGTAATGATCTTATTCCCTGAGCCCAATTTGTTCTAGCACAAGGTTTCTCTTGCATTGCTAAACACTGCCTCAAGATATTAAGTTCATCTAATGATCTTATTCTGTATCAGCATTTCATGAATCTTTCTACTATCATATCCTTGCCACCCACTCTTTCCTTCTCCAGCATTGCTGCAGCATTTGGTGATAATATAGGTAAATCCAAAACCTGTTTGCAAAATGATCTATATATTCTATCAACTGTAATCCATCCTTCATCACACCCCCAAATCTCTGATCCATAAACCATTTTTACTTCGACAATTTTATACACTCTTTCTAACCAATTAATTTCATTTTTGGTATTTTTGTAAGCATGGCCTTATGGCAGTCACTACTATTTTTGCCTTTCATAGATTTAATTATTCACTCACTTCACATAGATGTACCTGTAAGTTAACATTGAGAGGTCAGAAGTATGGGCATTTAACTTTTCTACTGCATATTTTTGGTTTTGGCTTCTACACCTAGCACAAAAGGTTGATCACATTATGCACTATTTGAATAAATCTACACTCATCTACCACTAACATATAAAACATGAATTTAAACATACTTACCTATACAGCAGTTCAATTGTTTTTTCGAAGCATGCAAATTTCATCATTGTATAGGGTATCTGTCTCATCCATAGAGGAACTAAGCCTTTGTAGAATCCATTCATTCCTTCTGCATTATAAATTATTGGGAGGGCTTGACGCAATGTGCTTGCAAACCCAGGTTGTGTTTGAATACGCACCTGAAATACAGAGTTAAATTTTTCCTAAGACTTAAACAATTTAACAAAGCTGAAGTTACAAGTTTTGAGCTACAGTAGTAACAAAAATAGCATCTCACTGACAGAACTAAAATTTTCAGAATAAGATGGAACATAAATGTCAATGTATACAACTTGACTGTTGCTGGAATGAGGGAGATTTCTGTGGAATAAAATTATAATATTTTATTGTCATTAAACATTTACAGTAATAGACGTCAACGATACTAAGTACAAAGTAGTACAAACCATAAAATACTATGTACAAAATTAATACAGATCATATACAATTATATATATATATATATATATATATATATATATATATATATATATATTCAGCATGAAACTTACTTTACTACAAACTAGTTTGTATATTATTAATTTTTAGATGAGTCGTATTTTTTACACATCTGCTTCACTTTCGTACCTATTTTGAGGACATGTTTCGCAAATCATCGTTTGCATCTACGGCTCTTTAAAAATGCTTCATAAATACATATTCGTATCTTCTGCATTTATTACGTTATTTTAGCAAAACAAAACCTGGTTTAAAGTTCATTAAAGGCAGTATACATTTACGGTATCATTAAAACCGACTATATTAATAAATCGTTGAAATTTCTTTTATTTTGTACCACTGTAAAGAAAGCCATTCTTTGTGTTGAACACATCTAACAGTGAGTAATTTTGTTTTAAGTGTTGAGTTCAAGGTTTATAGGTTTCAGTTTATGCTACCACACAATAATAATTGTATGTTGCATTACACACGCTGGAAAGAAACAAACCTCTCTGTCAACATCTCTCTTATGGTAGTATTTCACAACTGAAGTTCATTATAGGCTTAAGTAGCTGCTTTCTTCGCTCAGTTCATATAGTAATTTTGACTGTCAGAGTTCCGAGCAATTTGTTTAGCTAAAACACATTTGAAATTGTTACCTCAGTGCTAATCATGGCTTCAACTAGTAATGTAGGAAATAAATTAGCTTGTGTAGGAAGTGTACGGGCTTCAGAAATTATTTCAGAAATTGTGGAAGACTTTTTGCTGTTTGACAGTGGTTTAGATATTAATGGAAAGTTTTCAGATTTTGAGAGGGGTGTTGAGGATATAGGTAGCAGTGAGGAGGAAAATGACTCATTTCCGACAGGTGTTCGTGAAAAATCAACATTATGGAGTTGTCAAAATACTTAACACAAATAGACATACCTTCACAAGCACTACCTCTGGTGTACAACCACACACTCGGCTAACTTCTGACAGCCAACCAATTGACATTTTCACAAATTTTTTACTACAGACTTACTGTCATTGTTTCGGAAACAAATGTATATGCGAGTAGACCTAAGGAAGACCTGATCTCAAAAGGCAATTTAGGACCTAAGAGTAGAATTCAGAAGTGGACAGAAGTAACAATGAATGAGATTTATGGACTACTTGGTCTAATTATGATTGTGGGTGTTATTCATGAACCTATGCTACACATGTACTGGTCTACAGATGAAATGCTAGCTACCCCATTTTTTGGGAAATGCATGTCAAACAGGTTTACTTCCATTTTGCGCTTCCTTCATTTCACCTGCACGGAAAATGTAAATGATTAACTACACAAAATCAGACCAGTTTTTTATTACATTATTTCAAAATTCAAAGAAAATTACATGCCTAGTGAAAAGATTGTTGATGAAAGCCTGATGCTTTGGAAGGGCTGCTTAGGTTGGAAACAATACATCAAAACAAAGAGGGCCAGGTTTGGTATACAGAGTTTTGATGTGAAAGTAAAACGGGATTATCTTTACAATAGCTGCATATACACTGGCCAAGGGATTGATTAACACCGGAGGCAAAGATTTGGGGTTATGTGGCTCCATAGTAATGTACCGGATAGAACCTGTACTTGATCAAGGTGCAACTGTACATTTAGATAATTGGTACAGTTCCCCTAAATTATTCATGGCCTTACACAAAAGAAAAACAAATGCAATTGGAACAGTACGCTTAAATCATATTGGTTTACCAAAAGACGTGAATACGAAGGCTCTAAGAAAAGGAGAAATGCAGGTGCATCAGCTCCCACCCTTGACCTATGTTGCTTGTCAGGACAGGAGGGTAGTTACAGCATTATCCAATTGCAGCTCTAAGATTTTCATAATTGATACTGGAAAAATGATGCTCATAAAAAAAATGTCAATTTTCAAGCCCGATATTATCCAGGAATACAATATGCATATGGGTGGTGTGGAGATCAGGTATTACATGCATATCCCTCTTTGCGAAAAACAATCAAATGGTATAAAAAGTATTTTTACCAATTGGATATAACCATATACAATTGTTCAGTAATTTGAAGAGCTCTAAACCCACGAAAGACAATGACCTACCTGGACTTTTGCATATCAATAGCTCACAGCCTAATTGAGCACTATAAAATTCAGAGACCTCTCCATACTGGGGGTAAGAAATCCACCACCCCAGCACCCCTCAGACTTGAAGGAAAACATTTTCCTAAAAGGATACCACCCACAGCAAAAACATTGCGTCCCTTTAGAAAATGTTTGGTGTGCCGCAAGAAAATTGTCCAAAAGCAAACCAGTATGATTTGCAGTGAACGTGGAGATGTGTCCTTGTGTGTTTATCCCTGTCTTGAAGTATAACATTCAAGAAGAAACTTTTAAAAGTAAGCTTTTACTTCTTATAGAATTTATTTAAATTTACTGTAAAGCAAAGTTTAAAATAATTAGCATTAAATAAGCATTAAATACATGTATACACAGCACGTCTATACACGTCCATATCACTTTGGGGCTTTTCAACTTGGATGTCATATGACGTCCATTTCGGTGAAAGGGTCAACTGATAGCAAAGTAGCAATAACAGTACACCTGACACTCCAAAAACTTACATGAATTAAAATCTAAACGGCAATGTTGAAGTGCTTGTGTAACATCTTCTAGACACTACTGATGCAACCATTCAGTGATGCCTCTCCCTAGTTTGTACACACACTAGAAGCAATGCTATTGGCAACTTAAAGAGAAATTTGTGAATGTTTTAACCAGTTGGATAGCAACAATGAATGGTTATAACACAACCTTCTCTACTGTGTAAACTTTCCAACATTCTTCAGACATACTATACAAATATAATTGTAACAAAACTTCACTTATCTTAAAAGAAAATGATTAAAATTTTCTTATTAATTGATGATCACAATGTCATGAATACTCATTCACATCATCAGCTCAAACAACCTTGTCAACGTTGATGTGATTGAGTATTCATGAAATTGCGATCCTCATCAATAAGAACATAATAAGAAGGCCTCTGAAATTAGTTCCGGGAAAATTTAAAAGTAAGTGTTGTTTAGTGTCCTTAATCGACTCCCAATTAATTTAAGAACATTTTCATCATTTTCTTTTAAGATAAGTGCAGTTTTATGTTACAAATTATATTTGTATAATATTTGGGAGAAACTTTCTTTTGTGTGACGCGAGGATATTTTCAAAGTCCAAAGGTGCACGCAAACGCATGTGCAAGCAGACGACTAGCCAGTTATCACATTGCAGCCAACATGAGAAAGATATGTAAAACTTGTAGCCAACCTCTGCAAAAATGCCCCAGAGATAGGTGACAGTCCATGTGCAAAGGAACATGGTTTGAGCAGGCCAAGTTATCGCCCGGTCAAATTTTGTTACTCATGCACTGCTATGCACATAAACAATCCTATGACACAACAATAATGGAGTGCTCCACAGGAAGTACATGTATGAGCTCACGGACTGTATCGGACTGGTTCGGCTACTGCAGTGAAGTGTGCATGTCAAATGACATCAACTATACTGCAAAAGGGGAAATTGGCAGTCCCAGCCACGTCGTTCAAATCAACAAATGAAAAATAGGACAATGCAAGTTTAATCGTTGGCACATTGTAGAGGGCAACTGGATCTTGGGAATGATAGACATGGAAACAAATGAGTTGCAGATGACGATATGCCCCAACAGCAGGAGGGATGCAAATACGCTCTGCAGTGCCCACGATAAAACTTGCGTCGTCCTATTTAGCATTCGTCGACTCGAACGACATGACCGGGACTGCCAATTTTCCCCCTTGCAATATACTGGGTGTCATTTGACATTATGCACACTTCACGGTAGTAGCTGAACCAGTCCAATACAGTCTGCGAACTCATACACATTTCCTACGGAGCACTCCATTATTGTCATGTCGTAGGATTATTTATGTGCAAAGCAATGCACGAGTAACAAAATTTGACCAGGCGATAGTCTGCTAAATAGTGTAATTTCGGGACAAGTAAGACTTGGCAGCATTGCTTTCAGTGGAGAAACAAGCATAGTTTGGCTGCACTGAATTCTTCAATATAGCTACATTGCACAGTAAGTAAATAAACAAACAATTAATAACGTTAAAAGAATGCACTCCAACACAAAATTGCACTAAACAGTAAAGAGATTACATTAAAAATCATGGTTGTATATAAAAACACCAAAAAGTGTGAAAGAATTAGAAAAAAATTGCTGCATCGCATATTAGAACGAAGAAATGAAATGTGTGTAGTGTTTAATGCCCGCTTTTACTACATACGGCACCGCAGGCGGTGACACTGATGATGAGATAAAGATGGAGCACCGGTGGAATGAGATGGCGGGGGAAACCGAGGTCCCAGAGAAAACCCACCCCAGCACCGTGTTGTCCACCATAAATCTCACTTTGCGGTCGCCTGGGATCGAATCCAGGCCACCTTGGTGAGAGCCAAGTGGTCTAACCACTGAGCCACGGCATGGCCTTTAGAATGAAAAGCCAGTATTTGTTGCTTCACTGTAACTAGCTTTATATTTTATGTATTTATTCAGATATGTTGTCACCCGTCAAGATTTAACGTCATCCGCAATCTACTAAGAGTTTAGCATATACAGATGCCTCATTTGGTTCAACTATTTGTAATCTTATTCAAAATACGACCAAGTTTGGGAAGAACTGCCAATAGAGAAAATGGAAACCAATAAATTTCAGCTTCCCAAATGACACCTCCAGATACATACAACCAAAAGTGACATCTGCATCTAGACCTAGAATCACCGGCAGATCACAGTTCCAGCCAACATGTTTGAAGTAATTCATATCGTAAGTCAAGTTTTGAGTGTTGCATCACTGTTACTCCTCAGTATTACAATACTTCACTGTGTTTTCCCAAAAATTTGCACCAGAAATCCTTGAATATGTAGCATTTTAATGAACTATCTGCCATCATTTCCCAAATTACTCACTCACTACTCCTCTTATCAGCTTTAAATAACTAAGTAGTACATCTTAATCCATTCAAGACACCTACCTTAGCAGCTTCCATTGGACTCAAAGCAATATCTGCAAAGAATTCTGCTGATGCAGATGCTGCCAGGTATAGGGAAGTCCTCCAAATATAAGAATTTTCTTCTCCCAAGAGATCAGAGTAAAACACCTTAAAAACTTCATACAAACCAAACTTGAATAGACCCTGCAAAGAAAGAAATGTTTTATTTGAAACTTAAACTATACTATGAAAACATCTGTTTTCACAACTTAACATAGGCTGAAACACATTTTATTTACACATATAGTAATGTAAAAAATTAGTCAATTAGAAAAGCTAGTTTGCACATGTTTAAAAAATACTTGCACAGCAGAGAGTTCATTGAACATCATTTACCTACAACATGCTGTAAGTGAAACGTTTAACCTATTGCAAACCAGAGTGCCTAACACTATAAACAAATTCTTTGAATTATCAGCATGAAAGTAATTCACAAACTCCAACCCCTAAGAGCTGCTTCTACCTTTCACACACACTTGCTACGTATCACCTACAGCTGAATGTTTCGCCTACTAAAAAGCACCCTGTGTGAAAATTCATAGTTCAGAATGCAACATGAAGTAACAATGTTACAGGCATGTGGAAATGAACATTTCACTTATGTTAATAAAGTCCTCACACAAAGGAGAAAACACCCAAATTTGAAGGATATTCTTTTGATTATGTCTACAGAAATGTTATCTAAGTCCAACATCAGACTGCTGATGGAACCTGCCAAAGCTATCACGAACAGTAGTGCAGGTAACCTCAATAGTTGCAGAGCCATTGGCTGTTACCAGAAATAATAAAACTGTTAAATTCAACAACAAAAGCTGAAATTCCACCAATCAACAGATCCATAATATATCAAACTCAAAGACACCTAAAAACCAGAGTCAAGGAACTTTTTACAAACATCAAATTGAAACTGGAAGGCTGGTCAACAGTAGAATTTCATTTCTGGTGAAAACCATAACCTGAGCCTAAATTCAAAATTATTAAAATGATTGATTTTTGTTACATCAAAGCTATAAATCACAAATTTTTAGTTCCGATCAAACCCATAGTTGTGACCATGAGTATGACGTAAACCATGGTTGTAAGTTGAAAGTGTAAATTTTCTTACCATCTCATAATCAGTATCAATTCCAGAAATTGCAGGAAATGAAATAAAATAAAGAAAACCCCTTTTAAAGTGTTTGAAATGAAACCAGAGCAGCCTTATTATTTTGATTTATAAAGATGAGAGTTGTAGCAAGAATACTGGGGAACTTTTTCTTGGCAGAAAGTCCAATGACTAATACACCCAGGTGTTGCTGTACAAAACCTCTCAAGCAGATCAAATGAATTTTCAACTCCTTGAATCTCTCTAAAGAGAAAAATCTTCCATTAATAGTGCACAACAAAAGTACAAGTCTATGGTACCAATAAGTAAAGTTTGAGTTCTATTAGATATACCTCAGTAATTTCAACAATGTTTGACTTATATAAATCTAGCAGGTACTGTGATGTCCCTTTGAAACTGGAAGTTGAAATAGAACAGTGCAAATCCATTACATGAACAGAAAGATCCTTTCCCTGTTTTACAGAATTACATTATTTTTAATTAAATTTTGATGAAGTGCTATGAACAAGTGTACCATTTGCTTAATACATCTGGTAATATTGCAAATTTGTTAATACATCAGTAACAGTTGAACCTGCTTTAAATAAGTACATAACCCAGTTACATGTAATTTGTATTTATACAGAAATATTTGCAAGTCACGGAAAAAAAAAAAAAAAAAAAAAAGCGCATAATAGACACAAAATCAATACCTTATTTGCTTCCTAACTTGGGAATTGCTTATACATACTATATATCATCAGCAACGGAAAAGCCCGGAAAAAACTTATCCAGATAACTCACCCTGACCCAGATTCAAACTCTTGAATGCGGGCTGTGTAGGCATTACATAAGTGTAACAAGTTCTAGTAGTGAAAAAGTTTTAAGTTCATTAATAAGTTTTCACAATGAGTTGTATGCATTTAATGCAAGAAAAGTGAAACAAGCCAAATAAACTGAATAGTTTAAAGCGAAACCATTTCTAAATGTTTGCTTCAAACATAGCTTTATGATTTGAGAAATTTTATACCTGCAGGCCCACTGTATTACTTTAAATAAAAAAAATTATGCACTATCCAAACCTCATTTGTAAGTATGGCAGATGGCAGGAGGTGCTGGTTAACACAGCATCGAATCAAATGCTTGTTTATGTTTACTTGACAGCTACAGTAATACCATAAAAAGTGTTTTCATTTTGTCTTGTTACTGCATATGGCTATGTCGTGCTTCGCTACTAGTAGTCAACATTCAGTCAACATTGCATCTGCCATAATTCTGAGTAATCTTTCCTCTTCCCCTTGATATACATATAAATCAGGTTCAACTGTGGAAGTTAAGGATTATGAATGCATAAATTACTTTACCCAACATAAATCACAGAGCTCTTTCCTTCAAACTATCACTGCAGTCTAGCAGTATATATATATATATATATATATATATATATATATATATATATGGCAGATATGCTCCTTGCATCTTATTTTGTCAGTGATATCTTCGGTTATTCCCTTTTATGGTATATTCATCAAATGTCAGTAAAGGTTACCTTGGATGAAGGTTGAAAGTAGATATAGTGAATGCACATAGGACAGTCTGACAAGTGATAACACTGAAATTATAACTTAATGATCCATATAATTTTAAACTGAAAGGGACTTGATAGTGGTTTACCTGAGCACTTAAAAATAGGTGGCCTGGATATCTATTTAAATGCCCCTGAAGGAGCTAGAAGTGAGTGTGTGCAAATACTTGAAAATACAGCAAATAACACCATATTTTAGCATCTTCTGGCTTATCTAGTAACACTAAGTTTTGCAAAACCAATAAAAAGTCCTGAAGAGTAGTTTTGTTAGTCTCATGTTCTTGATTTTGCTTGCTGCTTACTGTAGAATGTCAATCTTGCTTTCAAATAGACAGTCAAAGTACTTAAGATCATTTAAGAACAGCATAGTGATACAATGTTGAATAAAGTAATATTCCTTATTAATAACTTTAAGTTTTAGAAAAAAATAAGCATATGGAATTTACACTATGTTTTGGAACTTCAATGGTTGTGTTAAAAAACTTGCCAAAGAAATTCCAACTATTTATGTAAACACAACAGCACAGAACATATTTAATTATAAAGCTCACTATTTCAACAGATTGCTGAATTTTCTCATAACTAGCACCCAGCATTTACATAATGACATTACAAACCTGCATGGAGTATCCAAAGAATGTTGGAGCCCAACCCTTTGCTAAGCCACGCATGCCATCTTCTTTAACGCTCACCTTAAACAGAATAGAATTTAATGAAAACATAGTTAACACACTTAAAGGTGTAGTAAGATCTACTTAAAACTGGTTTCCTTAGCTTTTATCAATCTAGCTGAAAATGGTCATTAGAGTACCTAAATGAATATATTTGGATTAAGGACAAATATTACCTAAGGATGTTTTAACTAACAAATTTGATTTTACTTACTCTGAAGCCAGTAACAATGGACTTATACTTTGCAGGATCCACCTGAATTCGGCATTTCACCAAATCTAGGGGAACTATTGCAGTATGGGTAATGCCACAGGAAAGAATTCCACCCAGGCCACATAACGCAAAATATTTCCGTGAACCAAATTCACAGCTATCTGTAACACAAATATAAGAGCTTTTAAAAGCATATTCTTTTAACATATGTCAAGAAACAGCACATTTTAAATCCTTCGTGTCAACATTGAAATGCTTGCACCACTACCAGTAGTGAAGTCAAAAAAAGGCTTCAAATCACAAAGTTTACCAGCTGCCCAGAAAATGTGTTTTACCTATACTTTTTTCTAAGTATCCAATGAAACAAAACCTGTATAACTAGGTTGGAGACTTGCATACAAAGCGTGCACATAAAAGATCTATGTTAAAAACAATATGTATCTTAGCATTTCAAAACAAGTGGAGTTAAGCGAGTCATTTCTTTACTCTGTATATTAAGACTTTTTGGGAGAAATGCATATATTCCAGCAACATAATTGCATATTCTGCTACTTTTTGGATTTCTCATACACATATTTTTAGCCAGTTTTAGAAGCAAGTTAAATTAAAACAATTGAATACCTTTGTATTAAATTTAATGGCAATTGTTCTAGTGTTTTGAAAAAGATTTTTTCATTTTGCATTCAAACCCTGCAAAAAATAAAAACGTAAATGTGATGCAGCAGCTATAGTGCAAGTTTATTGAGAGAATGGTACCGGACATCTAGAAAGTGAATAAATAAGCGGTATGTTTACCAAGCATAAACATTGGAAGCATTATCAGATAATCACAATCTTCTGAAGCTTATTCTATTTCCTACTAATGTAGAACTGAGCGCTGTTGCAAGTCGAGCCAGTCTCTCAGAGTGAGTGAACGAGCAAGTCAGCAAGTGAGTTAAATGTGTTTTTCTTTTCCAAGCAAATTTGTGACAACTCTGTGACATATTGTTGTTGCTGAAAGAGAATCAAGACGTCTTGTGTTCAACTCCCTCGTCAATATACTATCTAGAAGAAGCTGTGTCAAACATTTTATTATGATGCAAAGAAAGTAAAGTTATCCAGGAAATTCAACAGACATTCTTTCCTTTATGACCTGCAAAATCTTTTTATAAGTTCATGACCAATGATGGTGTTGCAATATATATTCATAAGTTTTTAACAAAAAACAAATGTAAACTATTTTTGTATTGAAAAAGGGTTTGAAGTTACAGGATTTAATTTCAAACCTTAAGGACATTAACAGTTGTGCTCACAGTGCAACACAGCTTTGATCTTGCACAATGGATAACTGATTGCCCAGGACAAGAAGGCAAGCTAGAGGAATGTGCAACGTAATCACTTTTGCTGTCTCCTTGGGGTGTATCCTCGCCTTCTGAGTATGACAACGATGGAAGGCTCGTTTAAAATACACAAGTGTTGTCACATAGATCACCTATACATAATACCTATCGCTGCAACAAACATTAGAACTGGCAGCATAGGTGACTCATATGCACTCATTCACTCATTTCCTTGTAAACATATCCGCTACCGGAGCAGATACACAGTTCAAGCTCCTCTGCCCTTCATACCCCTCTAGCATTGTCGTGGGCATACAGAACGTGTCCTATGATGTACAAGTAAGAACCATCTAATCTCTTTTTGTGCACAAAGTAAAACTGTTTGGTGTTTCTTACAGGCCCTTAAATACTTATTGTATGTAATTCTGGAGTCCTATTACCAGTAAAGGCACTAACACAGTTTCTCTGTTACAACACTCCATAATTTCAATTCTTACTATAGAATCCACTAGTTTCCAACCTTAGCTATATAATAGGTATTTTTAGGAAATGTAAAATTTTGTTTCACCATTGATGTGATAGTTGTAGGAAGAGAAAGTGGCCTAAAATTTAGTTGTTTCTTTAACTATGGGGACAGAATCATGTAGTAATCGACAACTGACAAAGTTATCAACAGAAAGGAGTAAGAAACATCAAATTTAACTAGAATGTATCTAATGATTACTATTACTCTATTATAACAAAAATTTTCACAAAAAGTAAATTAAAGCATTCTAGGACTAGGTCTGGATTAGAAGAGTACCTTAAAGGAAACAGACCTTGTATACTAATCAAAAAACTCTTTCGTGTTTTGTTCCACCTTCACTTACGAGATTACAAGATCAACACTGCAACCTTCTGTCTACCCACCACATGAGGGCAAGTGAGGAATGGAGAGGAGAGGGGTTTGAACTGTTTATCTGCTCTGTTAGTGGATCTGTTTACTAGGAAATGAGTATGAGAGTGCATATGAGTCAACCATGTTGCCAGATCTAATGCTCACTCATATGAGTCAACCATGTTGCCAGATCTAATGCTCATTGCAGTGACTGCAGTGATAGGTATTATGTATGTGTGAATTATGTGACAACACCTGCATATTTTAAATGAACCTAGCACCCTTGTCATACTTGGAAAGCGATCATAAACACCATGCAGACAACAAAGTGATTTCCTCCAGCTTGCCTTCTGGTACACGGCAGACAGTACCATATATGGCATGAATACTCCATGAACCACATCTAACATGGAGAGCAACTCCTTCAAACACAGGTGATAGCAAAAATGAAAACCAGTGAAACTATGATAATTTTCTGCCTCTCTCCACTTGTTACAAGAACTCGCAGATGTACAGGCACAATGAAGGAAAAATGTTACATAGGAACAGACCACGATATGTGAAGCCACATCATGATGAGAGAACTTTTTTTTGCAATGAGTGAATATTTAGCCTCAACAGCACAAATTGGACCAGCAGTGCAATTTAATTCAGCAGTGGTGGTTCTGCCCTTCTGGAGGCACTATTGAGCATCACATCAGAACCCAGGAAACCATAATTAGGGCTTTTCCTCCAAATGGACAATTTTTATGTTTTACAGTGCAATTTCACCGTTTCCATGCCATGTTTGGATTGCTCCATCTCTGACACATGTTAATGAATCCATGTTTCACATATTGTGGACTCCTTAAGTAGAAATCTTTCTCACACAAAACTTCATTTAAAATACAGTAAACACTCTTACTGAGTTCTTTGCAGTCAACTTACTTCCAAATCTTCAAATGGTAATCATTGAATATATCACTCAATTTTTGCCACAATTGTATCAATCAGTTTTAGGACATCGTGAGAGCTGACCATTTTAAATAGATGTATGACCATGCTTAAATTTAGCAGCACACTTTTGAATCATTGAAAATGAAGGGTACTAAACCTCTTCTAACCTTTCAAAATGAAGTATTTATCACACCCAAATTTCAGTTTTATCCATTCTGTAGAACATGTTAAGATTAATTTGCTTAAATGATCACAAACAAATAACTACAGTTGTGTATCTAAGAGTTTAGTGAATCTTCTAAATGTGGTACTTTACTAATACAGTAATTTGGTCATCTTCACGAGTCAAACCAAGAGCTTTTATTCAACAGTGAAGAGGCATAAGTCTGATTAAAAAGTAGACTTGAAAAGAAATAAAGTACATAATTTTAAGTTAAGATAACATTATAGCTGTGGTGAGATGCCAAGAATTAAAGTGCTATGACACTTTGTTTATGCTTTACTCTATACATGCTATAAATTAGTTCTCCATGAAAAAAAAAAAAAGAAAAGAAAAAGCAACCACAACAGTGAACGTGAAAACATTGTTAGTGAATAATCTAAGTAGATTAGCAGATAATTGCTAATGCATAAGTTCCATACAGTAAAAATCAGGTTAATGGTTAATAAGTTATCAATATTAAATGGTTGAATTTGTATATATCAAAAAACCTTTGATTTCATACACTTTCAGTAATAGTAATTTATTTCCTTTTACATCAACAAATGGAAATACAAAATCAAGATTACAATTATAAAATCCATACTGAAATATGCCATATATTCCTAAATCCTGAAAATCCTATCATGTTATCATGTTGCCCACCATTGAATAGTAATTTGGTCCCCATACACCTAACCCTAGGTTTTTATGTATTGGAGGCCCTCTGCTTCTTTTTACACTTTCTGCCATTTCACCTATCCCACTCTAAATTTTTCTCTTAATTGTTCTTAGCCATCTCTCTTTAACTTTCCCTAAATAATTCCCTATATTTCTCCTGCTCTTTTCTCCTTTTATTGACAACATTTTTCTAATTACTACTTCACCCCCCAAATTGTCCCATTTATGTAGCCAAGCCTGCTCTCTCCATATCTTTGACTACAATTTAATATACAATGGAAATCTGCATTCTCTTCTCCACACAATGGACATTTATCTAGCTCCCTCTCTTGACCTATACCTTTCAAGTTTCTCACTCCTGTTCTCGCCCAAGCAAAACCTTCTCGCCCTAACTTACTACATATATCTATATAACCTTCCCTCCCCCAGGTTGTTTTTATTTCTCTATATAATCTCAGTGAGCTTTCGTCACTTGTATTAGCAAAAATGTCTTGTCTGTCAATATCTTCTAATCTTAGCTTAACTTCTTTACTTTCAGGATTATTACTGTATATAATAATTTCAAGGAATACAATTCAAATCCCTAAGGTGGTGCCTTTTCATATACTTGCACACATATGACATCAGTTTTCAAAAGTGTTTGTGTCTGATTTACTTAAATTGAGGTGCAATTGATTAATTTTAAAGAGAAAATAGAAGCAGCTGTAACAACTACTGTGGGACAATAATTTTGTTGATTTGTCAATTATAATCCAAAAGATGAAATGATTTTATTAAAATGATAGAACTCTGTAGAGGACTTAGATCACCTTTGCTGCGCAAGGAAAGTGAAACCTTTTGGAATAGTACAAGAAAAATTTCTAGCATGACTAACTGAAATTTTATATATATATATATATATATATATATATATTTTCCCAAGTCCTCAAAAACCACAAAGCATGGACACTCCCTTAAGAACTCTTCTTAAAATTCAAAACTCTAATGAATGAGAAAATTTCACATTGCACCAATTTGTTAAGAAAAAAGAGAAGCAGATATCAACCACTGAATAAAAACTGATGTAAAGCTACAAACTATGCAGAAATAATTACTCTTGGATATACTGTTCCTCACAGCTGTCAGGAAAGAAAGGCATGAAAAGGTTTCCAAATTATGAAACACAAATGGCACTGGCATGTTTATCTTGAGGGCTGCTTTCTAAAATAAAAGATTATTCATTTAAAGCTGTTATCACATTTGATTAGGCAAACAAATATTATCACCTTAAAGTTGATAGATTAGCAGGCAACTTTACACACACTATTGAGAATTACAGGAACTTCTGTAGCTTTAGTTTGTTACTATCTATGAGATGCTTCACTACTTTTGAGGTTGAGATTTAATTGAGTCCAGGGTCCTGCTTCAAAATAGGGGGAGGGACATCATGCCTTAAACTGTATCCAATGATACCATTTCACAGGACTACTGTGACAAGCAAAGAGAAGGCCCTTATTTTACTCTAACCAACCTTACAGTTACATAGATACTATTAAGCATACGACTATCCTTTGGGAGAGCATCTCTTGGAAAAAAAGTCATCACATTTTTAAGAATGTTCAAAACAGATAAGAGCAATGTTGCATGTTTTTCATGTGTAAGATTTCTATTAATTTGAAGACATTCATGCATAAAAACACAAATTACTCTGTTTTCAAAATAAATGGCATATTAATGAGAATTCTAAAATGAAAAGCTAACCCAAATATTTGACTTAATATTGGATATGCAAATTATGTCTCATTCCTCGGTTAAAATGGCACTGCCATGATCATGCATGTACCACCAAAACAAAGCTACAAAGAGATCCCCTCTTTTGTTAGTGAACAATGCTGGTTACTCCATCTAAAGCTGCAAGAACACTTTCAAGAATCTATATCCACAAGGTGGATGGGTTATCCAAAGAAGGGATTGCTCATCGTCAACCTGGTTAGGGTCAGACATTTTCCACTCCTCAGCAGATACTTGACTTCTAGAAGCAGACAGCAATCTTGTCCAGCATGTGTATACTGTATAGCTTCATTGCAGGGACACTAAGAACCTCACTGCTGCTCTGTAAGATTCTTGGTCTTTCAGATGGTCCACTTACAGTGATCCATGTATTCTTCGCAAGTCTAAACATCAGCTTCATATTTCACGTCATCACATAGATCTTGAACAGTGTTATCTACCATAGTCCAGTTCTCAAATGTTAAACGTAGGCAGTCATAGACATGGTCAATTTCATCTAGAAAAAGCATCCAAAGTGTAAAGCTGATTTATGAATTCTGTGGCATTTGATCGATGAGATATTTTTCTTTTCAATTTAAGGATTCCAAAACAACCGTGATTGCTATTTTAGGCGTTTTCCCTTACACAATTCTGATTTCTTTGAGTCAAGCCCAAAGCTTTACATCATTTTGACTACAGCAAGGCTCTTTGCTCAATCAGCAGCTGAAAAGCAGAACATTGCAGATTATCACAGATTATGTTGCCTCGCATTTGCAGAAGAAACTGAACCACAAATGGAATAGGGTTATATTCACAGATGACATCACCTACAAAGGCAAGGAAAGCAACTGTCTACCACTACAAAGGAAAACATTACGGATTACAAAGTTACATATTGTCATGAACCCGTATCTATGATCGCACGGCTTGTTTACACAAAAGGAACTGATAGGCGGGCAGTGTGAAAACCAAGAGCTGGCAGACAAAGACAACATGCAGATAAAGGTCTGCCGAAACAAACAAACTGAGATATATGGAAATTTCTAGTTACTTCTTGACTGATAGACTGTTCGGGTTCTGGTTTATTTTCGAATAATCTAGAAATTATCAGTGAGATATTTAAAGAGGCGACGACTTGCCAAGAGTCGATTTGCAAGTTGTGAAACAAGAGTTGAGTTGTAGAGACATGTAACGAGTGTTGTCAACAGTGGAAGTTGAGTAAGCTGTTTGTTATTGTCATCAACCTTGGTGTTGTAAATTGTGATATGTGATGTAATTCTGCTGCTACGCAGAGTGTTTCTACGCAAATAAAAAACATTTAGAATTTCGGCAAATTGGACTTTTAATTCTACGAACCCCCACAAAGTCACCATTGGTGTCAGGAAGCGGGACGACGACATCACCGAGAAGATGGAAGAAATGAAGATCGAATTAACAACGAAGATGGAAGCTGCAAATAGCACGCGACGATGACCGCAAAGATGACCGATACCAGGAAGAGCAGCCGGAGGAATGAGTAAGGACCGGCGTGGCGAGGAGCACGTCGGCGCCATCACCATTCCCTCGAGTGACACCGCGCGCCGTCAGCCGACGTATGGAAGACAGCCCCATCGCGGATGGTTGGGTACGAGGGAAGCCTTGCTGCGTGCTCGTAGACACCGGGGCAGCCATGACCGTCATCAGACCCGACGTAGCCAGGGGTTTGCCGTCGAGAAAACCGAGCCGACCATACCAGCTAGTGACGGCATCGGGCGAAACCTTGACCGTAGAGAGGGAGGCCCTGCTGCAGTTGACCTTGGGACGGAGTGCCATGCGTCAGTGGGTGTTCGTCGCGGAGGTGGCTGAGGTGATACTGGGACTGGATGCCCTCAGGAGCCACGAGGCGACGGTCGATGACGGCAGGAAGGTCCTGCGGCTCAATGGAGAAGAGGTCATACTCTGGCAAACTGAAGAACGCCTTGGAATCTGCAGGGTCATCTTGAAGGAAGACGTGGGTTCCCGCGAGAAAGAAGGTGGTGGTGATGGCGCGACTGGAAGGACAGCGAATGAAGAACATTGTTGGCGTGCCGAGAGGAGTTGCCAGTGAGGCTGCTTATCCTAGCGGACACCGATCACGACGTCCAGGCCGGAATGGAGCTGGGGATGTGCGAGCCCGTGGTCAGCGTAACTGCGATCGACAAGACACAGGAGCCGGCGCAACACCTGGGGGCCCGGCTGGAAGGCGTGCCTTCAGCTAAGGCAGGGAAGAACTACTGCGTCACCGGCAAGAGCTACTGGCGGCAGTAAAGACCTTGGAGCACTTCCACAAATACCTGTACGGTGTAACGATATGTTTTAGCTAGAACTTTTTATATGAATATTGTTTTCTGATGACTTAGTAGGCCATGTAATGACAATATTAAAAACAAATATATGTGTATACAAATATGTTTTGTGATTGGCCGTAGTAATAATTGTATTACGTATTGTGATGACGTAGCAGTAAACCGGCCAATCACAAAATTAATAGATGAGTAACGATAGTTACGGAAAATCAATAATCTTGAGATAGATATATGTTCTTCAGTCTTGTTTCATGAAGATGAAAAATGTTGCGGTGAATATAATTGTAAAGGAAAGTTAATAACCTTCAAAAAGAGTTATTCGGTATTCGTAATAGTAACGAGTGAATTGTAATTCGGATTATACAATCAAATATATATTTAATCAAACTCAGCCATGAAAAAGTGCAATTTAACATGCAATGATTAAGATGGTCACAATTTGGCTCCCGAACGTGTGGCTCGATTAAGTTGGTGAAACAAGACGACCAAATAATAACACCGCAAATATGGCGTCGACGGGCTTCGAATTGGTAGCAAGTTTATTTACACAACGGTCAAAGGAAACTTCCAACTATTATCTACACATCGTTAGAGAATCAAGACGACCAACTGCAAGTTAAAATACTTCAATATATGAGACTCCGAAGCAGACGTAAATTGCCAGAAAGGATGGATCATCGCCATCAGTTTAGTGTACAGTTGCATGAAGCAAACTGTGCTTGCACAGAGTGAGGGACATGTTAGTGAATCACCAGATGTAAGTACCTTAGACTAGATAGTGAAGATGTTAGCAGAATTCAGTAGCAAGTTAGAAGATGTAAATAATAAGATAAGTCAAAATGCAGATTTGAGTAGGAAAATAGAAAGTGCAAATGCAAATCTTATCAGGAAGATAGAAAATCAGAATGCAGAACTCAGTAGCAAATTAGATGCTAAGATAGATAATGTGAATCAATTAGGCTCACAAGAGAAAGATATAACTAACCTAAGTGAACAACAAGAGAGGTTAGAATTTGTACAGAATAGCCAATCTAATGAACTAAGTGAACTAGTGAGCCAAGAAATAAGAAATTTAAGGACAAATATTGACTTACCAAACAATGAATGTTATAATACAGATGGTTATCAGAAGATGTATGTTGTAAATTCAAACAATAAGTATTTTGATGTGAACTGTAATGTATATGTACACGAAAGTTTCCTGCATATGGAAATTCACAATGAAGGTCATAGTGGTCACATGTATGATACACCACATGAAATAATGTTATACCAAGTTCTGGATGCTTGCAAAGATCAGGTTAGCCAACTGAAAAAAAATGTATCACACTAACTGTTCAAAAGTTATGAGTATGAACTTTGTCATGGATACAGGACAGCTAAAAAAATTAATTATGTGGGCAAATCACCCAACATGAACAGCAAAACAGAGAATTCTTTTGTATATAAATTGTATATATAATTTTGTTAAAATTTCAGTTATTTCATTTTAATTATATATTCGTTTACAAATTGTTATGTTAATAAAAAAATATTCTTTATATTGTTATAGCATGTTTGTTCACGGTAAATAATTTAAAAATGTTAATTATAAAAATATTTAATGCATATTTGGTGCGGGGCACACCCCCTCAAAGACAAAGATATATATTTAAAAAGAAACATGTTATAGTAGTGCTAAGTTGTTAAATGTTCATTTATTATTATATTTCATTTAATGTATGTTTATTGTTATGTATGTTATATTTATGTTATAGTTCATTGCTGTAAACAAAATTGTTAAATTTGGGGCATTCTTCAAAATATATGGAAACACATTGTTGAAGAATTTAAGTTAAATAAGTTAAAATTATTTTCCATATATTTTGAAGAGGGCATTTGTAACGATATGTTTTAGTTAGAACTTTTTATATGAATATTGTTTTCTGATATGACTTAGTAGGCCATGTAATGACAATATTAAAAACAAATATACGTGTAATTTTGTGATTGGCCATAGTAATAATTGTATTACGTATTGTGATGACGTAGCAGTAAACCAGCCAATCACAAAATTAATAGATGAGTAACGATAGTTACAGAAAATCAATAATCTTGAGATAGATATGTTCTTCAGTCTTGTTTCATGACGAGGGAAAAATGTCACGGTGAATATAAAAGTTTTGTAACGGAAAGTTAATAACCTTCAAAAAGAGTTATTCGGTATTCGTAATAGTAACGAGTGAATTGTAATTAAGATTATAAAATTAAATAATATATTAAGAAATCGGAGTCATATAAAAGTTTATTTCTGTCACCAAAAATCCACACCTGAGAAAAGATCATGACTTATTTAACCAAATCTCGACCTGGATCTTCCAAACAGTCGGCGTGCTTCCTATCTGCTGCGAGTGGAGGAATAATGCCACAATGGTCAGCCATTCCACCTGAGGACTGACCACTCTGCCCTAATCTGGTTACTGAGCTTTAGAACCCTAGAAGGCCAGACAGCACGTTGGGTACAGAGGTTGCAGGAGTACGACTTCACCTCTGAACATCGTAGAGGGAAGAGCCAGGGTAACGCAGACGTGTCCCGAAGACCCTGCCCAGAGGAGTGTGGCCAATGCACAAGAGTGTAAGAGAAGGAGCGTGCCGCAGCTGTCATAGTAGTTACAGCAGTGCCTGTGGATGGCTGGGATAGCGCAAGTCTGAGGAGGGAGCAGCTGGCGGATGCTCCTGCTCAGCATGTTTGTCCTAGGGTTAATTAGCAACAGAATGAAATGTAAGAAATTTAGGGTGGATGACGTTATGTAGTTAGTAATAAAACATCTGATACGTTTGGGAACAGTTTGAAATCTACCCAGAAACATCTGGTTTCTGGAACGCGGTCTCCTTCAGTTGACAAACTTAAAGACAGATGATTAAAACATGAGTGCTATAGACTGAATTTCTCTTAATTGAGAATTTTGATGAAAAGAATTGAAAATATGGAAACAAAACCTGAAGCACATCTGCAGAAAACTACTGATAAGGAATATGAAATTTATATAATAAGCTCTCCACCTCCTAAGCGATGGCTTTCTCTTCTACTCTAAAATGGAGAATGTTTTGGGATTTAATAATAAAGAATATTTTAATTGGCAGGCAATTTCCCTATGGAGTACAAACTGCATGAAAAATCCAGTAGATATATTCAGAATGCAGATAACAGTTTGTCATTCAGCCCAAATGAGCATGTATACATAAGAAATTTAGCCAAAGCGACTATAAACTTAAGTATGTTTACAAACTGTAAACATATTTGAAATATATGCAGTGTATGGACATAAATTACTCTCATACATTATATCGAGTATGATGAAAACTTAACCTATACAAACTATCTGCATCTTGACAGTATTCTAAACATGCTGTGTAAGGTCTATGAGCAAAGTAAATTAACAAAATGTCTATGGCTAATTATCCTGCTGGTAAGTGAAGAAATGTCAGTGTTGACTAATGTTTGATTTCTAGTAGCTTGACTGCAATTAGGATAATGCAAGCATTTCTTTATAATAATATTTAAGACAGAAATGTACTAGTGCAGTGCCTGGAAAAAGTGCAACAAACTTTGGATATTTGTCAAATTTCACTAACAAGTTTAAAAAATGTTACGACAGAAAGCATGTAATAAAAGCATTGTATATATTTAAAACACTAATTTGAGATACCTTGTGCACTCAATACTAGGAACACAATTCTCAACAAAATCTGAATAAAATTATTTCACTTTATGGCCAATTCAGAGAAAGTAGTATGAACTAAGACTACTGACTGAACTTATGGAAGAAGAAATGTTTCAAGATAAAAATTATATTAGGATGGACTTATGCACCAAATTTTGTATTATACCCTCCTTGTCAGAATGCTAATTTTGAACACTGTTAGAGTTCAACTCAGAATCTTAACCTTGAGCGCTACTAGGTGAACAAGCAATCAGGGTCCTGTGGCATTGTCACATTGCATTCCCACTTAGTGGTGTGTGACTAGTGCCAACCTAATCATCTGTATGAAATACTATTCGCCCGCCTCGGTAGCGTAGATGTTAGCGTGTCTGCCTCACGTTCAAGAGGTCCCGAGTTCAAATATGGGCCAGGGTGAGTTATCTGTATAAGTTTTTTCCAGGGTTTTCCCTTTTCCTTCAAGACGAATGTTGGGTAACTAAGCTCCATGGACCCTGGACTCATTTGAGCATCATTTCACCCAATTCATTCACCATCCGATATGACAGCGTTGGAGGACAAATTACAACAGAAATACTATTCGCGCTAAAACAAAAGTTCAGATTTTGCTAAAAGTGATACATGTAGAAGGTAGAGAGTAATGTATCTAACGTAACCATGAAAACCCATATTTTTAGCTCAAATAGTTTTTCTAATACAAATAAATAAACCACTATTACCTGTATTATAACAATAAATCAATAAATAAATGTATGAATAATTATTGGTTGGCGTGTATGAGTGTACGTATATTTGTAATTACTCAGAACAACGTAAAAGCTTGACATGACGTGATAAAAGAATTATTTTGAATAAGCCAATTCGAGGGAGAGGAAACAATAAAATTCCTGTTGCCCTGGCAGAATGTGTCTGGTCACATTATATCTTTGTTTATGAATGGTTCTTAATCTCTATTTACTCTAGAGAGAGTTCAACGTGGTTGGTGTGTATGTATGTACATATACGTTTAATACCAGAACTGAAATTTAAACTACTGACATGACGTGATAAAAGAATTATTGTGAATAAGTCAAGGTGTTAAATTCGAGAAAGAGCAAACACTTCATTTCCAATTAGCCTGTGGAATGTTGTATGCTTATGTTTATGAATGCTGGATAAGAAGTGTTTATTTACTGTAGAGAGTTCAGATCAGTATCATTCGGTCAAAAAGGCAGGTATTGTGAAGTCAGGCTCGAAGTCTTATTTTTAAGGTGCACACGTTCTTCAAAAAAATTTCGGAAACAGAAACTAAAAATGAGTTATTGCAAAGACTACTTCCGTTTAAAAACACAGAAAAAGTGTATCAGCTGAATCAACTTGCAATTGAAATGGGATACGAGGTAATAAGCCTCCTACTTTACCACTGCCAATATAATCCAATTGAGTTGGTGTGGACTCAAATAAAAAGAGTGGTTGCAAACAGAAATAATACTGACAGACGAACGATTTGTACATGAAGAAATTGACAAGGTAACACAACAGGACTGGGAAAACTGCGTAAGGCATGCAGAAAACCTTCAAGAAGACGATTTTAAAAATGAAATAGCACGTGACGAGATTTTGGAACCTATAATCATAAATTTGCAAGACTCAGGCGATGATTGCAGTGACAATGACGAATTGTCTCTTAACGGAAGTGACATTTACAGCGATATGGATGAGCCACTGGCAGTTCCACTGCAATAGAAAAACAGGTAATTCATAAATTATAATTATAGTTATAGTATTTAAAAATATACATAATTTGCGAAAATGTGTTTTCCAATTTTGATTTTGGCAACTGCATCATTGTAAAAGTTTATAAAATATAATTTGCTTACCCTTACGTCTGCACCAAGCAGACCTGCATGATGTATGAGTGTGAGAGAGGGAAATATAAAAGGAGTGGGGTAACAAGCTGGCAACGCTGAGTGTGATACAGCATCTGATTAGCTGGATGCCCAGAACCCTTCCCATTTGAAACACATAATAGGATGGAAAATTAGGAGATTTGAGTCTCAATGAAGCGCTGACCACATCTAATTCCCTATTCTGTACTCAGTGCTTATGTATGAACACAGAAAAAAGATATTTGGCATACTTTGGCCTATTGGGGTCAGTTATTACTTGTTAGTTATGCTTTACCAATACAATGCTTCCAAAAATGTTCTCCAACAATCATAAAATGTACTTCACACCAAACTTACAATTTTGAGATGTTAACATTCTACATTTAACTGCACATGGACTGTACTGTTATCGCTTGCACATGTAAACAATTGCAGGTAGGTACAACCTGACCACGAAAACCACCTCGCAGCAGCACAACTTACAAGCATCATAAACTAAGCATCCTGGAATTGCACTTGAACGCTTATACATATTGTTTATTAACTATAATACCTCCATAGAGCACATTACACTGGGTTACAATGTATGCAACTTTTTAAATGTGAAAGTTTCACTCTAGCATTTTTAAACAGTAAAAAACTTCTTTCAACATATCACAATGTCAGAGGTGCAAATGTAAAGAATTCCACTCTGTTGTCTGGCATGCTTTCCTTCATAGCTTACACATAGCTTAATAACCACTATTTTTGTTTAGAACATTCTGAATTTTAGCTTTCAACTTTTCGATACCTGGTTCAAGAGGTATCCTATTAATTGAATTTGCTAAGTCTTCTATTATGCTTATACTGTTGGACATTTGCACACCCAATTTTTCTAATTGTTTAATAGCTTTGGGAAACACTCCAAAATTATGAACTGATGATTTTCAGATAGTTCATGCAATATCAGACTATGCAGTTACAACAGCTGCAATAGTCAAGTGGCAGTTGTTTGCACATTTAATGGCCATGCTGTACAACAGATGCCATTCACACTCTGCATCCAGAGTAAATTATTAATTATTATTTTTACCTGTCTTTTCTGTCACAATATTGAAGGAAATTATTTCACTACATGCAACAGTTTAGAAAAATATTTTTTACTGTGTTGGTAATACTCTATAATTACACTCGACATTTTCCTTTTTATGGGATGAAACATTTTTTGACCATATATTAGTAATATTTATAAAGAAAATATGCATTATTCTTTGAAGCACCACATTCCCTCGGAATTAGATTTAGATGACCTTTCGGCTTTGGTATATGGCCACTTTTGATGGTTTCTTTTCTTCCCTATAGTAGCTACCTTTTCTACCTAATACAATTACTTCAGTACTAGGTTTCAATTCTACTTTTTTCTCTTTCAAGGCTGAATTTGGTCTCAAATTCTTTTAGTCTTATTATATTTCTAAGCACAATCAAATGGTGAAATAAGCAAGCATATAGGCACGAAAAATGAAACATATGCACCAAAAATAAGCAAATAAATTCAAATTTAATCATAAATATATTGTTTTGTAGAATTCTTATCTAACATAAACTTGATACAAAACATGAGGAAAGTCATCAAGATTTTCTTGTGTGAAGCTCCTGCGTTTGTCTGTAAAGCATTTTTTATACAGTGCAAAGGATACCTCAAAGTCATATGACATTTCTAGAACATGGGAAAAGCAACAGTTCTTGAGTGAACTCCTCTTCAATATACGTTTCAGTACCAGAAAGCTTTTTAGAAATTTTACATAGTGTTTCGTAACCAGAGTTTTTCGTTAGCACCTTATTGAATTGCTCAAAGGAAGTTTAAACATCGTGAGTGTCTGAAGACAATGTTACTGAAATTTCATCTATCAAAGAAAGCGAATGTTCTCAAGATTCCAAATATGTTATAACAGGTATTTTGGAGAAATGGTTATGGATGTACACTATCTTGGATGCCAATATTAACAAAACATTCCTGTGCAGTGTAATGCTGCTTTCATCTTCTGCATCTAAGGAGTAAAACACTGATTTTACTTCATTGAAATGTTTTGTATAGTATGACACAGCCTTTAATCAAGAACCCCATTGAGTTAAAACCGGCTGAAGTAAAGACAAATCTGGAAGGACTTAATGAAACTTTTGAACTCTAATTGGTGATAGTCAACCACTTTCTTTAAGCTAGAGACAAGATGATCCACGTCTCTATATTGGCGCCTAACAGTTTCAGCGAGATGATGTAAACCGTCTGAATGATAAAATGATGGCTAGGAGTTAAAATTTAGTTTTAAATTTACACGATTTTGATAAAATAAGCTATTTTCATTAAAAAGCATAAATTAAGAAAGCGAACTCTCTATTTCAGCAAAAAAGCATTTATAAGCACTTTGCTTACAAATCCGGGCTCTACTTATTGCATTTTACAATTTTCAAAGTTTGCTACTGTTAGCATTTCCTGTATTTGTTTGATCCTTTCTTCAATAACTTTTTTATAATAATGAGAACAATATTCTTTGTTCAAAATATTCTTCAGGATTAAAGGAATTTTCAAACTATTTTCCCTTGGTAAAAAAAAAGTGCAGACATCTGTAATGCATTAGTTTGTGTATGTTCTGCTTTTATTTTGATCTGATTCTTTCAAGTTAATCTATATCAGTATTATTTATCTTAGTAAAATATAAAGAAAACTTCTGAGTGTATATGAATTAAAAAAGAAAAACTCAACAGACAATATTAACTCCTTCACCACTGAACCACCCTATTCTTTCAGATCAATAGATGGAAATGATTTGTTCTTCCATGCTACCCATTTATTGGGCAAGGTTTGGATAGGTAGAATCACAGTTGTTTTAACTATGAAGCCTGGGACTTAATTACTTAAAGCATAAGTCACCATAAAAGGTATGCATCTCATTGGCTACGGCATTGAATTTTTCAGTCTACCTATCCAAACCCTATTCTTTCTGATGAAAGATACTGAAATGATAAATGAAATACATAACTTACATTCTGCAATATATAAATGATGCTTGTTACCATCGAACTATTTTAGAATATTTTCTTAAGCATTCTTTCTATGCAAAATAAAAGGTTTACTCTTTCACTAGTGCATTCAGAATTGCAACAAGGAATACAACATTGAATTTCTCATTAATGGAGAATCAGCCAAGAAGGAAGGCAATGTAATTCAAAACATAATTAAATGGCATGTCTTAATTGTAGTCATCAATGTTACAAAATTTTCCAATTTCTCTGATTAGCCTGTAAAAGCAGTGAATGCCTTTTATGACATCGTTTCAAGTGCCATCTTTTCCCTTCTGATACTAAAAAGAAAATTCTTGTGTTGTTGCCTTACAAGACTTAATATTCAAAGCTATCATCAAGCTTTGGCTCTGATTAGTTGTCTTGCAGAACACAATGGGTATTGTTAGCCACTGTATATAAATTATAAATTTAATCAGTGGAATTATGTATGAACAGTAATCAGAATGTTAGAAATTTTTTTTGCAGGCTACAGCCCCAGTTTTGATTTACTGTAAGATTTCTTGCAGCTTGTAAGAGAATGTTTTGCTGTTTTATGAAATGGAGACAGAGGACACTGGAGCATAGAACAATTAGTTACCTGCCTTAATGAACTACCAAAACTACCTACCATACCTAAGAATCCAACTACAGAGCATGATTTGTAACTTGCAAATATGCATACAACTTAACTCGGAGATCTAAGGTACTACAATTATTCACATTTCACCATGATTTTCCCAAACTGATGTAACTGCAGTGTTAGAACAATTTGACTAGTGCAATGATACTCAAGAGAAAGTTGCCTCAAAACCTTGGTAGACTTCAAAGGAAAGCGAAAATGTATGAGCAACACGGAGAAACAAAAAACAGCATCTTCTGACGTTCAGTAGTTAAAATTTTGTTTATTATTAACCAATGTGGTAATAATCATGCTAATCTATTAAGCATTATCAAGATTAAAAGAAATGTCATGTGTTCTTTGTTACATAAATTTTATCCTACTGCTGATTAAGCTACGAAAATGAATACATGGATGGTCTAAAGTATTTATCACATCCATAAAAACTAAGAGACCTGTGTAAGACAAGCTTTCTGGACAAATTCAGCATGGTACCTCAATGGATAGAGCAACTGAACAGAAACTGGGACATATCCACAATTCCAAACTCAGCTATGGCACTGAAAACTTCAGTCTATCTTTCCAAAATGAAAAATATTTTGCAAATACCTTTAAGATCAATAGCTCAGCTTATCAGTAGGCTGAAATGTACAAAACTGAAATGACTAACAAAGTAACTATCTGGTAACAAGCATCTTGTATCTTAAGAATTCATAATATGAAAAGCATTTGATTTAAAACTGCAAACAGCTTTTGGCTATATGTAATGAAATCACAACTGTTACAAAAATGGGCCCGAGGAAAATCATAAGCTCGACCTACAATAGAATTCATTTTTAAGCTACAAGTAATTGATTTAAATAAAATGGTAGAACTTTGTAAGTAATTGGTTTGATTTGCAGTGACACGGAAAAGAGAGAAGAAGAAGGGTTCGTGTGTATATTTGCCCTTCAAACTCATCACTCTTCTGTATTACTTGGGATATTTAGCAATAGCGCCAGAATGGCGATGCTGTTATGTTTACATTCAAGTGTGTGTGTGTGTGTGTGTGTGTGTGTGTGTGTGTGTTTAAGGCTGCACAACTGCAAGATCATCAGATTACATTCAAGCAGCTTGTATTTTCTATGCACAAACGATCATTGTTGCGATGAATGCAAATAAACAAGCTAGAGATATATGCTCTGAGCAGAACAATTTGTAAAATTGAACCTTACAATCATAACTACAAAAAGGTTAAAGGCTTTTTGGGGGGGGGGGGGGGAGGGAGATGGGTAAAAGTTGAAGTCCAGGTTAGAGAATTTGGATCCACATTTTAAACACAAACTTATTTCTTTCATAACTTTGGACATAAGAAATGCCATGAAGGATTCAATGCAGCACATTTTTTTTTCTGCAGTCTGAGCTTGAGCTTGAACTTCCTAGAGGTCCACAGTTCTGGGGTACAAAGACGTGGGTGGGAAAAGTGCTGAAAGTTAAAGATCTAAAAATCTTAACATAGAAAACTATTATATTTTATAGGAAGTAATTCAATTTGTTACTTCATTTCTTTATGGTTTATGATTTTAATGGAACAGTTGTTACAGAAACTGGACATTTGAATGAAAAAAGGAAACAGAAGTAGTCCATATTTTTATGGTTCATTGTGCAGAACATTTACCTCAATTTTGGAAAATGTTAAAGCAGAATTGTCCCCTCATAAGTGTACCAGTGGTATGTTAGGCATGGTACTGGTAGCGGTGAAATTGTTTCTATAAATGAACTAGCTCCTTTGTTCAAATCTTAAAATACCTAAAGTGGTTGAAGTCTTAAGTTCAATAAATGTGTGCAGGTGTTACATCAATACAAAAAGTTGTAGTGAAAAAGTTCAAAGTTCATTAATGTTTTGTAAAATGAGTTGTATACATTCAATGCAACAAAAGTGAAACAAGCCAAATTAGCTAAATAATTTAAAATGGGACCAATTTTTAAAAATTTTACACATGTAGGCCCACTGAATTACTATTTTTTATTTAAAAAATATGATAATCTTATTGGTAAGTACTTCCGAGTTACAAGTAATCTTCCTCCTGCCCTTGATATATGTATAATCAGGTTCAACCGTACTTAAGATTACTCTGAACCTTCCAGTTCATTAGATGACTATATAGACTTTTTAATGTTGGCATCAAACAGTAGGGTGATTGTGGGAGCAATGTTGGCAGCAACCAGCGGATGCATAGTAAGTACATTTGGACTTTAAATTTACTTGTTTTATTTCAAATAAATTTGTGTGTTTTGAGGGCTTAGGGAGTATTTAACATGGTTTTTAATACTATCTGCAACTTCTTATAGGATGCAATATTGCAAGTGAGTTTGTAAGTTACATGTGATTTATTTAATACACTGCACATGGTTTATCACATTTACATAAATAGCTTTTTAAGCTCCTACATCCACACTTTCCTCACTGTCAACACAATATCTCATAAAAAATAGAAAACATGGAGATAACACACTCAGTTCATGACGTGGCAGAGCCATAGGGAGGGAAGAAGGAAAGAAAAAAGAAAAGAAAAAAAAACTTAACACCAATTATTTTGTAAGTCCACATGGCATATTGACTTGTGGAATTCAGTTCTGTAGTCACTGCAGCAAGTATTATGGCATTACTGAATATGCTACCTTTCATGTGTCTTCTCACAGAATTGTGACAAAGAACGTACTTTTGTGGTTAAGACTGCAGGTTCGCTTCTTGCATGTACAATGCTTTTACCTTCTGTTATTGTTTAATCAACATGTAGTGACTGCTTATTTTCGATATACTGCATTTCATACATGGCATTCAGTAAATCTAATAAATAGTTAAGCTGCTTAAAGTATTTATTCAATCTAGCTGCAATCAGCCACACACAAAATAATGTAATGCGGAGAAGGTTATACTTCAGACCTAAACAGGTTTTCAGTAAATCATCCCACATTTGACAATGGCAGAATACACATCTTTGCATAAACTACCATAGCATGCTCTTGTGCTCAGGAAGCTGCAGCTCATATTGATTTCCTGGCAATTACAATGCCAAGGTGAGTGAGATTATCCAAGAAAGGGACATGGTTCAGGAAGAGACATGCGTCCACTTCCAAAATGTATGCAGCTTTAATTGTAGCAAGGGGAACCCTTTCCAAACAGCTTCTGGAAAGTAAACAATGCAGGACTTTCATATGAATGACAGGTACAGAGCAACAGCTGATAATCAGATTGTTTTGCCTTGCATTTGCAAAGAAAAATGTCAGCCATGACTGGAATAGTATGCTATTCTAAGATGAAGTTATTTTGTTTCACACATTTACCTTTCACAGGGATCCCAACATGATATAAAATGGCTTCAAATTTCATCTGTCACTATATATATTGTTGGGCCTGTATAACAAGGGTCAGTCAAAGTGTCTTGTGGAGGCTCATTGATACACTGAGCATAATATATGGCAATACTGGAGAATGAGATATCCTAATAAAATTGTTGAATTTGTACAGGATAATTTGTCAACATATCAAGGTTTAAAAGTGGTTTCCAGATAGTAGGATATCAGTGATAGGTTTGTACCCTACTGAAAACATGTAGTTGAGGTAAAAATTCCCCCCTACAGATGCTCAAAGGAAAAAGGAGGCTTATGGGTACAAATTCAAGAAGCATAAGATGATGTACATTTTCATTCATCCACACGAACAGTTGATACTGGGCTTCAGAAACATGTACTAGCTTCTAGTTAATTGATGGAAATTAATCATTTCTTCATACTAGCTGTATATAGGCTAAGGTTTTTGATAGTCAACATGAAAAATCCTGGCCATGGCATTGGATTTTTCATGTTGACTATGTACTAGCTTGTTTACAATTGGCAGAAAAGCAATTTATCTGCTACTGAAAAAAACACACACACAACAACACAACACACAACACACACACACCTCTACACTTAGCTTGTATTTATTTCAAATGAATTTATGCATTTCCGAAGGTTTAGAGAGTGTTTAAACTTTTTTATATCTGTCACTCACATGATACAATATTGCAAGAGTTACAAACTTAGAAAAAATTTTTAGAGGGCATAAAGTAATAAGAATAATGTCAATAGTCTTGTTACTAATTCTTGCAGTTCTCCCGGACCAATTAATGAATGGAGTAGAAATGATTAATATAATGAACAGGTAAATGTGGCTATCGGGCTCTTGAAAGCCACATAGAAGTCAGAGGGTCCTGACATTTCAAAACTGACCTAAGGTTAGTGTATATGAACTGAATTCAAATAAGTATAATTCGCTACCTCGGAGAAGCTCTTATGTCTGGCAATTTTGAAGTGGAGAAAGAATTGAGGGCAGAACTATTACACCCACAGCACTTTTATGCAACCACAGAAAGAGTAATTGTATAATAAATACTTGGTTATTCACAGGACGAGTAGATGTTAACTCAAACCCTGGAACAAACCCACCCAGGGTATAAGGTGGTGTTCTTTCATGGGAACATTGTTGCATGTCAAACCAAAACAGCATCAATGCTCTCTGCCTCAAACATGCATTGAGGCAGAGGGAAAATATATCAACTATGCTTTGGGGTTAAGACTGCTCAAGTTGTGAATAGTTTGTTAAGCAGGAGTTGGCATCTGTGTTGGCTAAGCATACTATAATGCTAACTTTGATGAACTGGAAACTGTTGTTTTAAGGTTTGGAAAGCATAAGGAAACAAAATTGGCTGCAAGTATAATATTTCACCAGAGCAGTGTTACAAATGCCTGATAATTGATGGCAGGAGTAGATGTTGACTCTCTGAAAGCTTGTAACTCACAATCCACCCTTTTAAATTGTTCTTTTATTGGAAAATTTTTCATGTGCTGGACCAAAACACACCAATAATGGTGGTACTGAAAGAGGATGGCTGCTGCCAACCTAGCATAGGGTGTTAGGTCATGAATGTTTAGGCTACTTTGCCCTTAAGCTACAATTGCTCCCCTTATAAACATGTCCAGGCTACGGTATGCTGCTTAAAAGTGCTCACTTTGAGGCTATGTGCCCCACAAACCCTGGATTGTTTTTCACTAATGTTAACATCCTTATATCAAAGCATACTAAAGCACTATCTTTGTGAGCATTGAAAACTGAGGTGAGTGGGATTTGTCAAGACAAACTTTTACCATTAACATAACAGAATATCAGCTATGGCTAATTACACAAAACTGGTTGCTTAGGCAGTTAATTCCACATGTGCAAAACTTTTTAAAAATGAGTTATTTGACATATTGCAATGACTTAACCCAATTTCTTCAAGAGTGGGTAATTAGATCCTCAGGATTTCACAGATACACTTAAAACCACAATTACATGCATTATTCGTAAGTTACTATTTTTTTTTACCCAATTAATCAGAAGGTTAAAAGTGATATTGCCTATTTTCTTATGTTTGACACATGATTAACCCTTTACTGGGTGGTGTTGCCCTGGGGCAACATTACACTGTATTCAACTTAAAAATATTTTAGTGCAATATTTTTATTATATTGTAATGGCCTTTGTCGGTTACACTAGCATAATTTTGAGTCTTTTCCAATTGTAAATATATTTTAACATTTAAATTGTTCTTGTTTAGTATAAAAAGGAAGAATCCAAGCAACTGCAGTCAAATGATACCCCGTCAACATCCAAGTGTGCCACCACACTATTTTATTTGGGCCCTTCCCGTGCTTTACCAGTCACATTTGACTGCAGTTGCCAAGATACGAACCCACATTTAGCTTTGAATGGATAGCCAACCCATTGTATATCACTTTTAACAACCATGGCTACTCAAATTGATTGCGTTGAGGCACAGCAGAAAGCAGTATGAAAACCGGTTTAGCAAGTACAGCAAGAGCAGCATAAGTAGCTAAATAATTTGCCAAATTAAAGGGTTAAATGCACATTATAAATTTAACTTTTGTGACATTTACATTTAATTTCAACACACTACACACCAACAGGAACACATTCCTGAAAGTAGGTCTATCATCTCACGTGGTTTAGAAAAACCCACAGCAGCTTGAATGTTCTGAAGTGCTCTAATTGCATTATTAGAGAGTGGTAAGTGTTCAAATTGTTTCATTGGGAACAGTACTGCTCTACTGTTTAATGGTGCTATTGACTATGCAACTTTATATAGCAAAATCCTGGCTATAAAAGCAAATGTTACTAAAACTGAGCAAAGTCATCAAAAGTAAGTCTCCATTCCCTCAGTCTAAACAAAGAAAGAACTAAATAAGCTAATGGCTCTAAATAAAAAGGTTAATACAAAATAACATGATGCCCGATGAAAGAAGTGCAAGACTTAGGCCCGATTTCAACAACAGATGTTAAAATCGACGTTAACAAATGTAACGTAACAATTGTAACAGCGCTAACAATTTCTTGGATTTCACCAACCTGTTTTCTGAAAATGTTAACAAACACATGCTAACGCCAAGAAACTTGTAAATGTTATGCCCGATTTCACCAACAAATGTTAAGACTTAACACGAGTTTAGCAATAGTTAAAACAAAAATTGCATTTCACCAACGAGTGTTAGCATAACACTCGTGTAAATCTCATGTTAAACTAACAAGCCGAATTTCTGATGTTAAGTCCTTAACAATTGTAAATAGTCAAGATGGCAAGCTGTTGATGTCGATTTCCTATATTTAAGACTGTCTAAATAGAATACGGCCTATGAGGATAAATGATTTTGAGGAACTATCCGAAGAAAATTGTTTTACGGAGGTATAGACTGTCGAAACATGTTGCTATGAAGGTTACTGCGGAAGTACAAGAGAGGTTAGAATATGCATCGTAAGGAATATGCCGATCTCGCCTTTGCTTCAAGTATTAATAACTTTGCCATTTTATAATTCACTGAACGTCTTGAGACGTTCAAGTCACTTGTCCTTCGCACCTCGTTTTAAATTTATGTAATAATGAGTTAGAATATACATCGAAAGGAATATGCCGATCTCACCTTTGCTTCAAGTATTATAACTGTCACATCGTACGTTGGTGATTGGCGTTTTGCCTCCACGTGCTATTCAGCAGCGAAAATAAGGAGAGGGGATAAACACGTCACTGACACGTCATTGCAGTCGCCTAGCAACCAACAATCCACCAATCAAAAGTAAACTGTTGCCATAGCAACCCGGCATGCTTATCCTATGTTGCGAACTCTATTACACTACACCACATGCTTTATACATGATGCTAGTCTATCGGAATGTTGAGGTTTCTAATAAACAGACACTGCTACTTTTGTTGCTTCACTTATGAATCAGTGGTATTACAATACAGTCGTCGTTCGTTGCCCTTTAGTATGAGAAGGTATGCGTTGTTGGAAGGGAACAGGTGTGGAGTTAGTTTCAAGGAATATCTTACAGGGTTTTCTGGGTTAATGACCAACCCTTCTTACCTGTCTTTGTCCGATCCAGTTCTAACATGAATAACCCTTACGGTACTTAGGGTATTTCTCCCTGTCATCACTGCCAAACTAAGAGTGTACTGCTTCAAGTAGTGAATGTTTCACAGGGTGCAAACAGCTTTAAATTTTTGCAATATAATTTGTGTGTTTCAGTGATCAATTTCAGTGTTTCAGTGTAACTTTAATATTTAGCTAATTATCGTTACTAATGGCTGCCACAAACACTTGTGCTACAGAAACAGACAGAAATTATCTGTGAAGGCCACGAAAATGTTTTTGGGTACGGAATCCCAATTAAAGGACAAATAAGGGAAATTATATGTGCGTGTTCAAGACCATTTAAAAAAGTACGAATTGCTTGAACTGGTAAAAGCAAACCGCAGTTCCCAAAATATATAATTAATGAAATTGCTGCAGAAAAAGGCCACAAAATTATTAAACTTCCTCCCTACCATTGCCATCTTAATGCAATAGTTGATTTGGGCCCAAATAAAGGGATATGTAGCGCGCAATAATACACATTTCACTAACATCTGTTATAAAACTAACAGAAGAAGCAATAGCAAAAGTGCTAAAAATTGGGAAGAAGCTGTTTGTCACACAATAAAAGTTATAGTGACAGCATGGGAAAACCAAAGCATTTTTGAAGTGGAAGAACTCATAATTTCCGTGGGAGATTGCAGTAGCTTTGACGACGACGGTGGTGGCAACGACGACGATCAGAAAAGCAGTACCAATGACAGCAGGGACTCTGTGATAAGCAGCATATTTCCCTTGGAATAGAATGCATACCGACCCATATGAAAAATAAATTAGAATGCACAATTCTGTGCATGTATGGCACTTTTGTTTCTCTAAAGCTTAACTGTAGCTAACCATTTATTTTTTGTTCATTCCGAAGATTTTGTATGCTGTAATTAGGTGACTGCTCACTTAAACGTGTAGACAGTCTTACGATTAACACTGCAGTACGCAAATTTCTAGGAATATGTGCGTGTGCATTACCGCAACCAAATTTCCTCCTCCTCTGTACCCTCAATTTTCGTTGCCTAGCACGTGGGGAAGAACGGTAAAGTGACAACAGTGCTATCCCCTCTCCTTCCCCACTCTTTCAACTGTCAATCAACAACTTATAATGCACCCATAACAACTTTGCGATTTTATAATTCACTGAATTATGTGGATAATATCTTGTTCACCACCCATCTTGAAACGTTTAAGGCACTTGTTCTTCGCACCTCGTTTTAAATTTATGTAACACTACCAAGTTGTTTGGTGCTTGTAGTAGTGACACATGCATTTGAATTAAATTCGTTTCCAATATTTTCCCCGCGACATCTTTCTCTTTTACATTCACTGCATCCTGCCTCTTATTTTCCATGATATCCTTACACTTCGTCACCATTTCAATTAACAATTATTTCTCCGTCGATGAGGAATTTGTCTCACGGCTTTATTTATCTTTTTGTTCATCTGCCATTTGTGCAGACGAAAATGAAAATAAATGCGCATCGGAGTACGTTCAGAAAATCATCCACAGCCTTCTATAGCTGTGATATTTACAAGTTTCTTGGCGTTAACACAGGTTTGTTAACATTTTAAGAAAACAGGTTGGTGAAATGCAAGAAATTTAACATTAGTTTTAGCCTTGTGACAATTGTTACGTTACATTTGTTAACGTTGATTTTAACATCTGTTGGTAAAATCGGGCATTAGTTATAGAAGGCTGTGGATGAGTCGTATTATTTTCTGAACTTACTCCGATGCGCTTTTATTTTCATTTTCGTCTGCACAAATGGCGGATGAACAAAATCATAAATAAAGCCGTGAGACAAATTCCTCGTCGGCGCAGAATTGTTAATTGAATTGGTGACGAAGTATAACGATATCGTGGAAAATAGGACGGATGCGGTGAATGTAAAAGAGAAAGGTGTCACACGGGAAAAAATTGGAAACAAATTTAATTCAAATGCATGTGTCATTATTATTAACGAAACGTATTACGTAAATTTAAAACGAGATACGAAGAAGTACAAATGACGAGTGACTTGCACGTTTCAAGACGGAAGGTGGGCAGTATGTAATCCACAGTGAATTATAAAATCGCCAAGTTATTAATACTTGATGCATAGGCGAGATCGGCATATCCATTTCGATGCATGTTCTCAGTATTACGTAAATGTAAACCGAGGAGCGAAGAAGGGCAAGTTACTTTAACCTTCATAGCAACATGTTTCGACAGTCTCTACCTCCGTAAAAAAAATTTCTTCGGATAGCTCCTCAAAATCATTCTCCTCATAGGCCGTACTCTATTGCGAATGCCATTTAGACGGTCTTAAATATAGCAAATCGACATCAACAGCTGACTTTATGCTCGCCATCTTGACTATTTACAATCGTTAAGGACTTAACATCAGCAATTTGGCGTGTTAGTTTAACAAGAGATTTAACACAAGTGTTACGCTAACACTCGGTGAAATGCAATTTTTGTTTTAACTATCGCTAAACTCGTGTTAAATCTTAACATCTGTTGGTGAAATCGGGCATTAGTCTCTTAATGCAAAGGCAGGTTTTTTCAAGAAGTATATATCTTTCTAGGTTCCTGAATCTAATACAACCTCGCTCGTATAATTTTAACCTTCTGAAAATGGATATTTGAGAAACTGCCATCTTGCATTTTTATAAAGAACTGCAAACTAATTTTTTCACCAAGTTTTAAACAAATATAAACCAAAGAGGCGACTATCTACCACAGTCCAAATGATTTCCTTTACAATAACCAAAATAGGTCAACTAACCTAACCTATTAATGCTTCACAGATCAGCCGTGTCAAAGGAACTACTAATGCCGAGCATTCGGCCATTCCAAGCTACATGGCCTCCTTGAGTTCCTGAAGACCATAGAGCTTTGATCACTTCCCGAAGAAGGCTATGGAGCTTGGGATGGCCGAAAGCTCGACATTAGTAACTTTGACACGGCTGATCACCCATGAAGCTTTGATTAATAACGCTCGCCATGGAAGTTTTAAGTCTTACATAACCTATGTTACCCTTTCTTCTGTTCGAAGTGCACGTATCTGTAACTCCATGGAACAAAATGTTTGCAAGCATTACAATTCACCACTTAACAAAACTGAGTTCTACAAATAAAAAATGTAATATTTCAGCCTATTATTGAAATTTATAGTCGTGCTAACCTCCTGGAGCCGTAACAGCAGCAGCCGCAACTATTCTTCTTCCGGGAACTAGTTCCAAGTCCGGTTTATGCTTTACTTCGGAATGAACTGCATGGAATGGATTTCCAAGAGGGTTGGTTTTAGCCGTTTCTAGCAGAGACTGCCACATCTTTGGAATGACACCTATAAGATAAATCGTATAACAATCCTAACTATTAGTTTCACCTTGTTAGCGTTTTCTGAGCAGTGCTAAATACTTATTCCAATTACACAAACTTCGCACACCTTGTCAATACGGCGAACAGCCTTGGAAAGGAAAGACCCGTACAGTAGATACAACGCTAGTTACCCGTATTCCCAAGTTAATGACGACAAAAGTGTCAAATTAACTACTTTTATTTCAAATTAATTACATCTTCAGTATTATAAAATTATATAAAGAAATACAACTTAAGCTGCGAGCACACTAATATTATCAAAGGTAATTAAAATTTGACTTACTTTTTTTAGTTTAAAAGCATTTTCCAACTACCTTTTGCCACTGCAATGCTGTGTTATAGACGCAGTCACAGAGTGCAATTCAGTGCTAAGGACGAAGCTTTTTAGTTTAAAAGCATTTTCCAACTAACTTTTGCCACTGCAATGCTGTGTTATGGGCGCAGTCACAGAGTGCAGTCCAGTGCTAAGGACGAAGCTTTTAAGACACCGTGTGTTTAACAATAAAGTGACTATTACGTAGAAGAGCATGTATGCTATTCTGTGATACAACCATGGAGGTAGAGCTTGCAACAATGGATGTAACATAAAGGAACGTTGTATTGTTTAGTTGGTTTGTTTTGTTCATTTGCTCCGAACAATGAGCAGCGCTAAAGAACACTGAACACGTCATACAGAAAAAAAAACCCTCACCAAAGCAACATAAAACATTTTAACTGGCACCACCATACATAAAAATTGCGTCCTTTTCTTTATCATTTCATTTTATCACCACCACCAAACATATGTAACATTTTAAGAACTATTATTGCTACACATAACATTACTCAATAACTCTCTCAAGAAAAACAGTTAAACCATTCGTTTATGGAGATGAAAATACATTAAACCACATACAGTGATACATTATCATAGAAAGATTGCGACCGCTGGAGTTGTGACACGTCCTCAAGCTCGAGGTTTACGCATAAATAACAGCGAGGAAGTTCGAAATGCTGCAGAAAAGTCTACAATATATCCAGAAGGGACAAGGAAGAAGAGGAAATAATAGTAATGTCAGGCTTGGAGTGCTTATGGATCCTGAAAAACGAAATGGACTAGATCCGAGAAACAAGACGCTTTCGAGGGAGTCGGAAACAATTACGTCGCTTCACGCGGTTATCGATTTGCTAAATAGGGATTTGGCAAACGCTCGAAAAGAGATTAGTTCACTTAAATCAGAGAACGAGACCCTAAAAACAAAAGTGAAGACATGTAATGAGAAACATCTTCATTCTAGTGCTATGAAAAATTCATTACTACCAGGGGGAAAAGAAGACACGAAAACACAACAAACTTCGCAAGTCAAAGCCGTTATGATGTTTCAAGTGAATTATCTGAGGCAAATGTTGAAGATAGTGTAAAAGAAAGATCATAGTACCCAAGAAGTGAACAAAGGAGAGCTAATCACAACAAAAGGAACCACGTGTTAGTATTTGGCGACTCCATTTTAAAATTTTCCGGAGATGCAGAGAAAAGGGATATCAAGTTTGTTGCTATCCAGGAATACAAACAAATGAACTAAAATATCAAGTAGAAGCGATTGACCTACAGAATATACATCCTGGTGTAGTGCTGGAGTATGTTGGCACCATTATTACAAGGCCGGGCGTAACGGAGGAGGACATCATGGGCGAAACGATGGATTTAATTTAGAGTATTAAGTCCAAGGTTAAGAACAAAAACCATCATAAGCGGGGTTTTGCGACGTCGTGAAGTGAGCAAGAAGAAAATGGCGAAGATTAACAGTTAACTAAACTGGTTATGCTCAACCAAAGAGTGTATACTTGTGGACCGAAAACCTTGGCTTCGGGACTCAGATTTTGGCAGGGATGGCGTGCATTTAAATTATACGGGTTCGCATAAATTTGGGAAACTGATGAATGAAGTGATCTCCTCAGAGCTGCAGGGAAACTGAAATGTGTTATGGTGGATGTGGATCAAAGAAAGTACTTAAATATTGTAGCAGCCGAACAAAAGGCAGTTAAACTAGTAGGGAGTAGAGAAGGTGAAAATCAGGAATTCAAGGATAATTGACCTCCTAAGAAACTAAATTGGGGTAACGGAGATATAGGTGTAAATAATGAAATAAGTAACCCTAGTGTAGTTATATTTCATTAAAAACATTCAAAGTGTAAGAAATAAGAATGTAATTTTGAAGTGCTTTTAACAAACAGCTTGAAAACTACTGGTGTAATTAGCTTAACAGAACATTGCTTAGCAAAAAATGAGACTGAGGATTTTAACTTACCAAATTATGAATTAGCTAGTAAATTCTGGAGATCAAAATAAAAATGGCGGATCATGTTTGCATGTTAAATCAACAATTAAGTTTAAGGAGATATATAAATTCAAATACTTAAACCAGGAGCAGCATTTTGAAGCCCCCCTTTGCGAACTATTGGACAATAACCTAATACTTTTTTGTGTGTATAGAAATCCCATTAGCAACATTCAGGTTTACTTATAAATTTGGAAATTACATTAGACTTCTTTAGAAAGTTAAAAAAGAATGCAATAATAGCAGTGGATAATAATATTAACTATATAACTGGAAATCCAAACAAAATACAGATACAGAATATTTTAATGGCATATGGCATGCAAAATGGCATAAGTGAACAAATTCGAGTGTCTGATCTAACTTATTCAGCAATTCATCAAGAAATATTCAATACAAATGTATGGAAATATAAAATTCAGATAGTTGACACAGCTCTCTCTCTGATCATTATGCTCAGGTGCTTAAACTAGCCATTCCGGTAAAAGACACTGCCCCAAGACAAAATATAAGAATATAAAAAAAGTTCAGGCTCGTTAATCATGATAAACTAAATTACTTAAATTTTCTATTAAGTATAGAAAAACTGAAAAATGTATACTCAATTAAATCCCTTAATGAAGCCACTAATGTATTTTTGAATGTATTTGAATTGTATTTCAAATGAGCAATTCCTATTGTTAAAGTTGCAACAAATAAGCCAAACAATAGATGGAATACAACTGGAATACAAATGAAGTGACATTAAGGTTTTTGAGCAAATTTATGAAATAAAATAAGATTACAACTGAATTTAAAGCTTATTACCTGAACTACAGAAAGATATACAACAGAGTTATTAAAGAAGGTAAAAAAATACATCATGATAAAACAATTAAAAAGGTATTAGACACGTTTTAATACATCTGGTAAATTAATAAAAATGAGACAAAAACAAGTAACAACCTAAAAATTATTATTGTCTGGAGAGTAATAGACAATGTATAGGTGATCCTAAGGAAGTTTCTGAATTGTTCAATAAGTTTTATAGTACTGTTGCAGAAAAATGCTAAAAATGCATTTCTTATAAAGTAAAGAATACCCAAGCACTAAGTAAAATGAGCACTCTACATTTTTAACTTCAGCAACAAAGATGAAATACGAAATATAATAACGAAATTAAAGAACAAAAAATCAGCAGATATACATGGATATTCAAACTACATTATAAAAATGTTCTTTATTTTTATTAGATTCACTGACATACATAATAAATCTGTCATTTGAAATTGGGCTATTTGCTGAAAGGCTGAAAGAGACAAAGATTAAACCTATTTATAAAAAGGGCAATAAAAAGAGGTAGAGAATTATAAGCCAATTTCATTAATTTTGCCATTTGTAAAGATATTTGAGCATACAATATGTAGAAAAATGGTAAATTTTCTGAACAGCTTTAAAATATTATGTGAGAGTGAAGATGGTTTTAGCAGGGGCAGCTGGTAGCTCTGAAAATTGGTGGTTCACAAAGTTATCCATGCAACTTAATTTTTAAAGTACAAAATTTCGTTAAGCCTGTCACTATAGACTGCTGTACACACAAATTAACGGTAATTCACAGCATATAACACAACATGCACATTTCATAAACACTCTAGAATATATGACACTCACCTATTTATATAGAAACTCAGCTCTTCTCCCCTTTCTGCTGAAAAACTTATCAATGACCAACTCGTTTAATTTCTTGATCTGCATGATGAAATTCCTTTCAATGGAAAGCATGGCCAATTCAGACAGTCTGTCTTCACTCATTGTGTTACGGACAAATATTTTAATTCGTTTGAGTGTAGAGAAACACCTGCCTGCCGCACATGTTATCATGGAAACTGTCAGAATCACATAATCTGCTAAAAACGGAACACAAGTTATTTTCTCTGAAAAATTCCATTAGTGGAACAATTCCAGCTGTGTTTTTAAATTCCTCAGTGCTGTAAACTGTGGAAAGCTCTGTGATCACTATATCTTCTTCAGCAAAAGAATATTTCTCAAGAGCAAATGTAGCATGATGTGCTGGAAACGATACATTATATTCTGAAAACCTGTCAGGCCGAAACAAAACCGCTGCTCCCATATCGCTAACAAACCTGTACCTTTCTTTCCTTTCAGTAATGATAACCTCGCACATTTCAATTGCCTCTCTTTTTCTCTCAGCGTGTCCTAGGAGCTTTCTTCTTTTTGTTACGTTCCCCACAACTTCGCTGAAATTTATGGAACTTCTAATGTTAAGGATTTCCACCTCAGAAGAATTCGATCTATTCTGCACCATTTCAGGGGTACAGTCACTTCTGAAGGTGATTGTGGAAAATGTCGATATGGAGCATAATTTTTTGGAGGAAAGACAGCTAAAATTGGAAGTCTGAATCAGTCAAAATTCCAATAAAACCAGATGCTTGAAGAACGGAGTTTGTATTGGTGACTCTCTCGCCGCCCCTAATAACCTTCATGCATTCCGCTCTGTGTTCGAAAACTGTATTGACGGATCTGGATTGAAAGTTCCACCTCGTAGGCACTGACATCGGCAGTCATTTCTGTACCACTTCCTCTAGAACTGCCGTTCCCTGTGGAGAATTAGAAAAAAGGACAAATTCCTTGAAGATATAATGAAAAATATTCTTACACTGCTATTCGCTGACGCTGCATTCAACACAATTAGATTTAATTGATGTGCATGGCAGTGAATGTATTCTAAAGATGTATATTTCTGTTTATGAGGAACTGAACGCTTTTCTTCGCCCCAGACATAAAATTAGCCCCATTATATGTTTGAGCTCTGAGTTTATGTTCACAGTCTTGCAGATGTTGGTGAATCTTCGGCAATATACACTTAGCTAATTCTTCTACTTTGTGCCTGGTAGGATTTAGAAATCCCCAGTAACTTTCCACTTGCATGTGGTTTACAAATATCTGTATACAAGCACCATTTGATATTTGGAAGTTACATCACTGGTTTCATCTGCTATGACAGCTAAAATGGGGAGTCTTTGATTCCTTTTGATACATTGCAAGATTTTGTTCTGGATTGTCTTGGAGGTCCCCTTAAACACTGTAACATTATCTAGTGGGGTTTTCAAAACACAGTCTAGCTCTGGACTGCAGGTTATCAGTCCTCGAAAAATACCAGGATTGCTTGACGTAGCTGACTCATCGTGTCCTCGTACAGCTAACAGGCCCCACAAAACCTAATGCAGTTAATAATAATATTTAAAACATACCTATTTTGAGCCACTTTCTGGTTTTGTTTATCAATTGTTCTCCGATATGCACTGTCCATCTGAATTGCTATATTTACATTGAAAAGCATAGGAAAACTGACTGTGTTTTTCATGTGAAGTTTTGAACTTACGTACTTTTAGCGCGATCATGAAAGTGCTGCAAATCACTCACACCGTGTTTTGTCCACGGATCTTCACCGCCAAACAGAACGCAAGGAAAGCAAAACAGGACATTTTAATATCACAACCACACACAATTATATTTCTCATATACATCGTTGTTAAAGTTCCTGTTAAAACATCTTGTTTTGACTACCTGTGTGATTTTTAGTTTCGGCGTGGGTCTTCCAAATTGCCTAAGTTCAGTTTTCCTTCTAAGCTCATGTTTGAAAGAGGATGTGCTAAAAGACGCTTTATGGGATTCATTGTTTCTTCTTATAACACAATTTACCTGTATTTAAATAAATCACACTGAAGCACTACTCAAAACATGGCAGCGCTAACAAAACACGGCACAAACCATGTGGCTATGTACTCGTAGGTTGCATTTAACATGTGCGCAATAGATGCCGCTGCTGAGATGAAAGGAGCAGGCTGGGCATCCACTATTCTCTGGCAGCTAAGTCAACCAACCACATGCAGCCTTACACCACACATCACCCCTCTACTTGCCTAGGCAAACCGTAGGTTCGTCCTCCCCTATACCTCACCATTGTATGCCAGAGGATTGCTTCTGGGAGTGAACTACTCGGCACCAGCGCGCTCAGGTCCACTGCACTATAGAAGGTGGAAATGAACTCCAAATGGAACATGCCATTACATTAAAGGGAGATCCAGCATTTTTGTTTTAGAGCAAACATGCTACCCTATTCAGAAGCCGCCACTGGGATTTAGTAGAAATAAGTCCATAAACTCCGCACTTATAAACTTTATTGAAAAAGTATATGATGCACTAGATAACAAAACAGCAATAGGTATTTTTGGAACCTTACGAAGGCACTCGGTCAAGTTGACCGCACACTGTTGCTAGAGAAGCCATGAGTATATGGCACCACGGAGTTAGCACTGAAGCGGTTTAAATCCAATCTAAAAGCAGAAAACAATCAGTTGAAATTGAATGTGTTGAGAGAGAAACGGTTAATAATAATAATAATAATAATAATAATAATAATAATAATAATAATAATAATAATAATAATAATAATAATAATAATAATAATAATAATAATAATAATAATAATAATAATAATAATAATAATAATAATAATAATAATAATAATAATAATAATAATAATAATAATAATAATAATAATAATAATAATAATAATAATAATAATAATAATAATAATAATAATAATAATAATAATAATTATAATAATAATTATAATAATAATAATAATAATAATAATAATAATAATAATAATAATAATAATAATAATAATAATAATAATAATAATAATAATAATAATAATAATAAATAATAATAATAATAATTAATAATAATAATAATAATATAATAATAATAATAATTAATAATTAATAATAACAATAATAATAACAATAATAATAACAATAATAATAACAATAATAATAATCATCATCATCATAATCATCATCATAATCATCATCATAATCATCATCATAATCATCATCATAATCATCATCATAATCATCATCATAATCATCATCATAATCATCATCATAATCATAATCATAATCATCATAATCATCATCATAATCATAATCATAATCATAATCATAATCATAATCAATAATCATAATCATAATCATAATCATAATAATAATAATAATAATAATAATAATAATAATAATAATAATAATAATAATAATAATAATAATAATAATAATAATAATAATAATAATAATAATAATAATAATAATAATAATAATAATAATAATAATAATAATAATAATAATAATAATAATAATAATAATAATAATAATAATAATAATAATAATAATAATAATAATAATAATAATAATAATAATAATAATAATAATAATAATAATAATAATAATAATAATAATAATAATAATAATAATAATAATAATAATAATAATAATAATAATAATAATAATAATAATAATAATAATAATAATAATAATAATAATAATAATAATAATAATAATAATAATAATAATAATAATAATAATAATAATAATAATAATAATAATAATAATAATAATAATAATAATAATAATAATAATAATAATAATAATAATAATAATAATAATAATAATAATAATAATAATAATAATAATAATAATAATAATAATAATAATAATAATAATAATAATAATAATAATAATAATAATAATAATAATAATATTAATAATAATAATAATAATAATAATAATAATAATAATAATAATAATAATAATAATAATAATAATAATAATAATAATAATAATAATAATAATAATAATAATAATAATAATAATAATAATAATAATAATAATAATAATAATAATAATAATAATAATAATAATAATAATAATAATAATAATAATAATAATAATAATAATAATAATAATAATAATAATAATAATAATAATAATAATAATAATAATAATAATAATAATAATAATAATAATAATAATAATAATAATAATAATAATAATAATAATAATAATAATAATAATAATAATAATAATAATAATAATAATAATAATAATAATAATAATAATAATAATAATAATAATAATAATAATAATAATAAAATAATAATAATAATAATAATAATAATAATAATAATAATAATAATAATAATAATAATAATATAATAATAATAATAATAATAATAATAATAATAATAATAATAATAATAATAATAATAATAATAATAATAATAATAATAATAATAATAATAATAACAATAATAATAACAATAATAATAACAATAATAATAACAATAATAATAACAATAATAATAACAATAATAATAACAATAATAATAACAATAATAATAACAATAATAATAACAATAATAATAACAATAATAATAACAATAATAATAATAATAATAATAATAATAATAATAATAATAATAATAATAATAATAATAATAATAATAATAATAATAATAATAATAATAATAATAATAATAATCATAATAATAATCGTAATAATAATCGTAATAATAATCGTAATAATAATCGTAATAATAATCGTAATAATAATCGTAATAATAATCGTAATAATAATCGTAATAATAATCGTAATAATAATCGTAATAATAATCGTAATAATAATCATAATAGTCATAATAGTCATAATAGTCATAATAGTCATAATAGTCATAATAGTCATAATAGTCATAATAGTCATAATAGTCATAATAGTCATAATAGTAATAATAGTAATAATAGTAATAATAGTAATAATAGTAATAATAGTAATAATAGTAATAATAGTAATAATATAGTAATAATAGTAATAATAGTAATAATAGTAATAATAGTAATAATAGTAATAATAGTAATAATAGTAATAATAGTAATAATAGTAATAATAGTAATAATAGTAATAATAGTAATAATAGTAATAATAGTAATAATAGTAATAATAGTAATAATAGTAATAATAGTAATAATAGTAATAATAGTAATAATAGTAATAATAGTAATAATAGTAATAATAGTAATAATAGTAATAATAGTAATAATAGTAATAATAGTAATAATAGTAATAATAGTAATAATAGTAATAATAGTAATAATAGTAATAATAGTAATAATAGTAATAATAGTAATAATAGTAATAATAGTAATAATAGTAATAATAGTAATAATAGTAATAATAGTAATAATAGTAATAATAGTAATAATAGTAATAATAGTAATAATAGTAATAATAGTAATAATAGTAATAATAGTAATAATAGTAATAATAGTAATAATAGTAATAATAGTAATAATAGTAATAATAGTAATAATAGTAATAATAGTAATAATAGTAATAATAGTAATAATAGTAATAATAGTAATAATAGTAATAATAGTAATAATAGTAATAATAGTAATAATAATAATAATAATAATAATAATAATAATAATAATAATAATAATAATAATAATAATAATAATAATAATAATAATAATAATAATAATAATAATAATAATAATAATAATAATAATAATAATAATAATAATAATAATAATAATAATAATAATAATAATAATAATAATAATAATAATAATAATAATAATAATAATAATAATAATAATAATAATAGTAATAATAATAATAGTAATAATAATAATAGTAATAATAATAATAGTAATAATAATAGTAATAGTAATAGTAATAGTAATAGTAATAGTAATAGTAATAGTAATAGTAATAGTAATAGTAATAGTAATAATAATAGTAATAATAATAGTAATAATAATAGTAATAGTAATAGTAATAGTAATAGTAATAGTAATAATAATAGTAATAATAATAGTAATAATAATAATAATAATAATAATAATAATAATAATAATAATAATAATAATAATAATAATAATAATAATAATAATAATAATAATAATAATAATAATAATAATAATAATAATAATAATAATAATAATATAATAATAATAATAATAATAATAATAAATAATAATAATAATAATAATAATAATAATAATAATAATAATAATAATAATAATAATAATAATAATAATAATAATAATAATAATAATAATAATAATAATAATAATAATAATAATAATAATAATAATAATAATAATAATAATAATAATAATAATAATAATAATAATAATAATAATAATAATAATAATAATAATAATAATAATAATAATAATAATAATAATAATAATAATAGTAATAATAATAGTAATAATAATAGTAATAATAATAGTAATAATAATAGTAATAATAATAGTAATAATAATAGTAATAATAATAGTAATAATAATAGTAATAATAATAGTAATAGTAATAATAGTAATAGTAATAATAGTAATAGTAATAATAGTAATAGTAATAATAGTAATAGTAATAATAGTAATAGTAATAATAGTAATAGTAATAATAGTAATAGTAATAATAGTAATAATAGTAATAGTAATAATAGTAATAGTAATAATAATAATAGTAATAATAATAATAGTAATAATAATAATAGTAATAATAATAATAGTAATAATAATAATAGTAATAATAATAATAATAATAATAATAATAATAATAATAATAATAATAATAATAATAATAATAATAATAATAATAATAATAATAATAATAATAATAATAATAATATGATAATGATAATGATAATGATAATGATAATGATAATGATAATGATAATGATAATGATAATGATAATGATAATGATAATGATAATGATAATGATAATGATAATGATAATGATAATGATAATGATAATGATAATGATAATGATAATGATAATGATAATGATAATGATAATGATAATGATAATGATAATGATAATGATAATGATAATGATAATGATAATGATAATGATAATGATAATGATAATGATAATGATAATGATAATGATAATGATAATGATAAGGATAAGGATAAGGATAAGGATAAGGATAAGGATAAGGATAAGGATAAGGATAATGATGATAATGATGATAATGATGATAATGATGATAATGATGATAATGATGATAATGATGATAATGATGATAATGATGATAATGATGATAATGATGATAATGATGATAATGATGATAATGATGATAATGATGATAATGATGATAATGATGATAATGATGATAATGATGATAATGATGATAATGATGATAATGATGATAATGATGATAATGATGATAATGATGATAATGATGATAATGATGATAATGATGATAATGATGATAATGATGATAATGATGATAATGATGATAGTGATGATAGTGATGATAGTGATGATAGTGATGATAGTGATGATAGTGATGATAGTGATGATAGTGATGATAGTGATGATAGTGATGATAGTGATGATAGTGATGATAGTGATGATAGTGATGATAGTGATGATAGTGATGATAGTGATGATAGTGATGATAGTGATGATAGTGATGATAGTGATGATAGTGATGATAGTGATGATAGTGATGATAGTGATGATAGTGATGATAGTGATGATAGTGATGATAGTGATGATAGTGATGATAGTGATGATAGTGATGATAGTGATGATAGTGATGATAGTGATGATAGTGATGATAGTGATGATAGTGATGATAGTGATGATAGTGATGATAGTGATGATAGTGATGATAGTGATGATAGTGATGATAGTGATAATAGTGATAATAGTGATAATAGTGATAATAGTGATAATAGTGATAATAGTGATAATAGTGATAATAGTGATAATAGTGATAATAGTAATAATAGTAATAATAGTAATAATAGTAATAATAGTAATAATAGTAATAATAGTAATAATAGTAATAATAGTAATAATAGTAATAATAGTAATAATAGTAATAATAGTAATAATAGTAATAATAGTAATAATAGTAATAATAGAATAATAGTAATAATAGTAATAAT